>JARJHM010000155.1:0-504026 GCA_033356055.1 Carex pumila
TAACCCGATAAATTTCCATAAGCCGGAAAATCATTAATGGTGCAGAAAAGCATGGCCCGTAAAGTGAATTTCTCCTTACTGTATGCATCAAATATCTGCACTCCGGGTTGCCATAATTCTTTTAAATCCTCAATTAATGGTGCTAGATACACATCTATGTCGTTCCCGGGCTGTTTGGGTCCTGATATGAGCAAGGTCAACATGATGTATTTGCGCTTCATACATAACCAAGGCGGAAGATTATAAATGCACAATAGAACCGGCCAACTGCTATGCTTGCTGCTCATGCTACTGTGAGGATTTATTCCATCTGCACTCAGCCCAAGCTTTAGATTTCTAGGGTCACGTCCGAATTCCAAAAACTCTCTATCAATATTTCTCCACTGAGGAGAATCAGCAGGGTGCCTTAATTTTCCGTCTTTTTTCCGGTTATCAGCATGCCAACGCACTAATTTTGCATCTTTAGCATTTGAGAACAAACGTTTGAATCTCGGTTTCACAGGGAGGTACCACAACGCTTTTGCCGGAGGTCCTTTATTCAGTTTACAATCATCACTTTTACCGCTGGTTATCTGCTTTGGTTTGTAACGTGATACACCACATTTGGGACACTCGTGAAGATCTTTATACTCATTTCGATATAATATACAATCATTTGGACACGAGTGTATTCTTTGAACTTCCAAATCCACTGGGCACAATATTTTCTTTGCTTCATAAACATTAGGTGGTATCTCGTTCCCATCCGGAAGCATTTCTTTCAAAATTTGTAATAACTCGGTAAAACTTCTATCACTCCAACCGTTAGATGCTTTAAGGTTATATAATTTTAATACACCTTTCAATTTTGAAAATTTTGAACAACCAGGATACAATTCCTTATTAGAATCTTCGTACAAATTCTCAAATAAACAATACTGCTTATCATTATCAAAATCCTCTTCTAAATCACGTAACATTTGATCAAAATTATCACATCTATCTACCACCATATCATCATTTTCTTCGGTATGGTATTCCTGATGCTGGGTACGAGTGCCTATGTCGGCTTCCAATCCCCGGAGATTATTCCCGTCATTATCACTTGTATGGTAATCCTGATGCTCAGTACCTATGTCGGTTGGCAAACTCTCACCGTGCCATAACCAACACTTATATCCTTGCTTGAATCCACGACGGAATAAATGGTTCCTCACTTGGTTCAGGTTAGAAAATTTTTGACCATTGTTACAATCACGACAAGGACAAGACATCAGTGTACTCCCCTTGCTCGCCATATCTTCCATAGCAACTCGGATAAATTCCTCGACACCTGTCATATATTCATCAGATAGACGTGATGCTTCGTACATCCAACTGCGGTCCATCTGCAATTATAATAAATACAATTAATTAAGAATAAGGTTTAGGGTACTCAATTCTAGTCACAATAGGGCTTACATGGGGCCGGGTTACCATCCTATCCCACTCTCTGAATACTTTGTCTCAGTAGTGACCACATGTTAGTCGTGTTTTAGCATTTAAGAAAATTTCGGCAGCATTTCCCCTTAGTTCCCCGAATACTCAGGGAACTAAGGAGAAATGCTGCCGAAATTTTCTTAAATGCTAAAACACGACTAACATGTGGACACATCCTAAATGAGACAAAGTATTCAAAGAGCAGTCCCAAAATGGGGACTATTCAAAATTAATCCCTAATGGATTAATTTTGAACGGGTATCATGACCTAAAGGCATTAATCATGCGGTTGTGGCTCATAAGACAATACTCTAGCTAAATACCTAATATATATACATCTACGTACTCTAGTTATCAAAATACACATTCATGCACAAAACTAATTAAACATGAGTTTTATGCATGTTGTACTTACAACTTTTTTAGATGCCGTACCGAGTGAGATGAAGATCGATCGCTGCACCAAATCTCTCGATAATAGCCAATCTACAAAATTCAACCGAAAAATTGGAACCTAATTAAGTGATGTACATATAGCATATATTCTACAAGTTGAAATAAAAAAAATGCTCATATAGCATATATATAGCAAACTCAAAAGCGTGTGCATGCAAATCTTGAAATAAGAAGAGGTATTCAAACTTGTAAAGAAAATCTCAACATATAAAGAATATATAGGTCATATATAGCTAATATATTTTCTCATAAATTACACATATAGCATGTGCATCCAAATATCCGCATTTAAAGGAAAACTTGAAATGAGAAGAGGTATTCAAACTTAAAAGCTTGTGGAACCAATAAAAAAGCTAAAGAAAAATTTATAACCCACTTGTATAGGCCGGGTTTAGGGTTTAGGGTTTAGGGTTTAGGGTTTAGTGCTCTATTAATATCAAATTTGAGAAAAGAGATGATCAAATGTACCTGAGAAAAAGAGCTGAGATAGCTGAATAATAGCAGGGCGAAATAGCTGTTGCGCTAATTAAGAGAGGCGAGACCTAGGAAGAGAGACGAGTTTCTGACAAAAATCGGACTGATTTGAGCCTTATATGCACTATTAGGATCGGTTTTTCATAAGAACTGATCCTAATAGGTTCTGGATAACTTGAAAATTTATAACATTAACATCTGGATCGGTTTTATGCATTATAACCGATCCAGAAGGTATCTGGATCGGTTTTAAGCATTATAACTGATCCAGATACCTTCTGGATCGGTTCTATGCATTATAACCGATCCAGATACCTTCTGGATCGGTTATTAACAATAAAACCGATCCTAATAAAAAATCAGCAATTGTTCTTTATAAAAAAAATAATAGATATTTTTTTTAAGAAACTAGAAAGATATAATTTTTTTTAATTCCATAGAATAAACATATGAACCAAGGTGTACGGTCGTGATAATACAATCACAATGCAAATGAATTCGCCAGTCATTTCCATTAAGGACTGGAAGAGTGGACAAGTGGGTGGTTCTTCCCTTTTGGTGCCAATAAGATTTACCGAGAGAAATATGAAGATACATACTTTAATAAAAAATAGAGTTGAGTAAAAAGTTAGTTGAAGGATCATCAAAGAAAGGGGAAGAGATGGATGAAGGATCTTCGGAGTCAGATGAAGAACCAAATGAAGAGTCAGACTGAAAAATGTTGTTTCTTTGAATTTTGGATGACTGTAGCTCTAAATATTTTTACTGTGTTTTGTAATTTAACACTGTTTCTTAATGAAACTGGACCTATGCTTTTTACCAAAAAAAAAGAAGTGTAATCTTCCTTTTTTTTGAGAGAAAAGTGTAATCTTATATGTTTTGGAATTCTAGATTTATGGTTGTCTTGGTGTGTGTTTTGTTTCTTTTGGAGATTTGTCATCAGCAATGACACTTAATGGGGGGAGAGGTGCTGTGATATGCTGCTTGCAATTTAGTTGTCTATTCTCTGAAAATGTATCCTTTCTTGTTCAAATTTGCCAAATGTTACATCGAATTCATTTATAAGATAATTTATTAAAATAATTTATAAAATAACAGGAATTAGGATTCACCATATTAGCATCTCTATGGAACACCATCCCTTCTTAAATTCTTCAATTGCAGCAGTACCGGCAACCACATATTTTGTTCATTGCAACCATTCAGAGTGTGGAGAGAGAGAGAAGCATGTGAAGTATCAAGTATGTTATATCGGCCAATTTTACATTCCATTTGTATAACTAATATATTTATTCAAGGAATAAAAAAAATTATCTTTCTAATTTCTTAATTACTATCAAGATCAGTTTTTAACAAAAACCGATCCTGATAGTATCAGGATCGGTTCTAACCAATAACTGATCCTAATAGTTTAAACTATTAGGCTCGGTTTTATGTAAAAACCGATCCTGATAGTATCAGGATCAGTTTCTACAAAAAACCGATCCAAATAGTAATAAATTAGGATCAGTTATTACTAAAAACCGATCTAAATAGTTTTTAGGATCGGTTGTTTTAAATAAACCGATCCAGATACTTATTAGGATCGGGTGTCCCATATAACCGATCCAGATAGGCCGATCCTGATTCCGGTTTTTCCACTAGTGTTAAGATGTTTTGAGCTAGCTACATATGTATAGTGTATTGAGAAGAAGTTTGAAAATACTCTCAAATATGTATTATAATTACTTTAATAATTAATTAAGTATTCGTTCTGTTTTTCATTAATGGTTTTTCTAGGACTCAAAACAAAGGTTTGTGATATAATTTTTAATTAAGCTACTAGAACAACCAGCGATTTAAAATTGCAATGAATACACATCACATCGCAAAAAAAAAAAAAAAAATTAAATGAATTAAGCACGTGACTTTCATGAGAATTCATAAAATAATTATGAAGCATCGCATAATGTATGTGATCTTGTATATTTAAGTTTGTTTGCATTTCAAACTTTAGAAACAATAATAGCCGCAACAATTTTTGTTTTCCTGGTTCCAACAGTTAAATTTATATTACGAAATATTGGAGTTACGGAATATTGGAGAAGACTAAAGTATGTCTAATCGGAATTTAAATCTAATTAGTGGGATTATAATTTTAATTAAACGGGTTTATTGGTAGATTTAAAATTAAAAAGAGAATTGACCCAATTTAGTAATTAATATCCTCTCTCGTGTCGGATTTAGGATTTTGTTTCTCATTTCTCAAAAATTAATCAAGAATTAATGGTGGCCACCAATTTGGTAATTATATATATTGAGGGCAAGTAATTAGTAATACTACGTACCGAATTTGTATTTTAGTTATTTATGATATAATTTTTGTTTAAAATACTAGCTAAATTGAGAAGCCAAAGATTTAAAATTGCTGAAAATAAACTCACAAATCAATTAAAAAAAAATTAGATACTGACTACACAATTGAAGTAATATAACGAGAAAAGAAAAGGAATTAAAGCACGTGATTTTCATGCATGGAAATTGATAAAATAACTATGAAGCACCACATAGTTTACGTGATATTGTATATTTAAGTTTATTTGCACTTCAAACTTTACAGAAACAACAACAATAACAACAAAAAAAAAATTCCAATTCCAATGATTAAATCTATATTACGAGATATTGAAAAAAAAAGTATGTCTAATCATTAATATCTTGTTTATAATGGACATTTTATATTTGAAAATAATTGTGTATGACGAAAGATAATACAACTCAATCATAAGTAAAACAATATTAAATATAAGAAAAAATTGATTATTTGTCACTCCAAAACCTTTAAATTGTAAAAATATCATCTCGAAATTTAAAATTGTAAAAATGACACTTCAAACTTGATTAATTTATAATTTTGCTACTCTAAATAATTAATGACTAATATGCCCTCCCTTCTTCTTCTCTTGCCTCCTCTTCTTCTCATGTCATGGCGAAAACAAGTGTATTTTGCGTTGATAACACATGGCGATTGATATTAAAGTTAACACCTAGCGATTGATCACAAACTGGGATCGTGTCAAACTCACCAACGAGAATTTCTTCCCTTTCCCAGCACGACATTTTTTACTTCTCATTCTTCACCGGAATAGAAACTAAAAAGTGAACAAGAGAAGTTCAAATTGAAAATTTCGTTTTTGTTTCGGAACTCATATGGTTTTGATTTGGGTCACGGAAAATAAATAGGCATGACAATTGACAAGACTGGTGACGGGGTGAGGCGCAGCAGCAGCGACTCTGTTCTGTTCTGGCATGGGCTAGGAGGCTAAATGACGTATAGAGTGTTTATTATTATGTAAATATTTTCTATTTACATGTTTTATGTAGACATTTGTGTCTTGTCCGTATGTTAACAATGTAAATTAGACTTGTTTTCGCCATGACAGTAGAAGAAGAGGAGACACAGGAGAAGAAGAAGAGATGACATTTTAGTTATTAATTATTTGGAGTGGTAAAATTATAAATTAATTAATGAAGTTTGAAGTGACATTTTATATCCTAGTCATTTTTATTCTTCATTTTTATATTGAGTTGTGAGATTAGATTTAGATTTATTGAATCCAGCTAGGTTGAATCTTAGTGTATATAAGGTGGTATTTGACATCATTGTAATTCATAGCATTGAAAAATAATTAACAATTAAACCCAGGAACTAAATTCCTCCTGCTACTGAAAGGTTTCATTGTGGTACGTGTTGATTATTTAATATAAATAGAAACTAGTTTTATTTGTTTTCTCATTTTAGTTTGTAACAATCCAACCAGCCAGATAATAAAAAATGCATCTTTACATACAATTTACTTTGTTATTTGAAATATTCTGAAAAATCAGTAAATAAAATCAGTTTCTCTTTTTGAACTTTTTTAAATGTCTAATATAATAACAAGCCTTTGGCTTAGTGGTAAAAGGCACTAACTTTCAAACTTTAATTGTTATCTCCTCCAAGCATTCAAGCAACCATTTGATCTCCGAGTTATTTAAAGTAAAAATAATAATGAACACATTCAAGTGTTGAATTTTTCATTGTAATTAAATATAAAAAGGTCTTAAAATGAACAGAATATCATGTCTAATAAAAAAAATAATTATTATCTCATTCCTATTTGATGTCCTCATTCGACAACGGTCAGGATTAAAAGTTCAAACAATCAAATCTAGTAAGCCACTAGATGAGCAATTATGATCAATGAAGAACTTCAATGCCTGAGTAAATATGTGATTTAATATGTAAGGTACCTGATATAATCAGATTAGATCCAACAGTATAATTTGCACGACTTTTAAAGTGAGTCTATATTTTAAATAAGGTCTTCAATCTAGGCCCGAGTTAATATAGGCCCATAAAAATCCCATCCAAATAGCATAATATGGTCTTTATCTAGGCCCAAATTATCTTATTTTTTTATTTTCAAGCCCAAAGATATTTTGTAATTGCTTTTAGGCCCAGCTCAGCATTTTGGAATCAAATTTGGAAGCAAGCTGCAAATTTAGAAAAGAAATCAATGAATCAAATCAACAAAAAGACAATAATGTTTTATCGAATGTGCGTCGAGAGCATGCAGTGAAAATTTATTAAAGCCAAAAGCAAGCATTCATAGTATATATTCATAGTTCGATTTGAATGTATGTGGACTTCTTTATCCTAATCAAACATGTCATAAAATTATAACTATGAGTTAACAAAAACAATAAAATACCAGAACAAATTTATAATATTATGTTTATCCTTCTAAAAAACTCTCAAATAGTTCATTTCTCTACATCTGATGCTTACACAAGCGTAAACCTAAATGTCATTATGTATATGTCCAAAGTAGAAAAATGCTCATAAGATCTTGAATACCGATCAACTAAAAGACTCATTTTTTTCTTAGACATGCTACATGTATAAACAAATTAATAAAAGGTAAAATGGATAGTATTTAAATTTAAATAAGTTTTAATATAAAAAGCATTAAAATAGATAAATTTGTGTTTCAGCAGGTAAATTTGATATTATTAATTTTAGAGAGAGAAATACGTGATCATGTCGTTTAAATAGATAGTACTGTATTCATACCTGACCATATAATAGATAACATTGCATTCTCTGGTCGTTATTTGTTTTCTTTCTGTTTTGGTTTTTTATTTTTCTTTTACTCAAATAAGGATTCATGATTTATGTTTTTGTGTGATGCTGGTTTCTGGATAGTTTTAGAGGGTCTCCTAATGATGCCACTCTGGTATGAATGATGGATGCAATGATGTATTTCAATATGGTATGCAAGATAGGTTTAATCTAATTTGTTTCATGTATGCCAAAGTAACAAATTCATTTTGCTTGTTTCTTCCAATTAATTTGTTCGTTGATTCAATTGTGTTATTTGTCTCAGCAACTTAGATTTAGTACCAGCGTGTACCAAGACCTTTATATACCGGTATAATCCAATATATTAATGCTACATGTATACTCGATACTAAGTGCTGGTGTAAACCATTTGAACCTGACTAATATATATATATATATATATATATATATATATATATATATATATATAGGAACATGCTAGCGTGCTATGCATAGCATAGAACCCCTCTATGCAACGGCTTAGATTTTGAGTTTTTAAAATCCTAATGGTCAATCCGAACCGTTCATCTTGTTCTCCATATTAATATGTGTTTGGAGACCAAATTTTACATTTTTTGGAATTTTTTTACTATTTCTTTAGATTTATTGAAAATCACTGTTTTTTTATGGTACAGATTTGCTGAAAACAGCGATTTTCAATAAATCTAAAGAAATAGTAAAAAAATTTCAAAAAATATAAAATTTGGTCTCCAAACACATATTAATATGGAGAACAAGATGACCGGTTCGGATCGACCATTAGAATTTTGAAAACTCGAAATCCAAGCCGTTGCATGGAGGGGTTCTATGCTATGCATAGCATGCTTGCATATTCCTATATATATATATATATATATCTTTATTAAAGGAATGTTTGCTTTCTTAGATTGGTCTAGTTGATTAAGCATCCATATACTGTGAATTAAATTAGTTAAGCAAAGCTCCATGTGTTAGTTTCTATCAAACATAAATTGAAAGCAACTTATTTATCATTCGTATTTTTACTTAATTTTTGGATGTGAGCTAATTTATATATGCATATTAGGTTTTCTTACATGGTCATTAAAATTATCTTTGCCGAAAAGATAAGTTTTTGGGACTTAAATACAAGTTCATCAAGCACAATTGCATACCGGGCTGGTGCTGGTACAAGCGTACTGAACTGATGCTGGTACAAGTGTATCGGACTGGTACATACTGGTTCTGGTAAAAGAAACTGCTGCATGGACAGAGAAGAAAGAACATACTGGACTGGTACGAAGAGGTGATGACCCAGAGACCTTTCGCTTCAACTTTTAAATGTCAGGGACTTCATCCTAACATTTACAATTATTGTTATTTTAAAAATTTATAATAGCAGCTGATGCTTGCAATTTAATAATTATTTGGATACAAAATTTGTATTGTCGTAATACTAATTTAATATTTAATTCGAATATTTTGGCGATATTATTATTTTGTAAATTCATAATTTTATCTAGTGTTAACATTCAGCATTTTATTGAATATAATGCATTTATTTATACTAGTATTCATCATGCTATTGTTTATTAATCAAAATTCAAACATTTTAAAATGAAAAATAGGATTTCCTACTATTAATCATACGGTATAACCGAACACTCATTTTAGCACATTCTCATAATAAATCCACTCCATACCCGTATCCATGGGTTCCTATCATATTTTTTCAAAAGTGGATTCTCATATCCATCAAATCCCATCCCGTGTAATCCCGTAACATCCAAACAGGCCCTAATAGAAAAAAAAAATATATATATATATATATATATATATATATATTTATATTGGTATACTCTCGCAGTTACTATCTCATTCTTGTAGTATTGTAATACAATCCAAATATAATTACTTGTGAGTTGTTAGGATTGCAATCCACCTTGCTAATGTAAATATTTTGTAAAATTTGATAATTTTTATTTTCTTTTAATGCAATGAATAAAAAAAATTGAGCTTTTGAGTCATAGTGAACATAGTGAAAAAAACCCCCCTAAAACAAATACTAATTCATCAGAGTAATTAAAATACATATTCTAGAGTAATAACAATTCCAACACTTTTATTGCCAAATTGCTCACAACAAATCAAATTATTGAAGAAAACAAGATATTTAGCTTGCTTAAAACATTTTGATGAAGTCATAAATGTGATCACTTATTTCTTGTGCTCTCTCTTGCTGTATAAAGTGCCCTGCTCCTGGTACTACAACTATTTCCTTGAGCAAAGGTACATAGCTCTTCATTCCACCCTTATGAATGAAATCTTGGATGCCGGGAAAGCGATATGAACTATCACGATCACCCACGATGTATTTTGTCGGTACATCTACCTTTGAACTTGTCCACGGTGCCGTCAATTCCCAATTTCTGTTGAAGTTACATCAGGATTAGTTGACAATTGATAACAGTGAAATGGTTGTTGTAATAAAAGAAATTGTTAACAGAGTAATTTTCTAACAAACATTTATCTAATTAAATGAGTGTGAACAAGGTTGCAAATGCTTAATTTTTTCATTATGACAATAATTTAATTAATTAGGTTGTTTAGTTAATATTATGTTACAACCCGGAATAATTTCATTATGAAAATAATTTAATTTAGATTGAGTTACAACCCGAATTATTAGCCACATATGAATCTTTACCTCTTTGAATAACTTAATTACTGTGAAGAACCAACAAATTAATGTGTTTAGCCCAATATATAACTATAATGCATTTAACGGAAAACAAAGGAGTGAATATTGCAATTACCCCAAATAAATAAGAGTACCAAAATTCCATGCTAAATGCTTCTCATTCCTAAGAGATAATTAGAGGAAAATGAAATTTTTTTTAATAAACTTACAAGTCTAAGCAACGATAGTAATTCATCCCTCCTGTGAAGCCAGATTTCTCAAACTTGGATGCAATGTATTCAATATCTTCCTCTGAGAGCCAAGATGGCAATACATCAGGCTCTTTATAAGATTCTAACGATGCCTTAGACAAAGATATCGTCCCTCCCCCGCCGCTCATTGTCAGAATTTTTTTTATTAGCAACTTAGAATCCATGCTTGCAAATTCTTCATCTGCTAATCCGTATTCCTGATTCAAAATTTGATCTGTTACTTCTGCAAATTTGTACTATAAAAATACACAGCAAAGTTTAATAAACTATATATGATAGAGTACTAATGGATGGAGAACCTGGAAGCGGCAAACATAATAGTTATCGCCATAAAGAGATCGAAAGTAATCGACTGCTTTGACAGCGGGATTGCGAGGCATAAAAGGTACGCTTAGGTTGACGAGTGCTTTCACTCTGTCAGGCCTGAACATGCACAGTTGCCAAGCAATGATGGCGCCCCAATCATGTCCTACCACAAACACCTGTTGCAACATATATATGTCATTTTCATTTTTCAATCATCCTTTTCTTTTCTATCATATGAAGATAATAGAGCATAATATTTCCAATTTTATGGTTTGGAGCTCATGATTTTCAAACTTTTATCCTGTTTTTACAATTAATGTAAGAACTTTATGTTGTTCATTTCTCACCTAAGCAATTATTCAAAAATTTAAAGGCGCTTAAATTGAGCCTCAAGCACTCTATGCAATAACCTTTGCAAAACTAAATATTTACTTGGGGTAGAGAGAGGTTGTCCAAAAGTGCGATGAGATCACCAATTAGGTGAAAAAAGGTGTAGGAGGAGACTGAAGAAGGAGCACTAGTGTTGCCGAATCCTCTCATGTCGGGTGCAATACAGCGGAAGCCGTGTTCTGAAAGGGACAGTATCTGGTGCCGCCACGAGTACCACAACTCAGGAAAACCATGAATGAATAAAATTGTTGGACCATCAGCGGGTCCTTTCTCGGCTACGTGCATGGAGATGCCGTTTACCTCGATTGTTTTGTGAGATATGTCTTCCATCTTGGTCTCTCTCTCTCTCTCTCTTTCTCCCCCTCTTTGCCTTTCTTACTCCCTTTGGGGTGGGTGTGTTGGGATAGGTGATATTTTTGAGATGAGAGTAAGTGTTCTTATATTATATTTTATAGGTGATATGGCTGTATGAAGAGAAAGTCTAATTAATGATCTACATTGTAAATTTAAGGTTAAACACTACATGCTTTTATTTATTTGGAATAATTTCATGTATACCTGTTTTGAAGCGACATGCATGCGTGGGTCTTAAAGCAGATTAGATGATAGAGAAATCCATTAGACTCGAATTTTGAGTCTGATGGCCATCGGAGGCAATCCATTTCTACACCTAAATGTCACTATATATATGTCATAAGTAAATAAAATAAATTATTTGTCCTCGAAAACTAATTAAATATAAGACTGACATTTTTCTTAAATAAATGAAGAAATAGTCATTTTAAAAATTTTGAGGGGTGTACGTGAAATTTTCCCTATTTATTTTATCATTGAACAAATTGAAAAGCTCAATTCCTATCAAAAATTGATTTTTCTCTCAATTTGTATCTCTCCTTCTTATTAAGAAGCTTAATGTCTAGATCCTGTAAGGATTTTGATTTACTATTTTTTTTTCAGAATGATGCTCAGTCGTTGAATTTTCAGATCACACATAAATGAAATTTTCAAATTAGGAGCTTCAACACTTAAGTATGCATTGGTCGCACCGCATATAATCCCAATGCCCGTAGACCACTCGCCACACCCGTGGACTGCGCCTCTGAACCATGCACGGCATCTGCTGACCGAGCCTGTGCACCGCACACCCTTTTTCTTTTCTTTTTTGCTGATGGCGGGATTCGAACCCAGTTGGGTTTTGTTGGTACCAAAATTCTTACTACTACACTAGAGTTCACATAGGTTATATTGTAGATAAATATAGTATTGAACTATTTTTCTCTACAAATTTGATTTAAATTATCTCTCCTCCTTATTAAGGAGCTTAATATTTTCTACTACATAATTTGCTCATGTTGTTGTGCACGGGCACGATTACTAGTTAATTATTACGTCGTCAGTGATGAATTACAAATTTACAACAACAACAACAACAACAACAATAATAATAATAATAATATAAAATCATGCGAGAGCTCCAATTAAAAAAACTTGTGCAACTAGATAATTGAACAAAAACCAATCAATCTGAGGTTAAATTTTTTAAATTGAAAAGTATAGGAATCCGCTACTTACAGATCCTGACTACTCGCCTATAATTGAGTCAGACGAACATGCAGCTGCTCCTAATAAAAGAACGGATCCAAACGAATCTGAATAAAATTATGAAATGTTCACAATAATTTATGTAAAGAATCTTTTAACGTGATCCACACTTTCCTCCTTGTGTCTATCAAAAAATAATATTATTATGACCTACCGTTATTTTTCTTAATTTGATTTGAACAATAAAAATCACTAATAAAGAGAAAAAAAATATAATATATCATCAAATAAAATATAAGATGCAGAATAGAGGACTTAGCAATGAGCAACACTAGCTACAAGTAGTCTCTCTCGTGTTTTGTTTTGTTTTGTTTTGTTTTGCACTTGATTTTTTTTTGTAACAGCGTCATGTCATTTTAAATTTTGGAAATATTTTACAAGTATGTCACAGTCAATGTTAACATTGATGTTGTAGATTTTTCTCAGTATGCATATGCACTTCGGTCCGATTCAAACCGTTCATTATGATTTTATATGAAAATATATTTGGAGATCAAATTTTATATTTTTAGGATTTTAATTTTAGTTTTTAGATAGGTAGGAAATTACTTTAGAATGGTTCTTGAATTTTAGATCAAGTGATTTTGTACCCATCTAAAAACTATTGTAAAAGAAAATAAAATAAGTAAAGTTTGACATGCAAATATATTTTGGTATTGAGATCATGATGAGTAGAACGGATCAACTATTTGAAATTAAAAAATGAAGATATGCATTCATAGTACGGACCAAAAGTGCGCTATGTATAGTATCATAGCCTCACTCTTTTTATCAATCTTCATAAATTAACAAAACATAAAACATGTATTTTCTTTGGAAGTACTTTTTCTTGAATTGAACCTAAAGAGACCTATCAATTCTCTTTGGGTCTCCATTATACAAAAGCTGACAACATGAGGGGTAAAAATTGAACCTAACAATTGCTAAAAGAGAGAAAAGAAAAGGGAGTTTGAAAAACAAATGAAAGTATTTAGTTGTTTATGCTACACTTTTGGAGCATAAAATTTATAAGCCCAAAGACCAGCTCTCAGCTGTACTGCAGCACAGTAGACCACACAAAACAGTGCCACAATAAAAAAAAAGGTACAGGAAAACTATTATATTTGCTCTGGCCTTTCAAAGTTCACCAACTGATGATTAAACAAAGGTCAAAAGAATTATTCAGAAATGCTAAAAAACAAACCAAGGAACAAACTAAAACACAGAAAGGACCACGCAAGCAACTGTCACAAAAGATCCAAATTACCACACCCTACCCGTCGGCTTCCTTGCCGGGTTCATCGACTTAGACGCTTTGATTGCAACCTGGATGGAATCAGACGGCTCCATCTTTAGTTCCTTCATCCATTCGATAACCCGCTCCGCATTATTTATGAACCCGCCCGATATCAGCCCCTTTGCAATCCGCTCCAGTTCATCACTCTCTAAGTCCTTTTTGCACTTTTTTAAAACCTTAAGTGACTCACTCATTTTACGCTTAGACTTGACCCGAGCGTACATGTCGCACAATATCACATGTAACTCTAACGAGTCCTTACCCGTTTCCCTGGCCAGACCCGCAAAGTGCTCTGCCTCATCAACCAATTGCAATCGACCCATCCAATCCGCAAGTGCAGTATTTGTATGAATGCCGGGCTTGAACCCCTTTTTTTCTAGGGTTAGCAACAAATCTAGGGCTAAATCCAAGGAGTTCTTCTTCATGTAAGCATGTACCATGCTAGCGGTACAAGAATCATGGGGTTCGTCATAAAATTTGACCATTTCATCAAATAAGTTCCGTGCCTCTTCAGGAAATCCCAATTTACCATATGCTTTAATTAACGCGATATAACAATCCAAATCAAGATTTATATCTGAAAATTGCATCATATTCATCACAACCTGTGCATTAGTGACATCACCTTTTTCGGCAAATGATTTCAGTAACCCTACATAAATTTCAGAGGTTGGCTTAATATTCTCCTCCGCCTTCGACTTCGCCTCCATTTCATTGATAAGTGTTAACCCTTCTTTTGGCTGGCCCGCATTTATGCATGCTAATACCATGGAGGTGTACAGATCCAAATGGATGTTGAACCCGGCATCCTTTAGGGATTTGAAGTGCTTCCGAGTGACCTCAAGATTGCCTAATTTGGAATACATGTGAACCAGGGCTACATGGATCACAGCATCAGGTTCCAAACCTGCTTCGTTCATTTTTGAAAGGATTCGCTCAACTTTTTTGATTTGGTCTGATTTGTAATAATGGTCAATTAAAAATGAATAGTCCCGAATAGTTGATTTGAAGGTTTCTTCATTTAGTAGTAATTCATACACCTGGAAAGAGTACATGTAAACAATAACCATAAGCAAGAATAGGGGTTTTATTATTTTGTAAATTTAAAACTCATTAATTGTTTAGCTTGCACAACCTCAAATATTTCTTAGGTTCACACTAGTTACATTCGTTAATTGGGTTATATGCAGATTACAACCAACAGTTGAAGCTTATAAATATGCAGCATGAGCAATATGCACAAAAAAAAGGAGGCTATTAAAGTCAAATTCCACCTAAAATCTATGTTGTCCGGTAATTACAGATGTACCTCCCAACACATTTCCCTAGGGAATAGGGTTAAAATGCGCCATTGTTTTCGTGCCCAATCATGCCTCACATTGTTATCTCTATTTTCAAAGTTCAAATAGTTGAGATCAAAATCACTCAACATGATCTCCATATTAAGATGTGCTTGGAGACCAAATTTTATATTTTTTTTAGATAGGTACAAAATCACTATTTTTCAGAAGATCCTGGACCATCCAAAAACAGTGATTTTGTACCTATAAAAAAAATAGTAAAAAATTTCCAAAAAATATTAAAATTTAGTCTATTTGTTTTGGACCCAGGTGCTTAAAATCACAACCCATCTTATCACAAGATAGGGGTATAATTCCCTATTTCCCTCTATGACCTAACCAGGACAGGATTTGTAGGCACATGACATTTTCCTCCTGAGTGAGGCTATGGTACTTTACAAACCGCAAGCCAAACTGTGCAATGGATTCATATCTTCATTCTTTTTTTAATTTGAATAGTCGGTATGAACTGTTCAACATGATCTCGATATGAAAATGTACTAAGAGACCAAATTTTATATTTTTTAAATTTAATGGTCCAGAATTTTAGATCAAGTGATTTTCTACTCGTCTAAAAGTTAGTAAAAATATTCAAAAAAATATATAAAAATTAGTCTCCAAGTACATTTTCATATGGTGATTATGTTGAATAGTTCATATCGACTATTCAAACTTTGAAATCGAAGACATTGATCCATAGTACGGACCAATCCATGCTATGCATAGTACCATAGCCTCACTCATCTATAAGCACTACAAATGTACAAATACAAGTACCAATATTCCTAAACAAAATGTTGTAGTTCTTACCTTTAAATGAAGATCAACCAAACCCATTTCTTGTATCCTCCCAAGCAAACCTTCCCAATCAACCCTCTTGGGCCCCTCCATTAGTTCTTTCCACTCAGTCAATAATGGAGCCGGGTCCGCCTTTGGATTCAGATCCATTAACCTCTCCTCTAACTGTCTACACCTGGCTTCCACCAGTTTCGGTTCTTCAGGCACGAATTCCTTCTGGGCCATCTCAACCCGCTCCGCCACGTCAGCCCATTTCGGGTCAGATAAATCCAACCCGTATATCTTGTACTTAATCCGACTCTTTCTCTCTGGAAGAGCTGCTAAGTTTAATCTCTCTACCGGCTTTTCTTCTTCTCCTCTCTTCTTTTTAGTACCTTCTTCATGCATTTTTCCTAGGTTAGCGTAGAAATGTACTTCCTCATGCTTTTCACGCGCCCACTTGAATCGAAGCTCTCTTAGTAGTGGACCCCGAACGCCAATGTCAGTCGCAAAACGACACATTTCATTAACCTGTAACAGCAGCTTAAATCATGTTTTATATGAATCCTAAAATGACAACTCTTCTTGCATGATTTATAACACTGAAATTGAAGTGTATGTATAACAAAACCAATCTATTGAGTTTATCTTGAAAAAATGCAGTGATAACTACAACTAAGTCTGACTTTGCATGCTAACCATACAAGACAACCCAATATATATATATATATTTTTTTGAATTATAACACGGCAACCATTTGGTTTAGATGCCTCCAGGAATTTGACAACCACATTTGGTAATAAATAATTTAATTTGGAGACAATAATACATAAAACCCAACAAAAACCTTTATATGAATCCCACAAAAAGAAGCAGAATTATGCAACAAGTGAATTTCACAACCAAATTCTTATACTCTTCCCAATTTAGCCCTCTTTCATAAAAATCTATGAAAACCAGTGCATCCAAGTCTCTATAACTACTTTAATTGCACAACAAAAAAGACATCACCTCATCACAATGTATGTACTTCTTCAATTCCTCCCTCATCGCATCCCTTTTAATGGTCGCATTAACCGAACTACAAATCTCCCGAATTGTCTTCCATAAATCTTCACTCAGTTCAATATCCGGATCATCACTCAGTGCACCAGACCCATCAAGCCTATGTATTACTTTCTGGCAAATCAACAGCAGCATTTCATCGAGCACATGGCGTGCGTGGTCGGGGAAGGCTTCAGCAAGCTTAGGACGTAGTAAATGCACAAAGCGGGAGAGGAACTCGTTCATGGGTTCATTCTCGATTAGGGTTTCGGAGGGAGATTCGGTTGTTTGGGTTGGGTTCGGGATTTGGAGGATTTTAGAAGGGAGAGAAGGAGGAGAGGGCTGAGAAGGGATGGTGTAGAGGCGGGATAGAGAAGGGAGGAGAGGTGATGGTGAGTGGCGAAGGAGAGAGAGGCGCGAGCGGAGGTGGCGCGACAGTGAGAAAGCGGCTCTCATGGCGCAAAGCAAAGGGGGGAGAGAGAGAGACACCCAGTGAGAAAGAGGGTTTTACAAAGAAAACCGGGAGAGATATTCCAATGTAATAGGAAGAACCTGTTATTACAATCTCAACTGTTAATATTCAATGAGATATGCGCTTGGAAAAACTCGTTCAATAAGATTCACGTATTAAAAAATTGAATGGTTGAGATTTGAATAACAGGTTCTTGTTATTCCATTGGAATAACACCAGATTTATGTCCGATATAGACGGGTCGTAAACCCAAGTTCTTCCGAATTCGTATCATCTAAGGTAAAAAGATTATTTATACTTCAATCTGGACCGTCTAATCAGAATCCGCACGTCTATTAAAGCGGTCCGGGCGTTCCAACTTCCACCTCGATCCGGATTGGTCCGGATTCCAATCGGACGGTCGTGATGCAAACAGAAGTATTATGTTAGCTCAGAGGTTATTGTTACAGTTCTTCCTGGAGTTTTGACTCGGAGTTTGGATTAATGGGTAAGCGGGTTTAATTCATCATTTTCTTTTACATCCGCTAACTAATAGGGTAGCAGTAGGAGGGGTAAAACGGATCCAATATGGATTAGATAAAGGTACAACCATATCTTTCTTTGTTCATTTTTATTTTTTGGATGCGGGTACAGGATAGATATTAAAAAAATATTGATACAGATTAAGTATTAAACGAATACGGATACATATATGAATTTGATATTAAATAAATATGAATATGAATATAGATAATCAATCATTATGAAAGTGAACTAGAGATTCTAAATTCCTAAACCCATATAGAGAGATGGGTTATACAAAGAAATTGCGAGAGAGATGGACAAAGTAATGGGTTTAGATCCTAAAATAACTCAAAATTTGTGTTTGGATCGGCCCGTACAACTAAAATCCGGACTAATTATAGAATACTTTAATATTTATGTAAATTTTGATCAGACGATCTGAATCCAAATTTAAAATTTTAGTTACTTGGGAAGTTAGATTAAATGGGTCAGCGGGTTTAGTTCTTGTTTTCCTTTTACATCCACAAATTAAAAGGCTAGTAGGATTCGGAAACTTTTTAATCATTTATTTTATTTTATTTTGAATAAAACTGACAATAATATCCTTCTGTTAATTTTTTTAATAATTCCTTGTTAAATTTCTAGAGATATGTAGTGAAAAATAATATTTGAATGCATTTATTAACGTCATATTGTTTACCGACCATCTTAATATTTTGTCTCAATGTTCAATATTACGAGCTTTAGTATCATAAAACATCACAACTTCATTTTTATTTTTATGTTTGATATCCAATGTTGAATCTAAATAGTTGATGTTGCTCATTTTCACAAAAAAAAAAAAAAATGTTTCCAAGTAAAATTTTATGATTTTTTAAATTTATTCTATCAAGATATCAAAAATAAATAAGCACATTAATTTAATTTAGTATGAATAAGTAGACTATATTCTTACAACTTTATCTAGTGTGTGTGTGTGTGTGTGTGTGTGTGTGTGGTGTGTGTGTATATAATGAATTCTAAAAATCCTAAAATTTTATGTGAAAGCATTCCTTTAAAAAATGGATAAAATTTATTCAGAAATAAGACATTTGAATTAACTTAAAAAAAATTACAAATGAAAAATGAAGCTGTGCTATTTTGTAAAGATATATTATTTTCACTATAGATATTTAATCATTTTATTTCAAATAACCAATAATTTTGTTGAAAAGTTTAGGTATAGTTGGATCCAAATCCAATACAGAATCTAACTCAATCCACACAATACCTCAACTTGCTCAATCCAATTGAGGGTCTAATTTGATAAAAGAAAATACAACCACAACCCAAAATAAATTTTATGTAAACAATAATAAAAGAAGTCCAGGTTCTAAATAGAGCGCTATAGCGTTTTCAGACTATAAAAGCTATAGCGCCGTTATTTGAGTATATCACTGTTTTTTTAGCCAATTCCGCTATGACGCAATAAATACTATTTAAACCTTTGAAAAAAACAGTGCAAAATAAGATTTGGACATAAACTCATAACTATTCCTAACCTAAAATTGCCCAAATTGGAAACAAGCCCTAAAAATCCAAATAATTTCCAGATGGAAATTGCTAAACTTTATTAATCCGATAACAGAGCATCTATTTTGTTATTTTTTGTTAATTTATCGTGCATGTTTGTGTAAGTTAATAAACATAAATTAAGAACTACATATATGTGTTTGTTCACTAATTATTTTAAATAACTATTAATATATATTATTTGAAACACAGGAAACTTAGGCATACAACATTTGTGTGTTCATATTCAAATTAAAAGGGTATAATTTAATTAGCTCAAAAGGTAAAATGAATTTAATTTGAAGTTTGTGAAAAATAAGATTTAAATTAACATACTCGATTGTTTCTTTTAATAATTAACTTATAGAAAGAAGACAAAGAATGAATTAATATTATTGTGGAGGGTTCAAATGTCTCCATTTTTAAAAACTTTAATAACTCAAAATTTAAATCTTAAAATTTAAAATAAAACTATTGGATGTGAAGTACATCATTTTATCTATGCACGTGGAAAAAATTATGGCATTTTAACTTAATTTTGGTTGTCATCTTGAGGTTGCAAAAATATATACTAATGTCGATAATTTCTAAATGTTGAATTTTTAACTTACTGATTCACATACAAGCAAAATTAAAATGTGATAATTTTTTATAGGCACAGAGAGAAAATAACATAGATCATATTTAACAGTTTTATTTTGATATTTAAGTTTTAAGTTTTGAATTATTAAAATTTTTAAAAATAGAGACACGATGAAGACACAAAAAAATAAAATCATTTGAACCCTCCTCTATCAAGTATATAATAATATTTCATCAGTTGGAAGTTTAAAACATGCTCTTGAATATTTCTTCGGTTGTAGAGGGGGGCTTTGTTGGTGCAGCGTGCTCCAACAGAAGAAATATTTAAAACATGCAGCCCAAAGCCCGCTATCGTCGGTGCTTCTTCGCCACCCATTTCTTTTTTCCAGAACAACCTAAGCCTATTAGTTTTGGTAGCTACTACGAAGCTTTTCAGAAAAAAAACAAACAACCTAAGCCTATCACACCAAATGCTTTTTGCGTGCCAATTTCATTAAAGCACGTGGTTTTTCTTGCCGAAGTAGAAAATTATGGAAATTAGCTAGATACACCTCCCAAAGAATTCAATTCGCATCTCTGAGATGTCTCATACTTTGTGTGATATTTTTCGGAAAATCTCAACAGTTAAAATAATACTGCCCGGCCCTGCGCTATTCCCCGGACACGTCGATCAGGCAAAATGTGAGATATCTTAGAGGATTCTCACTCCCTGTCAACTGCATACTGAAATTATATTAATAAATTACTTTGCGGTCAATTTAATTAAGACTGAAATTAAATATTAGAGAGAGATGCCTTCTAGTCTTGGTGAAGAGCGATCCAGAGAAACTCAAGCGAAGAGAGAGGCACCAAATTAGCTCTATGGATTCGCTAGGGTTTTCTCCTGAGAAACTCAAGCGAAGAGAGAGGGAGAAAGAGACACAGCGGAGTTGCTTGTTCAATTAATGGTATTAACAGAGTCACGACATTGATGTATGATTATCTACTAACACGAAATTTGATAAAAAAATAACGGCTCAGATTTCATCTTACCTTTGAGGGCAGGATTTTCCTGCAGAGGGACAGGATTCGATTCCCATCAGTCTTGTTTGAATTCCGTCTATTCAGAATAGCATTGCTATTCATAGAATAGCGCTGTTCTTACAACATCCAAACACATTCAAAAAAAGACAAAAACAATAATTTTCCTTCATTTTTCGCTTCTTGCTCTCGTGATAAGTCTTGTCCATCGCTGTCACGTCTCTTTATTTGAAGTGAGGATAATTGTCCGTATTCCAGTTGTATTCATTTGTTTACTTGTTTTTGTAGAAATAGCCCAGCAGCTATGTAGCATAGTAACAAATAAATTATTTGAATTTGGTGAAGTGAGATCAAAAATTCATGATTCGGTATAATTCGGATATAATTTAGAAATAATACGAAATGAAACTAAGTTCTAAATTAGAAATTTTTTTTTATTCTAGCATTAAATAACTAATTGAATACAAACTTTTATATACAAAAATGAACACATAAGATCAAGCCTACACTTTAAAACCCATGCAGAGTCCGAAATATTTAACACTCAAAGTTACTATTCTATTTTTCAAATTTGGCTTAATGGCTTTAAAAGAATCTACACCATTAATCTTAGATTCAACCATTGAGATCTTCAATAAGTATGCAACGAGCTCTCTCCAATTTGAAGAGGATCCCAACATGATGCAAAAAGTTTGGGCTTCACGTGGTCTAGCTACCATAGACTTCTAGGAAAATGCGAATACCAAACAAATTCAAAATTTCTTCGGATTTCAAGATAAATACAGGGGCAATTTTGTGTGAATTTAACTCGAATAAAACGCAAAATTCGTTAAATTCGTGAATAATTCGCGAATTAACTGTTTAATACGCGAATCATAGTATTAAACGCTAATTGATCCGCTGATAGCTAAAAAACATTTAATTCGCGAATTAAATGCGTATTATGTTACTATGCTATGTAGCCGTGTTTTTTATTAATATTCTAAAAAAAAAAGAAATATCAAATTTGTTATTGCTTTAAAATTAATTTTAAAAATGTTATAACTGTCCAATGTTGGAGCAATCAGTTTCTTTTATCAAATCGCTCAGTATTTGAGCAGTCTTTTTTTTTTTTTTTTACCAAATCGCTTACAGTTTGGACGATCATTTACAATATATATATTTTTTAAATCTTAATATTTTTAAATGTTTATCAAAGTAAAAGCTAGTTTATATCATTGTAACATAATTCGCATTTTATTCACGAATAAAATGCGAATAAAACGTTTTTTAAGAAGTTACCGAACTGAATAGTGAATAAAACAAACTTTTACTAGTTTATTCGCAAAAAACGCATATAATATGTTTTATTACAAATTATTTATGTTTTATTCTGAAAGTTCGTCGTGTTTTTCGCTTCGTAATCCGTGCAATATAGTGGTTTCACACTTCACAGTTCACACGACAAAGCAACACGTGAGTGAAGTTGTGCCACTTTTTTTGATAGGCACAATTTTGAAGTTTGAAAGTACTGAGTGGGCCCTCCCCCTAGGACCACCAACCTCAAAATTTTAATTTATGTAGCATATTTTGAATGTCAGGAGGTGTTTCACATTTGAAAATGGTGCAAGGACAAGCTTGAAATGAAATGTCATTATATAGGTAGAGAAAAGAATCACCTAGCAGATGGTCCAGCAAAGATAGGAAGAGAACTAGGAGAACAGTATGAGGGATACACATATCCATTGTTTAGTCCACTAGCAAGGGGTATTGCGTTAGAAAGGGAGTTTATTTAGATCCATTTTCAGAAACAGAGTCAGATATAACTTGCCTATGATTCAAGCAAAAAAAAAAAAAAGAAAAAAAAAATGTCAAATAGAGGCACAGCTTTTTTTTTTTTTTGCCTCCAATTTTTTTAAAAAATATTGAAAATTAAAAAATTAAAAGATATATACATTTCTTTTGAATTTTTTTTGCTTCCTTATAAAATTGAATCATTCCCGAATTATACCCGAATCACGAATTTTTGACTCTGCCAAACCAAATCCGAATAATTAATTTGTCACTATGGTCTATACTAGCAAATATATACTAGTTTTAAAATGATTGTGATTTTTTTTTTACATATGTTTACTAAACAAAACTTTTTTAGAGAGATTTTAATATTTTCATCTAAAATGTAAATTATATGACACCTATCTTAGATGAGTATATTGTAATCATAGAGAGATTCTGAGTTGTTGTATCGATTAGATTAGATTATTTTGAAGATGCATTTTAATTTGTTAGATTAGATTGCAAATACTTGAACAGTTGCTAGTTAGGCATCTATTAGAGATGTAAAATTTACAAATACATATCCAAAGTTGCAAAAAAAACAAAGAGAAGAGTCTCCAAATTTGAGTTGAAGTTTCATACTAAGTTATTCATTTTTATTTTTCGAACATGTAAAAATGTTTTTTATCTTTTATCTTAAGATTTCTTTCTTTTTAATTATCTTGATTCTCCTTTTTAAATTGTTTTAATATGTCACTGCACGGAATAATTTGAAACATATATGCTGTCGTCACATACAGTTGTCAACAATTTGCAAATTATTTGTATGTTAATTTGTCATAATAATATTAGGCAGAAAAAGAAACATTTCAAAACTTCAATACGCGACTAAAATCATATACCCTCGCTTGCCATTCCGTGCATTACTTAGGAATGTTTTGATAGAAATTAAATAGCACGCATCTCAATAAAAAAAATAATCATTGACGGGGTAGGCGCATGTGGAACTCGTCATAATTGAGGTCCACAACTCAATTATTCATGGTTGGTGCATGCAAATGCTTTGTCGGCCAAATCATGATTAAAGGCACGTGGTTTTTCTTGCCGAATTTGGTAGATAATTATGGAAATTATTGCCGTGTGTCAAATGTAGGGGTGGCAACGAATCAAACCGAATCACCTTGTTCTTGTTCTAGTACGTTTGAGTTTGATTTATTTTGAATTTAATTAATTGAGAACTATACAATTTTTGAATTGAACTAAATGTTTTTTAGTAGTTCTAGTTATACTTATAGTTTATATATTAATTTTTTTTTCGTGGGACAAAATTTATATGTTTTTTTTTTACCAGTATAAAATGAATATTTTTAAGTTGAAAAATTATTCATAAAAAAATGCATTACAACAAATAATCATAAAAAGATAATTAAGTACAAGAATTGGAATATACAATAAAACCCTTGATCGAACCATCTAATGAAGTAAGAATCCGAAAGGTAGAGAAGGCGGAGAAGAGATGGCTGAAGAGAGAGGAGAGACGACCAGTTGCTGAGAGCATCAGCTAGGTTTTAGAGAGAGAGAGAGAGCGAGTTAGGGAGAGGCGGAGAGAGCACTAGATTAATTATTGAGATTAGATAACGAGGGAGCGTCGACTAGGTTAAATTATGACTCTCTATCTTGGGTTTTAATTTCATCAGGTAAATGAATGATTGATGTTATTATGAGATTCAAACCATAAAAGTTTGCGAACCCATTTCGATCGAACCAAATCCAGTTTGAATTTGGTTTGAATTAATTTTGAACCGAACCTGATTTGATTCATTTTAGTTCGAACTAATTATGAATCGAATTAACTCGAATCAAGCTCGAATCAAATCACGAACTACGAATTTTTTTGCCAGCCCTATTCAAATGCATATTGAAATTAAATTAATAAATTATATGACTTTGCGGTCAATTTATCTAAGACTGAAATTAAGTTAAATTATGAAATTTTAATTTTTTTAGAAATAAGAAATTTGATTGGTCGACGATGCATTACGGCACTTATGATTTTATTTTCAATTTATTTTAGCTTGATTTAAGAAATTTAATAATGGTAAGATTAGTTAATACATTTCGGCAAGTGATCATGTCTTATATTAAAGAGTAAAGATAGAAAACAATAAATTAATTATCAGAGCCCTTCATTTCTGCTATATATACTGGTTATCTTATGCATGAAGGTCATATGCATCCTGGAGCTCTAGAACTCTAAAACCTTCTTAAAACCAATAACATAATAGTAACTAGCGAGCTAGTTCCATGGCCAACTCAAGCAAAGGTACCATTCAAGAACGGTCGAAATCTGGCCTACCAATAAAACCGATTCCGGGCAGCCACGGCATCCCCATCATCTCTCCGATCTATGACCGTCTGAATTTTTTTTATTTCCAAGGCCACATGGAGTATTTCAAATCACACGTGTCCAAGAACAGCTCGACGGTTGTGCGGATGAACATGCCGCCTGGCATGTTCATATCTCGCAACCCCCGTGTTATTGCTGTTCTCGATGCAAAGAGCTTCCGTGTACTGTTCGACCCTTCTAAGGTTGAAAAGAAGAACACTTTTACTGGTACATACATTCCACCCGTCTCTCTCTACTCGGGCATCCGCCCAATGGCCTACCTCGACACCACTGAGCAGCTACACTCATCCCTCAAATCTTTTTCATTTCACATGTTGGCATCTCGCAAGTCAGAGTTCATACCCAGTTTCCACAAAGCATACTCTTCTCTTTTCGATACGGTCGAAGAAAAGTTAGCCTCTGGCCCCGTGGAGTTCAACACCCTTAACCAATCTGCAGCCTTTGATTTCACATGCAATGCATTCCTCGGTGCTGTGCCAAGCGATGTAATTGGTCCCTCGGCATCTAATAAAGTCGCAATATGGCTGCTATTACAACTCCACCCGGTAGCAAGCCACCTCTCTAAATTCATCCCATGGCCTATTGAGGACCTCCTCTTGCATTGCTGTCAACTTCCGCCATTCCTCGCCCGTAGCAACTATGAAGCCCTCGAAGAGTTCTTTTCCAAATCTGGCGAATCTTTGCTAAATGAGGCTTCCGAGAAGTTCGGGCTCTCACGCCATGTGGCACTTCACAACCTAATTTTCATGACCTCATTCAATGCGAACGCTGGTTTCAAAATTTTCATGCCGATCATCCTCAAATGGCTTACGCAAGCCGGGCCAACACTGCATGGCCGATTGGCACAAGAAATCCGATCGGTGGTTCAGTCCTATAATGGCATAATTACCTTGGATGCTCTCGAGAAAATGGAGCTCACCAAATCAGTCGTCTGGGAAGCATTGCGCCTAGACCCACCTGTAGAGAATCAATTCGGCCATGCAAGAACCGATCTAGTAATAGAAAGCCATGATACGGCATTCAAAGTGAAGAAAGGAGAGATGATATGCGGATACCAGCCCCTCGCGATGAGGGATGAGAAAGTATTTAGAAATGCTGAAGAATTCGTACCCGACCGATTTGTTGGCAATAACGGAAAGAAGTTGTTGGAGTACGTGTACTGGTCGAATGGTCCAGAGACCGTCACGCCAACAGTGGGGAACAAGCAGTGCCCGGGAAAGGACATGGTGATATTGGTTGGTCGATTGTTCGTTGCGGATCTATTCCTTCGTTACGACACATTCACGGCAGTGCATGATGGAATGCTTCTTGGGCTCGAGCCGAAGATGGTAATAAAATCTGTCAAGAAGTCTTCATATTAATGAGCAAGATATAATTTGTAATATCTTTGTTTTGTTGAAATTAAATATTATGTGTAATTTAAGCTATTATATATGCTTCAATAAAAAGATATCTTCTTTGTGTGAACATCTCTAATTAAACCTCCAAGCAAAAGGAAACGGAAATGAAAAAAAAGTCGGTTTACAACAAATATATATGTATTTTCTTAAAAACAATTTGGAAATAAATAACAATATTTTTATGGTCAAAATCTCATTATTAGAAGTTCAAGCATTTGCAATTTCAATGGATGAAATGAATGTGTGTCAACACCTAATTGGGCTCTTTTGGTTGTGACTTAACTGCAATTTCTATATGTTCTGAATCTTATTGATAAAATTGACACCCAAAATATAACACATAAATTACACACTTGGTCAAGTACTGAATTTAATCCTTTTGTTTTAACACATACTAATATAAACTATTTTCTGGTTTGTCTCATTCACGGTACCAATCAATAACAGTGCTAAAACAGCAGAATTTTTGCTGGAGTATAAGGAATATCTTTGCAAATCCTTTAAAAGTAGTGCACAAAGCACTTCATCTTAATAATTTTGATGTTGGAATTGTCTTTGTCCATTGACGAGGGTTCTGAGTGTGTAAACAACATGCAATTAGGCAACTACATTTCCATGGGTTGCAATTTTATGCAAATTTCATATGCATATGTAGGTTTTGTGTTAATAAGTTCTTTATCATAGACATAGATAGGCTGGACTACTTCGGAAGAATATTATTTATTCGAAGAATTTATGAATCACAAAGGACTCATAAGGATCGAACATCAATGCTTTTTAATGCTCACTTACGACGGGACTAACAAATTGTAATTTCCGAACACTTAAATTTAGAATATGCTAAACAAACAGTAATTAATCTTCGCATAGAATATGGTTAATGGGTCAAGATTTGTTTTTTTTTTTCAAACTTATTAAAGCTTCAATTAATAATAAATGAAGTGTTTTTCATGATGCAATACGACAAAGAGAAGTTTGTTGGTTCAGTCTTGGTTATACATTTCGTTTGTTCTTTTGAGGTACTTAGTAGTTAGTATGGCATGATTGAGTTATAAAAGCATGCATACACCTTACAAATTTCCTCGCTGATAATTTGATCTTGAGATGTAGTTTACGCTAACAACTTGCCAAAATTAACGCGTGGTAGTGACTCTATCTTTTGGTCGGGAAGAGGCAGAAAAATGTACAAGCAAGCAAAGCAGCTATCAGTTCCTAGGACAACATTAGAAACTTTCAGATTTATATTCTTGAACCAGAGCGGATCCCATTAGCAGGACCCGTTAAGAAAGGAGACACTCAAGGCGACATGGGGAAACAGGAAACCCTCTCTAATGGAGATGGTTGGTACACGGTACTGACACGCCGGGAGAAGCAGCAAGCAGCTGGCAACAAGCACCAACAGCCTAGCAAGGCAGGGTGGCGACGTCGTTAGTCTACACTCCTCAGAAATGAGCAAGATAGGATGACAATCATAGTAGGAATTATCGGTATCGAGATCGGTCTCGGCCGATACTGATACGGGATCGGAGTATCGGCTCAGGATTGGAGTTTTTTTTTATTTTCTTTATAATTTGCTATACATGAGGATCGGCTCAGAATTAAATCGAATTCGACCGATATCAATAAGTATTGATATCGGCTGATATTTTCTACTATGATGACAATCTCATCAAACAACGGCTATAGAAATACAAAACATGCCTTCCCAATAGAGTATTAATTATGCTCCACTCGAGGTACCCGTACCCTATGCCCAGGGTACTCGTGCCCGAGCCCGAGTATAGGTCGGGTAAACGGGTACACGGGTACGGGCAAAAACCGGACTGATCACTGTTGTTTTAGTAAATACCCGACCTTATTCAGACCGATCATATCCGTATCCAACTTTACTCTATCCGGGTATCCGTCTACCCTTACCCGTGTCCGTACCCTTATACCTGACCCACTTTAATTCAAAAATCAAACCCAAATTTCAAATCTCTCCCCACCCGGTTAAAAAAAAAAAAAAAAAACAAAAAAAAAGGAAAAAAAAAACAGAAAAAAAGAGAAAAAGAAATAGAAAAAAAAAGGGATCGGACCGAATCGCCCTACCCAAACTGCTTACCCGGACCATTCTACTCCTCAAGAGTACCACAGGCATGAATATAGAACAGATAGGGCACGGTTTTTTAAAAAAATACCCGAAATACCCGATCCAAAATACCCATTTACCCGTAATACCCGTGCCCAACCAATACCCTTATTCCTGTCCGGATATGGTACAGCTCCCATCTTCTCAGGTACAGCAAAACCCATGATTACAAAAACATTAGGCGTGGGAATACAGGGGTAGCATTAATGGCACCACTACTTATTAAAAACGTTTGCCTAATCCATCACCTCACAAATCAATGAGCATTAATGGCTACCCTCTCACCAACCTAATATAACCCCACCACCTCTCGTTACTTCTCCTCCATTTGGAAAAGGAACCAACTTTGTTGCTTTCTAAATAGGAGAGCAGAACTACTGAATTGAATTTGGGTAGAGTACGGATACTTTGGATACAGGTAGGACGAGTAGTCGGGTAGATCGGGTACGGGTAGTTGGGTAGGCGGGTACGGGTAGGTCAGATAGGGTTTTAAAAAAGTGAATCCTACTCGTTTCAAACCTGTGCCCGTTCCGGGTAACGGGTACGGGTACCTCGAGTACGGTATTTATTATTTTTTTTTCTTTCGGTTTTTTTTTTCTGTTTTTTTCTTCTGTTTTTTTTTTTCTGTTTTGTTTTTCCTTTTTTTTATTTTTTTTCTGTTTTGTTTAATGTTTTTTTTGTTTTTTTTTCTGTTTTGTTTTTTTGTTTTTTTTTTTCTATTTTGTTTAATGTTTTTTTTTTTACAGTGTCATACGAATATTATTACATGTTTATAATTCGATTTTTATAATGTAAATAGTTCGATATCAAATAGAGTATATATAAACATGAAATTATCAAGTCGCAACTTTATAATTTATAAATGAATAAAATTTGTACCTTATATATAAAAATTATTCGTGCGAAAATTTGTATATTTATACGGCTAAGTACAAATCTATTTATTTATTTCTTTAAGCAAGTCATTTTATTTTATTTTCAAATTCTCATTCTAATTAAAATAATAAAATATAAATAAAAATATCTTAAATTAATTTATTACATTAAAAATAATTATGAATAATTTAAAAACAATATATTAAAAAATAAAAGTTACCCTTCTCCTTTATTCCGAACTTGGGACCGGCTATGTAAAATAACATAGGCAGAGTTCTAACTTTTTTTTATTAGTAATTGTTCTTTAAAATGAATAATTTAAAAACTAATTGAAATGTTTAGAAATTATAATTTTAAAAATAACCATAAATATTAAAAGATGTTAGAAAATTATACCGACACTACCTATTTAGTAGTTTAGATTTATATACCATTGTTCGCTTTCTTCCGCACCGTCTGAATCTGAATTAGCTTGGGGCTGCGGCTCGGTAACACTTTCTTTAGTATCAGCTGCGGATGATGATTCTTGATCTCGATGTTGGTTGCGCTCGTCAGCTTTAATCCAATCTTTCAAGCACACAAGTCTCTCAAAAACATGTGGACCCAATTTACTGCGTCTGTCAAAGAGGATCCTGTTCGCCGAACTAAAACAACTTTCTGAAGGAACGGTTGACACGGGTACGGCAAAGACGTCGTGAGCCATCATCGCTACTGTTGGATAAGACCTTTGATTCCTCTTCCACCACGTCATGATGTCAACGTTTTCATTTTCGTTGCGCATATTTAAATAGCTCACTAACTTGTTTGTGGATGCGTGCGGTTCGCTATCTGACTAAAAATCTGCTAACAATCCACTACTGCTAGTGCTCCTGAAAGTGAAACTATTAAAAAAAATTAGTTGATAAATAATGCAGATATTATAAATAATAAAGATTAAAAACATAATATATATTTATTCATACCTAGAACCAGCCCGGGACGAAGAGGGGTTCTGGTTGCCACTAATTCTTGAGTTGTATATGTTAAACATCTCAGCGAACTTCGCATTCACGTATGCCTCGACCCCGGTTGCGTCTAAATGTAGATTACCTTTGTACGCTTCAACCATTTTGATCGTGTAATATTTCTTGTATGCCGGGTTGAGGCAGCTTGCGATAATGGCCAGGAGGGGTACATCTTCCCAATATTTTAGAAATTTTAGTTTCATGGCCTCTACGATCGGTGTGAGAGATTTATCGTGTGTTTCTGCTTGTTCCAAATTACGATACACCTTGGAAATTTGGTAGATTTGCCCCAACAACTCAAATGCCGTCGGTGAATACGAGCATGATAGTTTGATGGTTGCTTCAAAAAAGGTTTCTAAGAATGGTGAAAGCCTTTCTAGTTGGTCCCATTCCCCGCCGGTGGGTTCCAATTGCATTCCCTCAGGGGTGAATCCCCTCAAAAACTCCCCTATGACAGTTTTGTAAGGAAGACATCGGTTCAACATCCTATAGGTTGAGTTCCAATAGGTATCTATATCCCAAGGTACTTTCAACTTGCTTAGTCGATAGGTTACTCACAACTTTGCAAACTCTTGTCTTCTTTCATGATTTGAAACAATGTAGTTGAGGGCATCCTTAAATTTAACTATTAATAATTTTATAGCTTCTGTTTTAAGTCCCGCCTTCACGACGAGATTAAGTATATGACAAGCACACTTTTGGTGAAATATTTCACCATTCATAATCTGGTTTAGCGACCGTTTAAAAATTTCAATGAAAGCAATGTTGTTGCTAGCATTATCGAAAGATATAGAAAAAACCTTGTTAGCCATATCCCTTTTAAGGTTATACTCTTGTAAAACCTCAATAATAGATTTGAAAATTATATTTGCGGTGTGCGGGGAATCTAACACTCGAAAACTTAATATCATCTTTTGTAATACCCACTGATCATCGATCCAATGTCTAGTCACACAAGGGGACTGTTCGGCTAGACGAGATTAAGCCTCCTTAAGGCTAAAGGAGACTCATTTAGCTTCCTTAGCTGTTTAATCCTGCCGAACACCGGTTCCTTAGCACGGATTAAGCTTACCTCTTTTAGCCTCCTTTTGCCCGGATCTTAATCCGCTGCCCATTCCTTAAGGCACCACCCCCCTCCTTTAGCTTCCTTTAGCTCCCTTAATCCGTTGCCTCTTCCTTTAGCTTACCGAACACCGGTTCCTTAAGCTTCCTTAGGACTTAATCCTAACCAGGATTAAGGGGTGTTGCCGAACAGCCCCAAGGGTACCCAAGGCCATGTTTACCAACAGTCCATATATCGGAGATAATTGAGACATTATTGGATTGATATGCAAATGTACCTTTGAGGTCATATTTTATGGTTGTAAACTGTTTTTTTATTTTACCAACCAACTTTCTATGATGCATCCTCTTGTACATTGGTTGAGCACACCCCCGAATGACCAACCGGGCAAAGGCTGTGCAACCACCCATACTGATTGGTTGTTCTTTGTGGGTTATGTACCGGGCCAATTCACTAAGCAATTTTTTTCATCAAATTTTGGGTTGGTTCTGGTACCATCCACATTAATAAGGGTTTGGATTTGTCTCGTTGGTACATTTTCGCTTGGTTCCTCACCTTTTTTTTCATGCATTTCGGCATGTCTTTTAAAGCTACTCATACCACTACTTTGCTTATACACAAAAAAAAGATTTCTTGCAATTGGGTACCTTACATTCAAGGATTTTCATAAAGCCATCAGCATCTTTTGTAATCTCATAAAATCTCTTCCACGGCTGATTGTATTCCGGAGCTCTTCTAGCCTTCTTTACCACTGGTTGTTGCAGGGGGGCACTTGTCGAAGGAGGGACAGCTTCTTCCTGAATTTCAGGAGCACTTCTCGAAGGAGTACCTTCTATACTGGGAGTAAATTGACTCGATGCTACAGAAGAAGTGCCTCCATATGCATACGATGGTGTCGGTTGAAATGTTTCTTGTGGAATGTAGGCGTTTGGATCGTTTGAAGTATAATACGGTGCATGCATTTGTGGGGGTTGTTGATAATTTAAATCTAGAATTTGGTCCCTTCTTTGATAATTGTGTGGATAGTTAGGTGAATAATTAGGTAGTGGCATTTGGGAGGAACTATCAAGATAATTATGTGGATAATTAGGTGGTGGCATATTGGGGCCAAAAATAGAAGCCGACATTCTCGCTTCAAATATTTCTTCCACCGATTCGTGATGAGGAGATGTCATTTTTTAACCTAATTAAAAACAGAAATTAAAAACAGAAAGTAAAAAACAGAAATAAAAAACAGAAATTAAAAAACAGAAATTAAAAACAGAAATTAAAAACAGAAAGTAAAAAACAGAAATTAAAAAACAGAAATTAAAAAACAGAAATTAAAAAACAGAAATTAAAAATAGAAATAAAAAACAAAAATTAAAAACAGAAAGTAAAAAACAGAAAAATAAATCTAATCTATTTAGAAAAAAATCTAACATCTTTTCTAACCTATTAAAAATAAATCCGAATTTCAAAAAAAAATCTAACATATTCAAAAAACAAATCTAATTATTTCACAAATTAAAAAAAAAAAATCTAACATCTTTTCTAACCTATTAAAAATAAATCCGAATTTAAAAAAAAATCTAACATATTCAAAAAACAAATCTAATTACTTCACAAATTAAAACAAAAAAAACTAACATCTTTTCTAACCTATTAAAAATAAATCCGAATTTCAAAAAAAAATCTAACATATTCAAAAAACAAATCTAATTACGTCACAAATTTAAAAAAAAAACTAACATCTTTTCTAACCTATTAAAAATAAATCCGAATTAAAAAAAAAAACTAACATATTCAAAACAGATATTACTTCACATCTAACAAATCTAACATAAACTAAATAAATCTAACATATTCAATAAATCTATCAATCCTAACATAAAATAAATCTAAGAAATGTAATTATTTAACAAATTTAACAAATCTAATTACTTAACAAATTTAATAAATCTAATATAAAATAAATCTAACAAATCTAATTACTTAACAAGTTTAACAAATCTAACAAATCTAATTACTTAACTTTCAATAAATCTAACTTAAACTAAATTTACTCTACAAAAATAAATTAATCTAAAATAAAATAAATCTTACCTTTAAATCTCGCGAAAAAAATCTTGCGGGAGTTGCCGAACTTTGTAATTTCGATACCTTCGTAATTCCGTTTGCGTATTTGTAGAATGAATTAAATTACAACTATATAATTTTTTAAAAAATAAATAGAGAAATTGAGAGAATGAGAGTTTGAGATAGAATGTGGAGAAAAAGAGAGTTAGAGGAGGGTGTATTTAAAGAAAAAATTGGAGGGGGGAATTAAATTCGAAATTAAAAAACAAAAAAAAAAACCGGGATTTGACCCGGGTGGGTCCGGGCCCGGTTTGTCTGAACCGGTAGCAAAAAAATTCGAATTTCAAATGAAACGGGTAAACGGGTAAAGGGTCACGGGTAAAAGGGTAAAGGTCACAGGTAAACGGGTAAAAGGGTAAAGTTGATTGGGTAAACGGGTGCGGGTACGGATAAAACGGGTGCGGGTAGACGGGTTTCGGTTTTTCTTTGGAGAGCAGCAGAGTTAGTTCATTTGAATAACAAGGTCATGCTCTCCTATTTGGAGAGCAGCAGAGTTAGTTCATTTGAATATAATAGGAGAGCAGCAGAGTTAGTTCATTTGAATATAATGTCCTTTATTTAAGTCTCAGTAGCATGCTCGTTAAATCGGTCAAGTAACCGATTCCGATTGTGTCTTCCCTCTGCGTATATCTAATATCAATAAGGTTGATTAGTGTTATCGACTCCAGTAAAGTTGTGTAACTTCAAAAACCACCAGATTGCTTTCATTTGTTTGTTTTGCAAAAGATCTAGTTAGGGGTACGGTTCTACAATAAATCATTTTTTTGCATTAATTTTAGACCTAGCTTGATGTTGTCACAAAAAAAAAAAAAATCCTGAAACAAGAAAAATTAATTTGAAATGTAAAAGCTTATAGGTAGATCAAAATTAGCTTTAAGTTTTGATCTGATTTTTTTATGTTTAGTTCTCAACAAACTTTCTTGGTGTGATTAAGCTCATATAGGTTCATTGTTAAATTGCACTCTCTAATTATCATTTATATTTGCAATCTATGTTCATGGATACGGGTACATATATCGTATCGGATACGATACAGATACGGCGATACCGTAATTTTTAATAATCAAGGATACGCTATGTCTATTATATATATTACTTTTTATAATTTTAATTATATTATTAATTCTTATTATTAAATTAAATATTATATAAAATAGATTTTTTTTCTAACAACAAACAAGTGGCTTAGTGGTATTGTACTATTAATTTGTTGCCACAGCTCTTGGGTTCTATTCTCCCCAGCATCAAAATAATTTGATTGTGCAGTGGACCAGGTGTATCCAACACATATCAGAGACTATATCAAAAGAATAAGGATATGGCATGTATCGGGCGCGTATCGGTATCGGATACATGTCTGACATGGGTACGGAGTCTATATCAAAGTATCCAAGTAACATAGTTTGAAATTGATATAATTGCATGCTGAATGGTGTTTTAAATCTAATTGACTTCGGTTGAAGAGACTCAGATGTTACACTACAAGAATGGAGCAATATTCACGAGTGTAAAACAAATACTATTGCTAATGATACATCGACATAAACATATTATTTATGAGCATATTAGTATTACCGATAAGAGTTTTCACGACCATTATCTAACAAATGTTCATACTTTATATATATTTTCTTTGGTTAATGTTTTTACTCTTAACTACTCTATATAATTAAATTAAGACTGTGTATTCAAGCTGTAAATTGCTACTGCTGACTGATATATCATATACCTCTTGGGTAAATTGCTTTGATTTGTTTTTCATATATGCTTACATCCTATTTTTAAATGAAAAGTTGACTTTGACTAAAGTTGAGATTAAATAGTAAGAGACCATGTGAAATGAAATTTCTCTGTTAAAAGGATAGAATGCAAGTAGAATTTATGTGTTGCTTAATTTGTTCCTTTTATAAGATGAGAAGAATGGACATAGCTAGGGGTGTTGTGTGTTTATCGGGTTCGGTTTATTTGGTTTTCAACCAAACCAAAAAGGTTCGGATTGAATGGTTCAGTCTATATATATGGTTCAAATCTATGCTTTTATTTTTTCTTAAAAATCCAAAACGGGGCTGGGTTATTGCTCTGATTGGCCTATGGGCTGCGCTGGTATTAAGAAACCCAGTAATATAATTTTCTCCAACACTTCCAACTGGAAAGGGCCGGTTTAATGTATGAATTCGACCAAGATAAACCCAAGAAAGAGTGTAGAAGATAATTATATCAAAATGGCTGGAGTGTTGCTTTTGTCAACTGTGCAGAGAGGTGCATTCTATGGGCAACGCAACTGTTTTCCTGTTATATTTTTGGAGAAGTACATGTACATTTTATGAGAATAAGTGCTCACACTCCATTGCTGTTCCTTTGGAATAATTTCCTCTTCAAATTTTTCTCCAGTGCCATTTACAAATAAAATATATTTTGTTACTAAAAGGATGCGATTATATAGCATGTACGTACTGTGCTGAATATAGTGAGCAAACAAATTTTTTTTTTTAAATAAATAAGAGGCTGATATAATTGTCACACAAATAGTAAATGTTTGTGTCAATAAAGTCAGTTATTAATAATGTCTATGGTAGAACGACACCTATTGCTGTTTTATCTAACAAGAAAAAAGGAGAATATATAATGTGTGCCATTAATTATTAAATTTACCTCTGGATATATGTTCTTAATACAACATGTTATCTTTTTTTTTTTGAGGAAAAATAAGAGTCAAGCTCTCATTTCATTGATAATAAAATGTTACAAGAGTTTTGTAACAAAGTAAAGAAAATACAGTGTAACTCATGATGATGAGTTAAGAAAGGAAAAAATCTAGAAAAGAAAAGAAACAGGAAAAGCGATAGAAAAAAATAAAAATAAAAGCAGCTGAATAGAACCAGAAGGGTAAAATGGTAAAAAGCTAAAGATGTAGAATAGAGAAAAACTGCTGCATTCCCTTCATGCCTTGTAACAGCGTATCTATGAGTTGCTTCTTATCTGTGAGTATTGATACTGCACCATTACTTGTTCCATTAGCTCCTCTACTGTTGCAGCTGATTCTCTGAAAATTCTGGCACACCGCTCCCTCCAAATTATGAACTGCGCTATAAGGAATATAGACCTCTCCTTGTCTGAATATCTCATGCTGATCAGTGCCTTAACCGATGGCTGCCTCGTGTTAAATACTGCCTTTACCCTTTGGTACAGTGCCCGAGTGAATGAGCATTCATTGAGCATGTGTATTACCGTTTCAGAATCTACTTTGCACAAGGCACACCTATTAGCTAATTGCCAACCCCTCCGAGTCAGGTTATCTAGTGTTAGTATCCTATTACGTGATACCAACCATCCAAAAACGTTGAATCTTGGAGGGCCATTGATGGACCAGATTCTATTATATGTGTTGGCAATTCTGGGCTCATCCATCATTGCAAAATATGCTGTTTTTACTGAGAATTCTGCTGATCCCCATTTCCAACTAATGCCATCTTGTTCATTTTCATTCAATTGCACAGCCTGCTGCTCACCTTGCAGCCACTGTAGCTGTTCTTGAGCTGTGTCAGATAATTGAGGCCTTACTAATCGGTTTAATCTCATATCCTGCAAGGCTTCCTTCAGATTGGCTGCCTGATTTTCTGCATATGTATATAGTATCTCCAACCGCCATTTCAATATACCGAGCCCCCAATCATGCTCCCAGAAGCTAATTGTTGTACCATTGCCCGGATTTCTGATTATTGAGATACTCCAGAATGGGTGTACCGACTTTGCCATCTTATAAAATAGTTCTACTGCCGGTACAAAGTCATTTGTAATACCCATTTGTTCCAAGAGCGGTTTCCACAAGTTCCTTTGAGGCCTCATCCATTGCCAATAAAATTTCATCAACAAAGCGTCATTGAATTTTTTCAGATTTTTCACCCCTAATCCCCCCAGCTTCTTGGGATAACAGACCGTTGGCCAATTCACCAAATTCATCTTTCTAACTTCCGACGTCACACCATGCCATAGAAATCTTCTTCGAATTCTGTCAATCTCATTTATTACCCATATAGGCAGTGAAAAGCAAGACATAAAATAAACGGGTAAAGCTGACAACACTGCATTCAACAACACCAACCTTCCCGCTATAGACAAATGCTTGGCTGCCCATCCCGCCAGTCTTTTGTTGAATCTTTGAATTAACGGGATATATGCTGTTTTTTTCAGTTTTCTGTTTGACAACGGCAATCCTAGATATGTGATTGGGAAGGTCCCTAATTCACATCCTAGAATCCCTTTAAGTCGAATTGCCAAGTTTTCATCTTCTTGCGTCAGAAGTAGTTCAGACTTGCGCATATTCACCGCTAATCCTGAGATTGTCTCGAATACAATGAGCCCAATTTTTAGCACCTGCATCTGCTGTTCTTCTGGTTTTACTATAAATAATGCATCATCCGCATATAGCAGTACCGGTTTCATGTCAGGAAAAGGGAGCCGAATTGCCCCTGTTATTACAAGCTTGTTGAACCACCTTGCTATAAAATCCATCGCCACTATGAACATAAATGGCGACAACGGATCTCCTTGTCTCACCCCACGCCTCAATTTGATTTTTTTTCCTAACAAGCCATTTATAATAACCTGAGATGACCCGATTAAAACCGAATGTTGCACCCATGCCACATAATTTTCTGGAAACCCTAGTTCTTTCAAAACCTTCAAGAGAAATTCCCAACCTAGCGTATCAAACGCCTTATGGATATCTGCTTTAAAAATTGCAAGTGGAATTTTTTGCACGGCGACATGCTTCAAAAGCTGTTGGGCATATATAAATCCTTCTGTGATATTCCTATCTTTGATAAAACCAGTTTGAGCACAATCTACCAAGTCCGCAATATTACCTTGAACTCTATTTGAGAGAATCTTAGAAAAAATTCTTTGAATGCTATGTAATAAGCTTATCGGCCTGTAGTCCGTCGGGGTACTCGCGTTGTCTTTTTTTGGAATTAAAGCAATGTATGAGGTATTAAGCGGATGTAAAGGTATATGCTGTCTCATTACCGTGTCCAACACATATTGTATATCTGGTGTAAGAATGTGTAAAAATTTCTTGTAAAACTCTCCAGTAAACCCGTCTGGACCGGGACTCTTGTTGTTTGGCCATCTATTTATAACCTCTCTTATCTCTTCAATCTCTATCTGTCTTCCAAGATGAGCAAGATTTGAGCTTGGTTCATACAGATTTCCCCAAAATATTTGAGGCATCTGATTGGGTTGCGCACCCATCAAGGCTAGAAAGTGTTGAAAGAAAGCTTCATTTTTGGCCCTCTGATCTGAATGCATGACCCCTTGAAATTCAATCTGTGGTATGCCATTATAATTTTTGTTGCTAGATGCCCTTGCATGGAAAAACCTTGTGCTTTTATCTCCATGCAATTCCCAATTCAGCTTTGATCTTGTTTCCACATATCTTCTTCAATGACTGACAGCTCTGTATACCTCTTTTTCATTAGAGCTGCTATGAATTTTTCTAAATCAGACATAAGCCTATGCTCTTTCACCTTGTCAATCCATCCTAAGAATTCTCTACAGACCTCTACTTGGTTTTTAATCACTCCCACTTTCTGTGCTGCCCACTGTTTAATCTTTGCTTGTAATTTTTGTAACTTCAAGTGCAATTGCATTGGTGTTTGAGCTACTATCTACGAGTTCCAGGATTGCAAAACCACTTCCTCAAGCTGTGGGAATCTAAGCCATAGGTTTTCAAATCGGAAGAACCTCGTCTTTCTAAACCCGGCCTTGGCTATAAGCATTATGGGACAATGATCCGACGACGTATTAGGCAAAGCCTTCTGTGTGGAGCTCGGAAATTTGAGATTCCATTCGGTAGAAATTAAAAACCGATCCAACCTTGCCATTGTCGGATTTTCTCGTGCATTTGACCAAGTAAAGTGCCTTCCATGCAAAGTAAGATTTAATAGGCCAAGAGTTGAGATCAAACGTGAGAATTGAAGTGGTGTTCTCCAATTTGACGATGTGGTATTTCTATCTTCCGGGTTTATAGTGATGTTAAAATCTCCACACACTAACCAAGGTGTGTGGTCTACTGGTTTTAGGTTTTCCAATTCCATGAGAAATGCTTGGCGTGGGTTTGAGGTAGAAGGACCGTATACTCTGGTTACCCAAAATTTCTGGTTATCGGCTCTGTTTTTTAGCAGCACTGATACCGAGAAGGTGCTGATATTATGTTGTATCTCTTCAAATAACTGTGATGTCCAAGCAAGGACTATCCCCCCTCTAGTCCCTTGCGCATCCAATATTCTTCTCTGATCCAGTCTATTCCCACAAGTTTCTCTTATGCACAAATCATTCATGTGAGCCATCTTTGTTTCTTGTAAACAAATAACATTTGGCTTCTCTATCAATATTGTTTGTCTCACGGCTAATCTTTTTGGCCTTTCATTTAATCCACGCACATTCCAAGTAATGAATTTAATGTGTGCTTGATAATTCATTAAAACAATTGAGACAGCACAACTTATAGCAGAAAATAAATATATATTTGGATGGAAGAGATGGTACAACACTGGTGTAAAACCAAACATCTCTTCTTTTACAATTTTGCTCCCTACAGGAGACCTCCCTTGTAATAAACTTCTGACTAATTAAAACCAAAAGAGTAGATAAAACACACAACAGCCGGGGCGAGCCCATGCATCTAAACAAAAGCAAATAACAGCTAATCATAAAAACTTAGTCAACTACTAACTTCAGCTAGACCCGATCCACTCAGAGATCCGAGTCCTGGGAAACCCGACTCCCACTATTGTTGCACAGCACTGCTTCAATCTTTGCTTGTAGTTTTTCATCACAATCTATTCCTGCAGTCATCACCACTGCTTCAGCCTGAGTTTTGGAGAGCTGAGCCATGGAGTTTAAATACTCCGGCCTTGGTTTTTGCGATTTGACTCTGATTTTAGGTGTGTGTGGCTGGCGCACCTCCTTTTCGTACCCTTGCACGGCTTTTGCTCTTTCTAGCATTGATTTGTAAGGCCCCTTACTCTTTTCCTTCAATCTAGGGCTTCTCCTGACCCGTGAAGGAGTTACCAAACCCAGTTCGGTTTCCCCTTCAATTGGGCCTTCTTCCTCAACCCGTGAAATGAATCCAAAACCCGGCGGCGAGCTATGGACCCGTGAAGGAGTGACCAGACCCAGTTCGGTTTCCACTTCAAATGGGCCCTCTTCCTCAACCCGTGAAGGGAATTCAAAACCCGGTGGCGGGCTATTGAAATCAACTTCATTTGGGCCTCCAGTAATTTCTTTGGCCTGTCTTAACAATATTTCAATCTCTTTATCATAGCAGCCCGACCCGTTTATGGGATTAATTCCCACTGGGCCTATGTAGAAGATGGACCCGAAAATTGGGCCTGGTATTTTACCATCATTGCTTTGACCTGCGAGAGTAATAAAAACACTTCTCCCATCTCTTTTGACTAAAGTTTGTACCTTTTCAGTTGGGCAGGTAACTATCATTTCACTTTGCTTCCCCAAGTTAGTCTCATTAATAACCAGCGGCTTCCCATCCCATCTAGTCAGTTTTTTGAACCTTGTCTTTACATTAACAGGTACCTTAGCTATGTGAGTTAGAATAGGCCAATTAATACTGAGGTGACTTAACCCAATTCTCGAGCTCTGTAAAGTGAATGTTACCTTACACAGAATGCCATTGGGAAGAGAGATGTACGCATTGTCTCCTTCCAGTCTTACAATAGCCTGTACTGTGCTAACCTGATCTGCTGCGGCCTTGTGTGGTGTAGCAAATTGTGTCTGTTTCCACACTTGCACCATTGCTTTCTCTACCGGCTTCAGTGTTACCGGCTTGATAACCCACACTTTCTTGTTAACACTTGGCTTCACCACCTTCTTTATGATCGGCTGGGTAATCAGCTTTGCAACCCAAACCTTCTTAACACCTCTTGCCCTACTTCGGTACTGTCCGGACCCTCTGTTTGATGCTTCACTACTATCACCGGATGATGGCGAAGTTGCCCTTGACATATTCTGGTATGGGTGCTGACGAGCCCTTTGCTGCCGCTCCCAGTACTGTCGCCTTTGTGGCGGGTGTGGAGGTGGTTGAAAGTATCCCAGCACCGCTGATCGTGAACTAACCACTTGCACTCTTACCCTCCTCGTGTAATCCCCCTCTCTAACCCTGAGGTTTTTAGGTATTGTACATGGGTGGTTAGAAGCTATAAGCAATGAGATATCATCAAACTGATTTGTTTGCAGGCCGTAAGGCATGGTATCCTTAATGGTCCCCAGTCTCGCTACTACATTGTTGAGGGCTGCCGGGTTCCAAAACTGAAACGGCAAGTTATGTAACTTGATCCATGTCTGATGGCCTGGAGGTTGGAAGGCCATACCAATGGTCGCCTACCAAGTAGTCAAGTTGAACCGCACTCCTAGCAAGTCATACGGCCCCTCTTGCACAACCGCATTTCTCAACTGTACATCATCGCACACTAGCAATACAGGCCTCCTATCCTCACACAGGACCCTGTAGCGTGAGGTTGGACCTCCATGACGCCCAGCCATTGTTATTTTGATACCCTCCTCCATGCCTGCCGTCGCATTACCTTGTATAATGTTAATATACGCTGCCCTTTCTAAGTAAGCATTAACTGGGTTCACATTTGAGTAAGCCGGCATGAAGACATCTTCTTCATCTGGCCTTTCATCAAGGTACAAATCACCCATAGCTGAACTGCCTCTGGTTACGTGAGCGTAAGTTCCACTTGGATGAGTTTGCTTTGTTGCTGCTGGTTTCTGTTTAGGGTTCACAACCCCAGGTTTTATAGATGTAGTGCACCTACCAGCCACATGCCCACATTTAAAGCACTTGAGGCATTTAAGAGGCTCCCTACATTGTGCCCGTTTATGGTCGTTTGCAAAACATCTGAAGCATTTTCTCTCCTTGAACAGTTTTGCGTACTCCTTTTCTACCTTTGGAGATGAGAATTGTTTGACTTTTCTGTTTGATAGAACCCCTTTCTTCCACCTGGGCAACACCGTAGTCCATCCCTCCTCCTGATATTTTTTGCTTGGTGGGTGCCCATCCTTGCTCGCCTTGTTTCCTGGTATGGAGTCACCTTGAAATTGCCCTTGGCTTCTCTGCTCCATCTTTCTATCATCGTGTCCCTTCATAGGTTTGAGTGCATCCTCTATCGGCCTAGGTTTTTCCTTCATCGCTTCTTCATACCAACTGAGAAGAGATCTGTTCTCCCTACATGGTCCTCCTGTTTCTTTCTTGGTCGGTGGTTGTGCATTCGCCTCCTTAATCGCCTTCCCTGTCGCCTGTGTCTTGACTCTCATTTCAACCGCTCTGGAATATCCATGTTATCTTTTTATGTGTGTGTGTGTGTGCGCGTTGGTTCGTGGGGAGACGAACCACTCCATTGTTTCTGTGCGAACTAAAGGAGAAGAAATTTCAGAGTCACCACCTCCTTTGTCATCTCAAACGTCACGCAGCAGCCCATCCATTCTGCTATATGCAGTTGAGACTTGAATGAGACTACATGTTAAATATATCATCTTTCAGAAGTTGGTGTAGTGGTCTTCTAGAAGATGGTCCTAGTCAAAGGCAGTTAGTCGGGGGATTTGACGTGAGATTGATATTGAGGGTTGTTATCACGGAAATAAATCTGCTGAGATCCAACGGGATTGCACGGACCCTGTTATTCCAAATCCAGCCTTTTATTTGTGTTGAGATTTGTGCACGGAAAACATCTTTATTAAGATTCGTGCATTTCAAAATATGAAAGGCTGGATTTGGAATAACAGGGTCCTGCAATCCCGTTGGATTAAGTAGGATTCTAGGTTTCTAGTTAATATTTCGATTTTTGACAATGATTAGACCTCGATGATACGTATGCTTATAAAATTTGATGTGTAAATTTAGGACCTATATTTCTTTGGCAGTAATTGTGTTTAGCTTTCTTTGGCAGTAATCTTGGACCTACAGGGTTTTACACATAGTAGGAACTATCAGTATCGGGATCAGGATCGGTCCTGGTCGATACCGATACGGAATTGGGGTATCGGACCGGTATCGGCTTATTTCGATTTTTTTTTCTTTTTCTTTATAATTTGCTATGTGAGGATCGGATCGGAGTAGGCTGATACCAATACGTATCGGCCGATTCGTATCGGTATTGGCCGATATTTCCTACTATGATTTTACAAGCAGTCTGATTCTGATCATAACGTTGATCAATACCCTTACCGGGTCAGAGTTGAAATCTACATATAGCAACGTGAGAGTGAATAGTGTGAATACCACTAAAAATAAATTTAATGAATTGAAAATGAAAACTCTATAAAACCCTATAAATCTCCTCTTTTGCAAAAAAATTCGTAATGCAAATACTATTCGTTGAGAAGCTCAAGAGCATTGACAAGCACCAGTTCAAACCTAGTCACATTAAGCCTCACATCTTGCTCAAACCAATAGTACTTCTGCGGATCCTGCCATCCTGTTGCAGCTACTGCTTCGGGATCTTTTACGGCAAGGTGATCTCTTCCGTACTTATCTAACAAGGAGCTCTCGTTGACGGTGATAGTGTAATCTAGTGTCCTCAGTTTCATCTCTACCGCTCCTCGGTCAAATAATCCGTGCGCTGCACTGTTCATACCTTTCCCTCCTAACGGTATCACCTGGATCATCACTGCATTTGTTCTAAGGAACAGAATGTTTGTTAGCCCAGCACCATGCACACCCATTAGCACATCGCAAGAGTCGACTAATTTTGCCACTTCAGACTGGTTGTCGCTCTTTTTTAGCTCCACCTGCACAAGCTGTCAAAAAAAAAAAAAAATGTTGCTACTGTTGAGCGTGTATGTTATAAGAAAGGTATTTCACAAAGGGCTACATAATATTTATAATATGTCATAATGGGCAAATATACCTCAAAGCCGTTCTTCATAATAACCTCTGCTACCTCTTCTTGATTAAGAAGCTTTCTAGTTTTGGATCTCAATATAAGCATTAGCCTCGGCTTCTTATCTGGCTGGGGATCCATCTTATATGGTATATCTACATTCATAGGCAGTGAATAGATGTTTCGAACATACAATCTGAACTTAAACATGTCAAACCTATCAAATGCTCTGTCCGGATCAATTGAAAAGTCACGATGGTTTAGAACACCAACCATCATTTGCGGGTAGCAACGGATTTCTTTATCTTCATCGAAGTTTATGATTTCATACTGGGTAAGATCCTTTAATATCAGACTGTGCTTGTTAATGAGTTCTTGATTGTAGCTGCTTATTAGAAACTGGACCTCTCGATTGAAAGGTTTTGAAGCAAGGAAAAGCGGGATCAAGACATCAGCGAAGAAATGCCACATGTTACCATTCGCTGACGGACCGCCCATAGACATCAAAATAGCGGGGGTGTTTCTTTGGACAGTGCAAGCAGGTGCATCCCTTGGGTCCCTCAGCTGCTTCACTGTCACAAACTTGATCAGGTATGCGTACATCTTTTGAGAATAAGGGTTTAAGCTCCATTCTTGTTCCTTGGGAACAATTGTGCGCTCAGAAGGAATGAAGAATACGGTAGAGCTATTATTTCCTTTTGTTCGAATATCACCGGTCATGCTGCAAATATCGCTGCGCCTATCAGAGAAGTCACAAATTGGTTTTGATGGAAGTGCCTCTTCAGCTTTTTCACTAGCATTATCTAATTGACAAGTACAATAAGATGTGGAGGTAAGGCATAAATGTTTATGTTCCATATAATTTTTTAAGAGAAATATACCTACTTTTGATAATTAAACGGATTACATATAATTGAAAAACGTACTAGTAATTACTTGAGAATTAAAAGGGGGAAAAGACCAAATTATAACTTGTCAATTTTTTTAAGAGAAATAAGATGTGCAAGAAATATATAACTTGTAATATCTTTTTCGGATTCTGTATTGATTTGGCAGGTACTGAGTTATCTTTTTGGTTTGGCAACAGCTCTGTTCCTAGCAAATGTGTATAAAACACACAATCAAATGTAGTCATTTCTTGCATGATTAAAAAAGAAAGAAAAAAGTAGAGCTAATTAAAAGATAAGTTTAAAAAAAAATCACAGAGTTGAAATCAATATAGTGTTGGATTTTGCGTTTGAATAATGTGTGTGTGTGCATGTGTGCGTTGAAAACAATATGCAAAGTTCTAAAAACAAAGAAAAAAAAAGAAGTATGAAAGCTCGACATAAAACAAGGTAGTAGTGCAAAGATATTAGAAAAAGAAAAGAAAAAGGAAGAGAGGTTATGAATTGCAAAAATATATACCAAAGGTTGCATTGGTTCTACTGTTATTCTCACTCTCTGTAGAAGCAATTGTTGTATCAGGATCAATGTTAATCCCTAGAAACATGAAAGAAAACACTCAAATTAAGTAGATACAAGTACAAAAAAGTAGCAAGAACAAATTGGTAAACTTGGCCTAATTAATTATATATGTTTTAATTTCTACTCACACTTAAGGTTACGAAGACTGAAAGATTGAGGCGATGAATAAAGCGTAGCAAATAGCAAGCAGATGCCTACAAGCAGCATGATGATCAGATGAAACGCAGCATCAGATGATACCTTCATCTCTAACACAAGCCACTCAGTTATTATGAGATAGTATCTCTCTTTTTATTATGTCTTCAATGGGAATTTGTAGTTGTCTAGTTGACTTGAGCACCTCGTTTATAGGGAAAATTACTTGCTGTGGGCCCCACAGATTATCTTAATAAGTATTAATCTTATCTTAATTAATTTACCATACTCTAACCTATTAAGATTAATTGATAATGAATGGAAAGTTATAGAATAAATTGATACTTTATATATAGTTTAACTCAAAAATCTAACAAACAAATAATAACTAAACACATCATGTACGTAATATTATAAAATATATATAATTATTAGAGTAAAGATAATATACACTTAAGTGTACCAATGAACTCATACACTTAACTCTAGAACCGTACAATTAGCTTTGAGATTTGTGTAGATTCTTTAAAAGTCGTGTAGCTTCTTTAAAAGTCGTGATACACAAATCTCAAAGCGAATCGTACGGTTCTAGAGTTAAGTGTATGGGTTCATTGGTACACTTAAGTGTATATTAGCTTTACTCTAATTATTAATCCTATTTTTACAGAAAGTAGAGTTAAAATGCTTCGTTGGTTTTGTGCCTCACATCATTATCTCAGTTTTCAAAGTACAAATAGTCAATTCAAACCACTTAATATGGTCTCCATATTAAAATGTGTTTGGAGACCAAATTTTATAATATTTAGAATTTTTTTACTAATTTTTTAGATACTTATCATTTTTTTGGAATTTGAAAAACACTGATTTTGTATATATTTAAAAAATAGTAAAAAAATATTACAAAAAAAATATAAAATTTGATCAATAAGCACGTACATTCAAATATGGATATCATATTGAGCTGTTCAAATTGACCATTTGACATTGGAAATGAAGATAACAATGTAGACATGATTGGAGCATGTTAACCCAACTCTATTTTAAAACATATAAATATTAACTACATGAAACAATATAAAACATGTATAAATTAATTTTTCCATAAATTATTAAATAAAAAATATAAAAAATATTGTATAAATCAATTTAATTGTAATAATAAAATTATTTAGTTATACATCAGAATAAAAAATTATCATAAAAAAATTTATATTTATCAATGACTTTACACGATAATTAAGGTGTATGAAATAGCTAGCTCTTACATGTGCCCCCATCTGATATGTAGACGAACTTTTTTTTTTAATTCGTACCCTTGCTAATTTACAAAAAAAAATTATTAACTGAATGTAATACAAATAGAATAAACGAAAAAAAAAATCGCAGTCACATCCTAAATCAGAACATCTAAATGTTTTTAAATAGAATGTGTGTGTATATATATATTCAGACACAGATTCATAGGATCATGACAACTCCTTGTTGGATTCAGACGTAGACTCTGATCTTGATTTAGAATTGGACTTAGCTGATTATTTGTGTGACAGAGTGGTACGTATATGATGCTATTGATTCAGCTACTGGTCTTCTTCCTAGTTCCTCATCAGCTAGTTCCTCTTCAGCTAGTGTTATTGTCATTAGTGATACCATATATTTAGATAGAGATTATGTTGTTCTAGTAATGTTTGTCTACTCTATGCTTTTAGTTTTACCGTTATGTTTTCTGCTGTGTTATGTGGTTAGTAGTAATGTGGATATTGGTTATTCCGTCTAGTTATGCTTTGTTTTGTATACTAGTGCTATGCACTGTTTTGAAACTTTATAGTTTCGTAATGTAATAGGCAGATATTATCACGTACTTTTACAACAACAACAAAAAATAAAATAGGGTAAATATGTGGCTTGAGGTGACTAGTTATTGCTATATGGCACTTAGAGCGATGTTTTGGGTTTGAGATTTAAAATGGTTTAGGATTTAGTCTATATAAAAATAACGAAAATACATATTGGTTTTTATAAATTTATTTAAATGATGTATTTTTTTTTTAAATACAGTTTTTTTTGAAAGAAACAGAGGTCTAGCCTCTATTTGATTGATAATTGTTTTGATACATAAGTTATGTTACAAAACAAGAAATCTAGAAAATAAAATGCAAATAAAATAAGATACAAATAAAAGGAGGAAAACTAAAGTAAGGTGCTCCAGAAGAGCGCCCACATAGAGAAAGTAGTAACAGTAACTCCTGAGTTACTAGTAAGAGTCCTGAAAAAACAAGAAAAATGAAAACTTATATCTTAGTTCTATATGTTGTATCCGTTTTCCAACCTGGATGACATCTCCCCCGAACTGAGCCTCCACTGTTGTTTAACTTGTTCCATTAATTCCAATATTGTACATTCAGAATTTTTGAACACTCTTGCGCATCGTTCTCTCCATATGACGAAGTTTGCAATTAGAAATAAGGACCTCTCTTTTAATGTGTGTACATTAGTGAGTAATGAGTTCTTGTTGCCAGTTGGTCTTCTTATTCGATACACCATTACCATCAGTGTTTGGATCCTCTTTGCCACCGCACATTCAAAGAATAAGTGTGTGACCGTTTCATTATTTCTTTTGCACATGTAACACCTGTTGACCAATATCATACCTCTTCTTCTCAAGTTGTCTATGGTTAGTATTCGATTCAGAATCATGAGCCATCCAAAGACCCGGAATCTTGGCGGTGCCTTTAGATTCCAAATTCTCATTCTGTTATTTGCAATTCTAGGAGTGTTTTTAAGTGCCTGATATGCTGATTTAACGGAAAAAACCCCATTCTCTGACCATCTCCATCTGGTTCCATCCGTTGCTGTTGTGAGGTTGATTTCTGCTACACGCGCGTTAAGGCTACTGAGTTGGTTTGCTTTTTTAAATACAGTTATTTGTTATTATTTAATACAGCCGCATAAAAATATGGGATCATTTCACATTTTTCACTGCGTTGAATTGCTTTGGAGGCAGCAATCTGTCCGAATCGAATAAAATAATTGCAAAGGAATACACGACGTGCGATGAACTCTTTAATGTTAGTATGACATGTGAGCGCAGGAACCACGGAGCACGATGAACTCTTTAATGTTAGTATGACATGTGAGCGCAGGAACCACGGAGCACAAATTGTGCCATTGAGTGTTCCTAGAGTACGTAATTCACAGCAAAAATATAAAATTAATAAGAAGTACGTTTCGATCGGATCGAACACATTTAACTTGAATAACTCAAATGGGGAGACTTACGCTGGTATTATAAAATGGTGCCATGCATTCCAGGCAGGATCCGTATCGGTTGCGTTTCTAACTGAAAAGGAACTGTATCTGCTGCTTTTCTAACAGAGAGAGAGGAGCCTTCTGCTATTCATTTTTTTCTCTATATTTCTCTTTAAAAAAGAGATGAGAGAGAAAGAAATCACGTGGGAGAGAAAATAACACAGAGAGAAAGAGAGCAGGGATTTAAAGTGTCAAACTCAAAGTCTGATGATACAAATAGAAATCGCAATTGAGCCTCAGAGAGAGAGCTACTTGAACGAGTTTCAGTAAAATAGGTAAAACAGATCAGCAATGGCGAAAAAGAATAAGAAAACGAAATAGTAACTTTTCATTAAAATTGACATGTCTGACTGAATACAAAGATGACCTATTTATAGGCAATCAAAATAGAAAAGGTTATTTGGTAAATAGTGAAACAATTCACTCAATTGAACTGCAATTGCAGCTCTGACAAGAGACAGAAATTAACAAACTTCTAACCGTCCCATGAAAGGACCTCTCCAGTTTTTGTCACTTCAGAAGTCTCCATTTCTGACAAGGGCGACCCCACATGCAGCTCATTAAAAGGCTCGGTCAAACCTCTTGGTTCAAACCCCACATACAGCTCCTATTTTCAAATGTCGGGCTGCCTCGAATCCCTTCTTCCTTCTCCATCTTAACGTCTAACTGCTTTTCCCCCAAATCAACATCAACCTTTATTAATTTCATTTCTGATTGTGACATAAAGAGCACAAGATCCCATTTCTTTTAGACAACTACACAAGAATGTTGACGGGTACGATACGGTTCGGATAAAAATATTTTCATAGCTATATTCATTAAGGTGTCCATATAAGCTATATTCATAGAAAAATGTACGATATCGAAACCTAAAGAGTTAAAACGGTTTGCTTGTTTTTAAGCTGCTTATCTTTTTTGTGTTCAAAAGATGTCCATATAAATTTCCAATATATCTGAATCAAGTCCAAGTCAAGTCAAAACCCTAAGTACACTTATGTCAAGTCCAATAAAAATAAAAATAAAGATCCTAAATAATTCAAATAAAGTCCAATCAAGCCCAAATCAAGTATAATCAGATCCAGATATAGAGCCCAAAACTTTACCAAATCAAAACCAAACCAAAGACCGTTGGATCCTTATAACCACTAAAAGATATATCTTTTGATTCCACCCTGAACTGAGAGTTCCCAATGAACCTCTTCTTAACAACAGATGGTCCCCTTACACCACCAATTCAAATCTCTTTGTTCTGAATTAGGCCTAGAGAATTAGAAATTTTTAGGCTAAGTTCAGAACGCAATCTGAAGGGCATATAACTCCTTTTGGAATTTAATTAATTTGTGAATTCCCCCGTCAAGGTTGAACCTGAAGGACTTAGAAGTTAGAACCCCTTTAGTTATACACCGACCCCAGTCTGAAAGGAAAAGATCTTCCTTTCAGGCTTGAAAACTTTGAAATCAGCGGTGAACAACTTAAGATGCCCGTGCATGAGTAGATTAGAATACCATATTTCCTGCTTTTGATATGCATCATGGCATGTTAGGTTCCAACACACATACTCACACACTAATGAAAATAAAGTACACACGACCAAAAGAAAACATGAAGCCTTAGCCCTTGTATTAGCTCGTGCTAGGCACTAAATCTTGGAAAGAACGAGGTGCTTGAGACCATATGAGTTCTTGAGGTAATTAACAGAAGACACTTGCACCCGTTGAAAGTTTAAACGTCCTCATGATCATTGAAAACGGGAGGAAAAATGCCACCAACAGAAATTTATGATATTAATTTATTCAATAGTTTTTATAATTTTTTAATTAGTATGTATGTTATGACAAAATTGTTTTGTCCAACATTTTATATTTGATTAATAATTTTAAATTTTTAAACAACGGGATATTAATCATAATTTTTATTCAATGATATTACGTACGTGTATGATGTGTTTCATATATTTTGTATTTATTATTTTTGAAATTAAATTATATAAACTATTAATTTATTCGATAACTATTCATTATTTATATTTGTTATCCGTTATAATTGAATATAAGATATTGTTTAGACTAATTCTATATTGTATGCATGGTTATGTAAATGCCCTCCATCCATCCAATCTGTATCGTATCTATTGACAACCAATCAGCACAGACCAAACCCCCTCATATGCCATAGCTGATCTTCTTGATGTGTAATTAATAAATGTGCATTAATTGCTTCAAGCACCACAAAACCCAAAACTGGGCTAACTAGGTTTTTGCCACAGAAGTATTATGGAACCCAATAATATCATTTTTCCAACACTACCCATTATGTCTATTATATGACCCATATAGGCCCAAGAAAGAGCTAGAGTAGAAGATAACTAAAGGTCACACAATTACTTCATAAAATGATATCATGTTAGTTGGAACCTAAATTAAACAATTAATCAAACAATACAGTCAAATAACTATTGATTCTTGTATTTCATTTTGGAAAATTGCCTGTGGGGCTCAATTGTCCTGCTATCATTGCCCAATCAATCTAAAAGTCTTCTCAGGACATTTGAGGATTTAGATGGCTTTGATTTTTTTTTCTTTTCTTACTATCTCTGTAACTCCAATATCAGTTCTATTTTTCTTTTAAATAGTTGTACAAAAACAGTTCCATTTTTTTGGGTAAAATTTCCTTTCCCCTTTGGTATAATTAATGGAGTCTTAAGTAACGCACATATTTTACACTCTCGCCATGGCCACACTCGTATGCATACCAGGTGCTCGATCGTTTGCCTCTGAGAGAGCAAACAAAGTGAACATGGCAACATGGAACATACTACTTAACTCCAACATTTCCCCTACCATCACCGTTTACTCGATCACCATGTTGATTTCCACCTGTATAACCTGTTTACGCATGAACTTTATTACATGCTCAGTAGGTGTTTGACGAAATGCCTAGAAGAGTTTCTTCCATCAACCAGTTTGGTGTTGCAAGACAAACAAAGTGATGTACTCCTGGACGGGCTTCTCTTTTAATGAGGAAATATCAAAGGATCTGTTCATACTTGGCTTTAAATTCTCCATGCATTTCTTCTCGGCTGCCACAACACAAATGCGGTTACAACTATCATCACTGTATATATATTATGTACACTTAATAAACCAAAAATATTTGAAATTAGGCATGTGAATGATACGCATGCACAAGATACTTATGCGTATGTCAGATACAGGTTCTATTCTACTACCAACCTGATTTTCTTTCACTGAGCAAAGATTAAGTTCAGTGGTAATGTCATATTCCACCTCATTTCACAATATTATCAGATACTTCTCGTACTCTAAGTTTGGATTAAATTGCTTAATTATATATGCCATTTTAAGTTAAAGCGGCCATTAACCACTGGGAAGGGCACACGAATTGAACTGTGGAGAGCATTGATCATCCTCAAGGGAGAGAATTGGCACTTGAGGGATGGAGTCGTGATAAAATACAGACTTACACAGACATTTTATCGAACACTTTGTATTCCATAAATAGATACTACCCAAAAACAGCCTATGGGTCGGTTAGGAAATAAATAAAGGCCACAAAATTACTTTAACTTAATATCTCAGTTGGTTCCATCTTTAATGGCCGCTTCAGTACTGGCTTGTCTTTTTTTTTCATTTTCTTCCTTTCTTGCTTCTCCATCTCATGATGTTGTAATTATATATTTGCATGAAATGTAGTGTGGTACTATACATTTTCATTATATATTGTACAATTAAATTGATATGTTTGAGAATCCGTTGAAAATAAATTGACGGTTATAAATATAATTTTTCCATACAAACTGTAAAAAAATGAAAAATTATTTTGTTTCACTTTTAATTTTATTTTGACTTTAAATTTTGGACTTTATAAAATGTCACTCAACTTAATTTATTTTATAGCAAGTGTTCATTTTTTTTCTTTTATATAATTATTTCCAATATGTAAATTGAAAAAAAAATGATTTACAAAATTTACAGTGAATAAAATAAATACTTAAAAAAATTATTATCCCAGAAATTCAAGAATATGGTCAACAGGTCAAGGTCTTCGGCGCTGTTGGTACAGATGCAATGTGGGGCCCATCCTTTGTATTTTCTCTGTTTCTATCTTTCAGAAATAAAAAAGCAAGTAATACAATTAATTTGGTAAGAGTTTGGTAACTGAAAAAGCAAGTAATACAATTTATTTACATTTATGAAATTTAACGGAGAACGAGTGTGGTAACCGAAAAAAAAGAATTATATAATTAGTGAGAATCATAATACAATTTTTTTTTAATGGAAGTGTGGAGATAAATAAATGGGGGATAGAGATGTAGAAATAATTATAATTATTCTTACATTTTATAAATGTTTAAACCAATGAAGAGTTCATCTCAAATTTCTCTTCCATAGATTTCTCACGTGAACTTACCATCCAACAAAACTAATCCATAAGAAATATTTGCAATTTGGCCAACATGTAAACCATGATACAGACTTTGCTATTAAAACGAAATAAGATGAAAGCTACTAAGCAAACTATGGCGGTGACATGTGGATCCACTTGTTTATTACAATACTTTATATCATTTTCCAGCTAGGCATAATATAATATAATTGGACAAAATAATCAATGACGACAAATAGAAATTTGACATCTCATGAAAATTACCAAGCAAGTGAATCAACCAATGATTCTTAATTTTTTATTAATGGGAGCTTAGAGTATCCGCTGGTCATCGGATGAAATTCTATCTGATGCATCTTCTGGGCCATTCAATCTATGTTAAGATTCGTGCAAAAATTAAATTAGAAACCGCCCTAAACAGGTGCTCAATCTTAAAGTAGATCGAACGACCCATACCAAATTTGGTCTGATGCCCAGACCCATTCACTCCACTTATTAATGGGCTATAAATCATATATATCACAAGAGCAAATTAATGCAAATTAAATTGTCATACTACAGTGTCTAAACTAAACTCTCTCCTCTATATATCAATATTTGCCCTTTAATGGATGACCTCTCCGGTATCAGATCAATTTTACCATTTCTTCCTATATCTCTCTCTCCAACACCTTCCTCCCCTCATCTCACATGGCCTGAGGAAGCCGAAAGGTCTCTGTGTAACCTGACCAAGGGCCCCACTGTCAGCCATGTCGACTCGGGCTCCAAATTCTTCGACTTTATAGATAACGTCCGTAATGAACTTGATTTCTCTTCACAGCCTCCCCTAGCTTATGCCACTTCCAATGGTTTATCTTTCTTCTTTGATCAAGTAAATTGCTGTTTCTAAATTATTTCTTTGATCTTTTTTTTGCACTTTGGCACTAAATTATTACTAAATAAGGATAAAATGTTTTGTTTCCTTGAATTTTGACTACAGCACTTGTCTAGAGATGAAGCAAAAGTGTGGTTTGATGAGGTTGTCCCTAGCTTGGCCGCACTGTTATTGCGCCTACCTTCTCTGCTAGAAGCTCATTATTGTAAATCCAATAAACTAGTTGCAATCGACAAATTCAAACTTCGTCTTATGAGTTCACAAGAAGCAGGAATTGTGATTCTAAATCGAGTAAATGAACTATTGATCATGATCATTATCATAACTTTTTAGAATATCTTTATCACTGTTGATCGTACGTAGTTGGTGTTAATCAGACAAAAACTGCAAATTGGTATCATTTTTTTCTTTTTAAAAAAGGTGCAAGTTGGGATATTATATATAAAGCTTTGGTGGTGCATCACTATTATATTTAATAATAATAAGTTGGAACAGAAGTGGCTTCAGTGCCAAACTTCTATTTTTCTATTTTGCATTATTTTCTCACAAAGTAGTAAATTGAAAATTTCCAATTTTGTACTAGGAACTGATAGCTGCTCTGCTTTCTTGTGCATTTTTCTGCCTCTTCCCGACAAAAGATAGAGTTGCAACACATCTATCACGCATTAATTTTGATGAATTGTTCGCGTAAACTACTTCTCAAGATCAAATTATTAGCAATTAACTTAGCCATAATCATAGCCTTTAAGGTGTATACTGGCTACTATAACTCATTCATGCCCTAATAACCTCAAAAGAACAATAGTACAAATATAAAATTAAGATGGCGCATCGTGAAAACACTTCATTTATTCATTAGTAATTCAAGTTTAAATTTGTATAAAATTGGAACCTACAGAACTGTAATTTTTGCCTAATCGCATGTCGTTTACGTACACACTCAGGACCCTCATCAATGGCCGGAGACAATTCCAGCATCAAAAGATGAAATGCTTTGTGCATTACTTTCAGAGGATTTGCAAAGATATACTGGTACCAAAAGGGGTCATATCGTTCGAGCGAAAGGTTCTTCCCCCATGCTATGATGCCAATTTTTGGAACAATTCAGACACCATTCTTTGTCATATGCAGGTATATATACTTGTGATGACATGGGTTTAGATTGTTTTTGATCATTTCTTACTTGATTTGGTTAGTTTTAAGCTAGGCATAGGAGTAAATCCTGCATGCATATACATATCAGGTCGCTTGACTTCTATATTAACTGTTAATTTTTTTATCTTTAATTTTTCATTTAATAGATTTTTGCTTCTGGATCGATTGAAGATCAGCCTTATGAGGCTCTTGAAATTGTCTTTTCAAATAAATATTATGGACTCAATTCAATTTGTATGGGCTGCGTACAGGTTCTTCACTTATTTACTTTACGTCTTTTGATCATATACATATACCCCTAAATAAGTTGCACATTTTAATATAAATCCACCAGAGTGGTTGTTTTGGTTTCTGTGCACAATACTTTATGTTAGGTAAAATAACACATAACCTTGTTCTGAACACCATTTCAATTAATTTAGCATAATTTTTGTAATTGTAGTTTCTAATTTTCGATTATGAAATAACAGGAGCAAATCAGGTTCTTGACAACTCCAGAACTTGTTGTAGGTTTGTTGTTTATTGCTTGCATGGAAGAAAATGAAGCTATAGAAGTTGTCGGAGTCGAAAGATACTCACAGTACACAGGGTTAGCGCATCTTTTCTGTTTTCATAACAGAAGTTGTACCAGTTTAATACAAAGGGCATACTATACCAAAAAAGATACAGAATTATATATGACTGGAAAGTTCTAACTAATCAGACAACTGTCGAAGTCTAACAACAAATTTAACCCGAATTCATTTCACTGATAGTTATGCTTCATCATTTCGTTTTGCCGGGGAATACCTGGATACAAAGCCTGTTGATTTGATAGGAAGAAGAAAGAGAAGGATTGTTGCCATGGACGCGTTGAATAAACCATTAGAAGTGCAGTATGAAACTAAGTTTCTTCTAAGGTATATGGGTATGGTACGGTACAAATGTTTTTAATTCGAACCGTCTTCTTTTATGTGTTCCATGATCGCTATAAATTAGGGCTAGGCTGCAATTGAACAATATTTTGGAGAGGTTGTAAAAAGAAATATAGTGAACAAATAAAAATTTGATTGCTTGACTAATTAATTAGTATAAATAATTAATTGGTTTTTGTTCATTAGTTATTTTCTTATTTTAAATTTGGTTCAATCATGAAGGATTTTTTCTTATACGACTGTTACAGGGAAGTAAACAAAGCATTTGTTGGATTTATGGAATCAAAATATCAGTCTAACTTTGCTGATTCCCAGGTTTGTAGTTTTTTTAGACGGGTACAATTTTTTTTATAAAAGATGATCCTTGATATATACTGCATATATTCTACTGTATTATGAGCACTGTTCTTGACTAATAATATGAATGAGACAAACCAGAACATAATGTGCCACTATGTAACCTCAGTAGATCTCTTACATATTATATGATTCCATCTGCATTTTGACATGGCCTCATGGCTAATGCAAATTTCAGGAGTGCAAATCCTCATCTATGAATTCAGATGAAAATGCAAATGTCGGAATTGCAACTGGAAATTGGGGGTGTGGAATATTTGGTGGGGACCCACAAATTAAATGCATGATTCAGTGGATGGCAGCTTCACAGGTACTTCATTTAGGTGAAAATCCATGGAAACCTAAATTTCATATTTATGGGCAAGTGCAATAGATTGTCACACCAGTCAATTTTAAGGTGACGAAGAAAGTACCAAGTATTTTTGGCTTTATTATTGGAGAAGAAGGCATTCCCTGTTTTGATTGCATACAATATATTTTTTTACAATTGTTAAATTTAGGGTTTTAGTCAAAATATTTAACTCAAGCAACAAAGGAGAAGAAAATTATGGAAATCTTAAGTGAATTACTTTCATTCTGATTCTACTTAATTTTGCTCAGCCCCAACTGAAAGTTTTAATACAACTTTACCAGAAAGACCCACAAAATGTAATAAATTTTATTAATATAAAATTTAGCAAATTTATAAATGGTTATTTCAACCAACAACAATCCTAATGTGAGAGTATGTTTGATATTTTTTTTTTGGGCACAGTCAAAGAGGCCATTTATTCATTATTACACGTTTAATGAAGGATCCATGCAGAACGCCGAAAAGGTATTCCTACATGAGAATTACATCTGCTATTATTAAGTAAATTTTGGGCAATTTACACTTTTATGTGTGTGTAAAGAGGAATGACATGATTTTTTTTTCATTTATGACAGGTAATTACATGGATTGCAAATCAAAATTGGAATGTTAGTGATTTGTGGAACAAAGTCATGGATTACACGTCACAAAAATTAGAAGGACAAACTGCACTAGACTTCTTTTCTTGGCTTCAATCTGAGTGTACTAACATCATTCATGTGGGCCCCGATCCCTTGTCAGGATCCAAATGAGATTCGGACCCGATATGATACGATGAACTGCTGAACATGCCACTGTAGGACCCACTATGTATGTTGCTGTCAACTAGTGTTAATATGGGGTTCAAGTAAAATAAAGATTTTTTTTTCTCTTTGGATTCTAACCAAAGATAAAAAAAGGATATGTCAACTAATGATTGTGTAATAAATCTTTCAAAGACTTTTTTTTTATAATTTTTCTATTAGTTTGTTTCCATTATGGTTTTCAAATATTCCCTAGACTCTGATTTTTTCAATTTAAACAAAATTTTCAAAGTTTATTTTCCATGTCCTTTTTTGTTCAGAATGAAGCAGGGTTATCCCTGCCTGATTAAAAGGGTAAAGAATTTAAGCTAGCAGTTTCGGCTTCGTGCAGCTGCAGTAAACGAACTATATGTAGCGCTATTTTGATTCTATAGTCCGTGTGCTGCATCAATACAAAACTACTCTTTTAAAAAATTTACCTCTGATTCCATTTACCAGGAACAAGTGTCTCACACTTGGCCCTACATGGCATTCATAAAAAACAGTAATCAGATAACAATATTTAGCAAACTCTCAGAGGGCAACTCCTCATACCAGTACAGATACATTATGTATCTACATGCACTAATGAACAAACTGTAAATAAATTTTACACGTGTTAAAATTTCAAGTTCCCTTGAAAGGACAGTTTACATTAATTTTCGTTACATTTTATGTTTTTCATAGATAAAACAGTATTATACCAACAAAAACTGTAACTAAAATTTACAATTACAGAAACTAAACATAACCCCATTACCTCTTCGCATCCACAGAGCTGATATGTATGATTTTGTATTGGTCCTCTGATTGCATTCTTCTCTGTAACTCTGGCGACGGATGAGATATATTTAGGGACTGAAGTGTTGTCACCATTTGCAACTCAGGAAGCATGCACAGATTATCACACCAGTCAATTTTAAGGTGACGAAGCACAGGCATCGCTCCCTCCTCTATGTGCCAATTTTGTAAATTTGGCAAACTTTCAAGCTCCAATTTTTGGAGGCTCGGGAACCCTCCGATTGAACAGATCATGTCTCTCCCGACATATGAGTCTTCCAATAACCGAAGTATCCGGAGGCTTTCCAGCCTCTCTAATACTGGCATCGGATCTTGTCTAAGATTGGCGCTCGCAAGTGTGCACTTGGCAAGGTTTGTTGGAAGCATCTCTAAGGTAAGAACAATGCCTGTTGGCCACATGCCGGCAAGGTATAGACATTGTATCGTCTCATGGCATGGCATGTCATTTGTGCCAACAATCCCGAATTTCACGTAGCCGCTTTCTAACCTTATAGCAAGCGAGTCCAATTGCTCCATTCGAATTAGCAGATCCTTTAGAGCATCCCACACTTTTCCGGAATCCGTACTAAGTTCGAGCCCTATTTTGCGCAAAACAATATTACATTCCAATTCATGAAACTCTTGGAGCCTTGCCCATTTTAGGGTTTGTAGATTTTTAAAAATATCCCATCTTGACGGCACATACATTGGGCTCTTGGAAATTACATGCCGCAGCGTTGGAATTTGCCACAGAGAATAACCAGTACTTTGATTGTTGTAGGGAACTTTTGTTTCCTTTAAATCAAGTGTTTCTAGATTTTTCAAGGAACTAAAGGAAAACTCGAAGAATCTTTGTGGCAGTTCACAGTATCTAAAACCCAAATATCTCAAGTTGATTAAACCCTCTAGCCCCCCTTCATAAATGGCTTCTTTTTCACTTATACGGACACGCTCAAGGGTTAACACTCTGAGTAGCTTTAAGCCATGATATTTTGTAATACATTTCCCGAAAAAGAGTAACGAACGGATATGTTTTGATTGGATATCATGTGTTGTTGTCAAAGTGCAAAATTGTAGTGCTACACGGCGCATTGGTTTGGTAGCCAGATGGCTACCATCTTCCTCTTTCGAGTATACGGTGAAGAAGTTAGTTTCCTTTGCTTCATGGATAGCTAAATCACGTAAAAGATCGTGCATTCTACAAATTTTGCAGTCTCCATTCCAAGATTTTTGGACAACTTGAACCAAGCATCTACATCAATATTTTACACCCAAATTAAATTGTACCAATAAGAGGGAAACATTGGCTATATGATCGTTTGTGGATATTTATCATGGTAATTAAATTAAAAAAATTTAGTTTGTAACCTTAATTTGGATAATTCAATCGGATATAATATCTTAACAAACAGTGATAGGAGTGTTTCTTACATTGTGTTTGTTTTTCACAATATCAAACTCTGAATATAAAAAATATTTGAGAAAATTTAAATAATGTACCTTTGCACTAGCTCTTGAAGAACAACCTCAGCTTTCTCCTCTAATGTTGCAACTCCATCTTTAGATATGAACCCTTCGGCTATCCACATTCTAATAAGATGTTTTGCCGACATCTCGTAATCTTCAGGAAAGGAAGAGAAGTACAAGAAACATTGTTTGAGATTGTATGGCAGGTCTTCGTAACTCAACGCGAGTATTTGCATGCACTTCTCACCATCTTCGGAATGCCAATCCAAGGTTTGCTTCACTTTGTTCCATGCATTGTAACTAGGTTCTCTCCTTGAGAGGATACCACCGACCACAACCAATGCTAACGGCAATCCACCGCATTTTTTTGTTAATTGTTTTGCGACTTTCATGAGACCCGGAGGATTATAGTTAGGTTGTTTATGTGGAAAAGCTTTTCTTAGGAGGAGATCTAGACTCTCCTCTTCATTAAGGTAAAGTAGTTTGTAAGGGTTTGTTTCGGAATCAGCTGCCATAGCGACATCAAGAGATCGGCTAGTAATTAGCACACGGCTTTTGTTTTTTGTATCTGGTAATATTGTTCTCAGTCGATTCCACAGATCAACTGTCCACACATCATCTAGGATTATAAAGTATCTCTTCTTATTCAAGGATCTCTTAAGCTCTATGGGTAAATCGTCATCTTTCATGGGTTGAGCTTTGAATTTCATTTGAGGATCGACTGAGTAAAGAATTTCTCTCAAGAGGTTAGTTAGATTGAACTTTTGAGAGATTGACAGCCATGCACGACAATCAAATTGCCTCTCCATTTCAGCACTGTGGGCACAAACACAATTTGACAGAGTGAGAATAAAATAATTATTTTGAAATTTTTTATATTCATAACAACATTTGAGCACCAATGGTTCTGCAATGCTGATTTTTCTGGTATTTGTGTGTTTGAAGTTTGAACTAGGCAGGATGCACTGTTTTATTTTAGTCTACAAATATTTTTGAGAAATTAGTAACATAATGATTGTAACTGATTGGATTCAGAATCAAAAAAATAAAATAATAGGACATATAAAGTTTCGATTTGTAACTTTAGCAAAAATGGATTGGATTCAGCCAGTCTAGATTTTTCTGGTAAAACCATGAGTACAGCTCCAGAAATTAAACTTACAAAAGTATATTCAGATTTCGTATGTATTTAAATTTAAGTTCATATATAACCTTTTATAAACCTTTTGAGCCAGTGTAGTCTTCCCGAGGCCTCCAATTCCCACGATCGAGAGAACAGTACGCCTTTGAATGCTCCTATCTAACAGGTGCTTGATAATCTTGTTCTTGTCAGAATCAAAACCAACAACCTCCGAAACATCAATGTCGCAAAGTTGAGTCGGCCTAAAAGGTAACCAATCATTGTCGACACTATCATCGCTCATTTCTGTTATCCCCAAGTGTATTCTACGCTTATAGATCATTTCGAGGGTCTCTTTGATGTTTCTAATCTCATCACTATGCTCAAGTTTCGAGGGAATCTTTACGAGATTCTTAAATACACCTATAATGCCAGAACTTCTTGGTTGGTTGTCATCGATCTCTAATAGCAAGGTATCCATCACATCTTCTATTCTGTGGGCGACATCTCTTATCTCATTTACCCAATGTTTCACCAATTGATCTCTCTTTCGTTTGGAATCAGCATGTCTAAGAAAACATTGAATCAAGCGAAGCTCCCGTTGTATCAAGTCTACCTGATCCTTAACACGATACAGCTCCAAAGCGTTATTGAGTGCAACATCACGAAGCTTCTCTAAAATAAAGTTCACAGCTGCCTCAGCCATTTATTTCAGATTCAGCATGAGATCTCTCTTTTTTGTTTGAAGGTGGGTTAATCGGTTATATTATAAGGAAGCTCCTCCAAAGGAAAACTATGTTAGTATTACCTTTTTCATTCATAGAGGTGCCAACACATGGATTAAAATTTAAATTAAAGTTCTAAGTTAAATATATAGTCTATGACTCCATGTCATTTGCTGAGTCCACATGATCTATATATGTGAAATAATAGATTTATTTTCTATATTTAATTAGGGTGTGTGAAAATTAAGTTAATTTTAAAAATCTTGAATCTTCATTCATAAAAAGGCAGTTAAACTCAACCGCAAAAAAATCTACATTACTTGATGGAAAGATAAATGGACCATTGGTACATTGGTAAGTACCCAATTGATCAACTTGTTATATCTTCTTTAATTATATATTCTATATTCAATGGCATCCTTTTTCTCTAATTTATTCGCTATAACTCGCCAATTGCCATTTGATGTCTTGTCTATTTTTTTGCTCACAAATGATCTGTTATAAATTATTAATTGATGTTATTTGTTCAGTTTGATTGGTTTGTTGGATCAATGTTTGTTTAACTACTTGCTTGTTGATAATTGATGTTTGGTATATATATTTGCCACTAGTATACTATTTGTTCGTCTGAAATTGTTTATTGTTTACTGAGAGTTTCTGATAACGACAGTCTGAAATTTGTACATTAATTTAGTACAAATTATAAAATAATAAAGGGTACGTTTGCATGTATAGAACATACATATAATCAATTAATTCTTGCCGATTGTTTTAGCTCATTAAATCTATTTTTGCATCACATTAATCAAAATATTAACATATTGTAACTATTCATTGAATAGTCACCGAGATTACAAGTGGTAACTATCCCGTCTCTTTGTTGGGAGACGAATATCAATTCTCAATAATAATACCTGGAAGGTAGGTGTACTGAAACCTTTTATTAAAACAAGTGGCTGCCACTTATTTTCTCAACGAATTTCAAGGTGGCTGCTGTGAGAATACAATGAATTTGAATGAAATAGACTGTGAAATTGGATTGTGTTGAAACGAATCTTTGACAGGAAAACGCGGATTCAAATGTAATTTATCTATATATAATTTCAAGTTGTATTGAAAGCAATTGGGAGACGACCTCAAGTCTTCTCTGTATGTGACATAAATCCTTTTCATGTTCTACTATATTTTTCCAAAGCCATAAAAATCACATCATTATTTGCACTTTCATTTGCACTTTTATTTATGTATCAAAGTTGAATAATATTTGAATGAATAAGTGGGAGAAGATTAATTAATCTCTATATATAATATAATTTCAAGTTGTATTGAAAGCTAGCTAAGGGGAGACGACCTCAAGTCTTCTCTGCATTTGACATAAATACTTTTCAAGTTTACTAGATTTTCACAAACCATTGAAATCACGAGGGTTCCAATGCTTACTGTCTTTCATATCTCATATTTTATATCTTTCTTTTTAAAGTCCAAATTGTCGATTCAAACCGTTCAACATGATAAATATACTAAAATATGATTACGGGTGAAATTTTATAATTTTTGAAATTTTTTTTACTATTTTTTAAGATTGGTAAAAAATCATTTTTTTTTAAACAGTTCAGAAGCAGTGATTTTGTATCTATTTTAAAAAATAGTAAACAAATTTCCAAAAATATAAAATTTCATCTCCATACATATTTTAGTATAAATATCATGTTGAATAGTTCGGATCGAAAATTTGAACTTTTAAAATTAAAATATAAAATATGAGGTATAATGAGATATGAAAAAGATGAGACATTGGAACCGTCCTCTAAAATTACATCATTATTTGTACTTTTATGTACCAAAAATTGTAAAACCAACAAAATTCAACCCCAGCTTTTAGTATAATTTTTTTTTTAAGAAAGATCTTTTAGTATTATATAAGTTTTTTATTTTTGTGACGAACGATATAATATAAGTTGAAATTTTCTCCAAAATCTCATTCACACTGAAATTTTTGGCTGAATCTTTAATACTCCATGGTATTTTTTCTGTAACTTCTGGTGTGGTAAACAGCGTCCATTTTGAAGGGTCAAATTGACATGTTTCACATTAAATATAGGACAGATGCTGTAAAGGGGGTTTGCTCTCAGGTAGCATACGGGTATCTCGGATAAATCCGGGACGGGTAACGGATAGGGTACAAATAGGACGGATAGTCGGGTAGAACGGGTAGGACAGATAGTCGAATAGAATGGGTACAGGTAGGTCGGATAATTTTTTAAAAGGGTGTACCATATCCGTTTCATATTCATGCCCGTCTCGGGTAATGAGTTTGGGTACCTTAGGTATGGGTAACGGATACCTCGGGTAAAGTACGGGTATTTTTTTTTTTTGTTTTTTTTGTTTTTTAATACTGTTTTTTCTGTTTTTTAGTTTGTTTTTTTATGTTTTTAATACTATTTTTTTCGGCGGCAAAATAATTTTGAATTTTGAATTTAAAAAAAAGGTAAACGGATAAAGTTGTTCGGATAAATGGATACGGGTACGGGTACGGGTACAATGAGTGCGGGTAGGCGGATTTCGGATACGGGTACAGATTGGACGGATTTTTTTCTCAAATATTGGTACCTTATCCGTCTCAAACCCGTACGCGTGTATCTGTTTACTCGTCGTGTCTGGATATCTCGGGTAACGGATATGGATACCTCGGATAATGGGTACGGTCCGGACAAAACGGGTACTACCCGGGTAAAAGCAAACCTCTTGTAAGTAGCTGGCAGGGGCCTATGGGCTGTGCTCGTCTGACACGTTTACTCTCATGCAGGGCTGTCGGAATATGGGATTTGCTGTGAATTATTCTCTGTATCTTTCGTACGGGAGCAATCTAATAACAATTAAGAACTTGTTTGTTACATGGAGAGTTTCACAAAGTAAGACCCAGAAAAGAAATACAGCGTCGACCCACTCTCTTTCTTTAAGCGACACGTGGCTTACTTGTTAATCCTACTCGTTCATTGAGAACCAACCAGTGTACTTCGATTGTAAAATATCCAATATGGCGAGATATTCGATTTATTTCTACCTTCTTACAGATTGACCCTAATAAGTTCTATAATTTCAGGTACATGTAAACAAAGGATGATCCCAATTTTCTGGATATTTATATCTTGTCTAAAAAATTTCGAATTAGGTTGCATTTTTTTTTTAAGTTTTCTTCTATTACTTCACAGTTTCAATACAAAGACTTCCATTTTATGTCGTTCAAGAGTCTTTTTCAGATATCAGTACTTTCTTATTGTAAATTAAATGATATTTCAACATATGGATTAATGACACTTGACAGTGTTTTAGTTTCTTTAAACCTTGTTTTGCAAATTGAACAAAGAGCATGGTGGTTAGGAATTTGGTTATCTATAGTTTAGTCCCTCTTGCAACTAGCAATTGTCCCAACCACTGCAATCAGAGTACATATTCTCTAAGGTAACAGAGCATTTCTGTTTAGATCCGGACCGTCCGATCAGAATTCGGACCAATCAGGTCTGAGGTGGAAAGCACGGGGCCTCTTTAATATTCGTGCAGATTCTGATTGGACAGTTTGAATCTAAATATAAAAATTATGTTACCTTAGGTGATATGTATTCCTGCAATTGTGCAACCTATGTCTCTGACATCATTACCTGTAATACTCCAGTAGGGGTTGAAAAAGTATCTTTATTGTAACACATAGAAATTACAATTTTTCATGGAGGCAAGTGCAGAGATTCCCTTACCAGTAGACAAGCTATCAATCGACCTGATACAGAAGACTAAATCCTCAATCAGGTCTAATTTTCTTATTTGCTGTCATCAAATACTCAAAATCATTTATTAATTTTACGCTTGCTTCTAGAGTCATCAATTATAGTTTTCTTTATTTAAGATTGGTTGTCTACAAGGGTAGTTTTGTAATTTGTTCAGTTATATTTTTACTGGCTTTAATTTTATTTTACCATTTCCTGAAAGGAGCAAACGGTTTTCCTGTTATTTTACTGTTTTCAGTCACAGAACTGGTATCATTGCATTCAATTTTTAGTGGCCTTATATTTGAAGCTATTTCATTTCTTATGAATTGCTTTACCTCGTCAGTTCTGATTTGTTACTTGGCAAATGATTGATCGAAATTGGCAAGTTGGCAGTTGGCACCAATGTACCGACCTGTTTAATCTGTACTTCAGTATGCTACCGGATGGATTCTAGCTCTGTTTCGTTTTATAAAAACATTCATAACTCGTTAAATAAACACAATGAAAGTCTTTTCTGAAACCTACAAAAAAAAAAAAACGAAGAAAGTCAAAAGGGAGAAACTGATCCAATATTGTTATAATCTATGTGTGCGAATCTGTTTCTCTCTGAATGCGCACACGCATGCATTGTTGTCATAATTATAAATTTTAGTTTTGAGAAAAGCTTGTCTACAATTTTAAAGTGATCCTAGATATGCTGTACTGGTATCATCTGGAAGCTTCAATCCACCAACATACATGCATTTACGAATGTTTGGTAAGTCTCTCAGTCATTAATTTTAGTACCTTTTTTTTATTCTATATTTTTCTGCTAATTTTAGTCATGATGTTAAGGTCTCAGTGTAATCCAAAAAAATGTGAAATTATCTCTGCTTATACCAAATTTGGCACTAAGTTAATCCTTGTTTTTCTGGGCTTCTTACATTTTCAAATTTTAAATAATCAAAGTGATCTGAAAGAAGTTGCATTTTTCATAAAATTTTATAGAATTAAAATTTTTCATAAAATTTATCTCTGCTGATACTTAATTTTATATGTTATCTTTTGTTAGAGTTGGCAAGGGATGAACTAACAGCTCAAGGTTATACCGTACTTGGAGGTTATCTTTCACCGGTAAATGATGAGTACAAGAAAAAGGTATACAACTACTATCTACTCAAATGTTTATCTCTCTGATTAATATGTAATCTCTATTAATTTTAGGCTATTTGAGTATCCAACTGATGACATCTTCTTTGCAACCTACACTAAAATGTCTTACATTCGCAATTAATGCCTAAAATACTTGCTAATGATGTGAAGTACTAGACAATATTTGAAAAACACATCTCATAAACCTTTCTTTTATTTGCAGGATCTTATATCAGGGATGCATAGAATCAGGATGTGTGAGCTAGCATGCAAGAGCTCGTCCTTTGTTACGGTCGATCCATGGGAGGTACTTCAATTAGGCTCTCAAAAAAATTCAATTTTATCGCCTTAGTATTCGACAGATTTCGAGTTATTTCTTTCTAAAATTCCATGTTTTCACAGGAAACTTTGCATTTTTCACTTTATTTCCTTTTTTACCATTTTGTCATGTAAAAATTTGTAGTATAGGCAAAACAAAGTAGCTACCAGAGAAATTTAGAGGTTCTTGCAAGGATTCAGAGCTCTTTGAGTAAATCTGGCATCTTTGAGAAAGGTATGTGGTATCACACTATAATGATGAAAGATAAAGTGAGGATATGATATTTGCAATGCGCAGAAAGGTCCGTGCTATGGAATTATGGATCCATATCTTCGTATGAAAAATTATGAAAAATAATAAGATATGTGGTATCACACTATTATGGAATTTTGTCTCCAAGTACATTTTTATATGAAGATCATGTTAAGCGGTTCATATCAGCTGTTTGAACTTTGTAAACATAGATATTGATCTATAGCCATGGACCTTTCTGCATTTTGCAAAGTACCATAGCCCCACTCAAAAGATAAATTTCAATCTCATTTCATGTAGGCATATTCTTTGTATAGTTGGATCTTAAGGTTGTACACTAGTGTCTAAATTCATTATCATTTCATTCTACTTAGTAGAGGTTTTGATGAATTTCAGTCCCACCTCCTATGCAGAAATACCAGTAGTTGGGACACTTGCCAGCATGGTTTGGAAAATTGGCCGATTCCGAGTTGACTCGAACGAGTCAGACCGGAATCGGCCAGAGACGATCCGATTTTTCACAGAAAATCAACAAAATTGAGGCTAAATCGAAACAATTAACTGAATTTTCAGTTCTTTATTTAACAAATATATGGAACAAATTAAACGTTTGAGATAACACACACCCTGATTTTAGAACTTGTCACAGATTTTGTTAATTAATTTTTATTAGACATTGCCTATTAAAAATAGAATGAAAATACACATACGCACATATATTGAAAAATAAAAAGCAGTTGCCACCTATTTCATTGGTGAAACAAATTTTTATTTACATCATATACATATATACATTTCTACACTATCCTGGTTCTCAATTGTACATTTACAACTATCTGGTATGTACCAGCACAGTGTTACCAGTTGCCACTCGATCATATCTTCCCTAGATACAAGTTCAGATCCAGTGCGGCAAGATGTAGAAAGATTTGCATTGTCATTTTTAACCTGGCACGAATCTTAAAGTGTACGCCTTAGAATTCAAATAGACACCGAAATTATTTTGACTCAGTTGAAAGCTCATTCTACTAAGTGCGTACCGCAGAGGATATGCATCCCCCTAGATAAGTAGATGGCTCATACCCTGCCAAGTTTATAAAATGCTGATGAAGCTTGTACCAGAACAAAAATACAATGAGAAAAAAAAAAAAAAGCAGATAAGTCCCTATGTGCAAAAATTGGTTTCTTTCATTTTTATTTTCTTTTATAGTTTTGCTTCCAGTTCAAAATGCATTACTAGAAAATGCAGATAAGTCCCTATTTGCAAGTTAGAACAAAAACTCACGTGCGCGTGAGACCTTGTTGTATTTTTGCTCAAATACCCTTGAAAGCTTATAAATTGTATGTAGTGTGTTATATCATACATGTATAGGCTGTTAATCAAGCCACAATCTCAGATAACAAAACATATATATCAAGAACTTTCAAAAATTCTGTCAAGATGTAGCCTCGACTGTTATTCAGTGAATTATGGTATTAGCTGATTACCTTGAAATTCTCATAATATTGAATTATGCACAGATATCAAAATATCCAACCAATCTCTTCAAAATAAACCACATTCATACATTTTATCATCAAAACATGCAATACAAGCTACCATATCCAAATATTTTGCAATTAAATTTATAAACTGTATAGCAAAACTGGTTAGATAGTGGTTTTTCCAGGCATTTTTATATAAACACAAGCTATCGGATTTGCGCATATGACCACTTTTTGGAAAAGAGGGATAAGACGGATCCGAATATCGCCCGGGAAAAATCCCCCGCGCATCCGAAGCATTAGAATTTCAAAAAAATGTTGTTTAGTGCCTCAAAAATTCAGTTTAAGTTTTCGTTCAACGATAGACATATAACGATCAGTATTTTGTTTAGTCAAAAGCCTAAGAAATTATTCAAGAATTATTCATATAATTATATTAAAATGCATTTACTATTTATTGTGTTTGTTTGCCATATGTATCGACAATAATCAAAAATCCAATTATTCTCTCTTTCGCTCTCCAATTATTCTCTAAAAAAAAAAATTAACATCATTGAAGCAATCTAACTATATTCCTTATGTATATTTAAATAAAATAAATTATTAAAAATCAAGGCCAAGTCCTTAATTAGTGTTATCTTTAAACTTGTAATATCCAACTGACAAATTAAATCAAAATTATAAAGAGTTATGACATCACTTCATAAATATATCAAATATCATATTTTTTGGTATACACTCTAAACAATAAATTTTTTTCTTCACAAAATTATTTAAATCAAAATATTAAGATCTCTAAAAAAAAAAAAAATAGACCGCCCGACCCCCAGACTGTCTGATCCCTAGTGGACCGCCCCTGGCCCAAGCCGTCAGCTGGGAGTATGGACCGCCCTTGCCCCGGGCGGTTGGAACAGTTTTAAAAAAAAAAAAAAAACTGAACTTGGAAGTATTTTTGTAATAAAAAAAACATTAGGGTTTTAATAAAAATGTCCGTGATTTTTCTAGGCGTTACCCTGGTTTTAGGAGAGTATTATTTTGAAATTATTATCCATGTAATCTTAACTTCTAGTTTAGTTCATTTAGAATTTGCTCATCGAGTCAGTAGATGGTATTTAGAAGTAATACTGTAATAGCTTATTCTTTCCATTTCTTTTTTTTGGTAATCTATTTATTTATATTCCTGATATAGGCTCACTCAAGGTGATGCTTTTATGTGGTTCGGATCTACTTGAGAGATGGGGAGTCCTTAAAGTTTGGATTGCTGATGAGGTAACCCAAATTATGCAACTAACTCTAATTTAACCCTGGAATTATGTTGCTCAGTTTAACCCAATTTTGTCTCAATTGAACCTTCCTAATTTGCACTTCCTCCTAAAACCCCAATTCACCCAAAAGGTTATACTTTATCAATCAAACTACTCAATTTTACAAGTACTTTTTTTGGGGGTGGAATTTCATGCATATCCCTCAAAAACTTCAAAATTACGTATGTCTTCCTCTAAAATTCATTATATTGTATTTTCCCTTTTAAACTTCAAAAACTCACAAATGGTTCGTTTCTCTACTTCTAATGTATACACAGTAACATTCACGTAGACGCTGGTATATATGTCAAAAGTAGATAAATGAATCACTTGTTCTCAAAAACCAACAAATTAGAAGACTACCATTTTTATTAAACAAGGTGCATATTTTTATTTTTTTAATAAATAAGAAAATGAGTTCTTTATAAATTTAAAATGAGCTTTGGGTAATTTGTGTGTTTTTTAAGTTTAGAAGGGTAAATATTATATTATGAATTTTAAGGGGAAAATATGTAATTTTGAAGTTTTTGAGGGGTATACATAAAATTATCCTTTTTTTCGTTGTACTATGTAAAAGAAATTGGAAAGTAAAACAATGTCTGTTTCAGCTTAGAGCAATTTGCAAGGATTTTGGTGTAGTTTGCATTCGTCGGGAAGGGATGGATATTGACAAAATAATATGCAATAATGAGATTCTAAGTGAAAACAAGGTATATATAAAACTTGTTTTTCATGGTTATCAAATTTTCTTTCTTCTTTTACTTTTGCTCACAAAACCAATGCAATTTAAATGTGGCTAACATGTTTTACATTACTTATGTTGTTATTTTTGCAAGAATAACATCATCTCGGTCGATGAAATTGTTCCAAACCAAATTAGTTCGACAAGAGTCAGGTAATGTTATATGATCTATACATGGAAAAACTATATGCTTATCACCACTGTTCTGTATTTTTTCTTCAAAATAAAGAAACATCTGTTTCTTACCAGTAATAACAGTTGGTACATGTACTGGAACTGACATTTAGGTTTAAGACTTTAATAATGGGATTATAGATTGATTAAACCTGGCAAAAATTATGATACTATTTTATTTAATTTGTACAAAGTGTCCTTCTTTTTCTGGATTCTAGAAGCCCAAATAGTGGATAATAATCTTCTTTTTTAACCTATACATACTGTCTAATTAAACTATTATTATATATGTTTTGCACAATCTAACAGCTGAAATATATTCCTTTTTTTTTTCAAGGGAGTGCATCAGAAAAGGACTCTCTATACAGTACCTGATATGTGATGAAGTCATTGATTATGTGAAAGATCACCAACTCTATTTGAATCCACCTGATAAGTGATAGGTCTCAAGCATGACATGACAAAAAAAACCAAAATATGGATTAAATTATGTCATTTTCTTCCTTTGTCATGTTAATTACATTATTTAAAAAACAAGCAAATTATATGTGCTGCATTGTTTTGGCAATTAAGTTGATAAGCTCCCTGCTGAACAAATAATCTGCTTTCAATTTCATTTGTGCATATTTCCAATCTGTGCAAGTATTATAATATTTCTTTGTTTTTCTATCTTCAAGCTCTCCATGTCTTTTTTTTTTAAGCTTACAAGCTCTTCATGTCAATTAACATAATATCAAGATCTCATAATTTAGTATGTTGTGAGAAATTAATATAACATGATTAATATTTTGTTCTTATTTTGTAGCTAATTGATTTAAAATGAATAGTTTTATGGACGTGTTTAATGACCATAAGTTAGATGAAGAGGGTTCAAATGTCTTCATTTTAAAAAAAAATAATAACTCAAAATTTATAAATTAAAATTCAAAATAAAACCGTTTGATATAATCTACATATTTTATCTATGCACATATAAAATTTTAAATTTGTGATATTTCAACTTTGCTTTGGTTGCCATTAAGGACTTGTACAAATGTACTAATGTGGATAATTTCTTGACGTTGATTTTTCAACTTATTAAATCACATAAAAACAAAATCGAAATGTGATAATATTTTATAAGGGCATAGAGAAAATAACATAGTCATATCTAACGGTTTTATTTTGACATTTATGATTTAAATTTTGAGTTATTAACAAGTTAGATATGATCTCTCAGCTTTTATGATTTGAAGATCTAAATTGATTAAAAAAATATATAATATAATTTCATTCTAGCAGAATATTGTTTATGTTTAATTTAAGGGGGAATATTAATTTGTAATTTGCATAAGTTAGAATTTATCTGTCAGTTTTATTATTTATGATAAAAAATTAGTCTCAAATTAATTGAATAACAAGAACATATACATCTCAGATGCATTGTACAATGTAATATTTATACATCTCTATTGATTGAAAATAGTACATATACATTGAAGATGCGCTGTAAATAATTCCAGCATATTAATACACGGTATCTTTTTTTTTTATTTAGCGCAAAACAAATTCACGAACAAATATAGGGTGATATTTTTAGTATATCTGTAAAATTTAATTATTGTAAAACTTGAAATTATTTTTTCATTAATAAAAAATATTTATCATAATATGCAGTAAATAAATTTTTGCATATCGTCTGCGTTATATTATATATGTCGTATTTTTTTTTTATTTACTTCTTCTAATTTATGATAGCAAGAAGAGGGGGGTTAATAAGAGATATTGATAAGATTAAGCAACCTTGATAAAAATAAATTTTTACTTTGTTACATTTTTAGACTGTGCAGTTGACAGTTTCCCAATAAAACGGAGTTTGCTTTAAAAGACATCTTAGACATGTCTTTCTTTTTCCTTGTTTCCGGAAAGGGGTATTTACTTGCAATATTTTCTTATTAAAATACTTCTAGGGTCAAACATGAAAACTGCCACAACGAAGAAGAAAGGCGGAGAGAAAGAGGTGCGTGCCTTGGCCCCACTGGCCCCACAACTCTGCAGCAGATTGGTTCAAAGCAATGTTGAGATCCTCTGTTACAAATTATGTGCAGTAATCCCTGTTGCATATCACTGAGAAATTTGTCTCTCTTAGATAATTAATTGAGAACAAAAATAAGTGAGTATTTTTTATTTATAGAAATTAATTAAAAATAATATAGGGTATTATAATGAGAAAACGTGGAATTTTCATGTGGTGTTGTGTGTTGTTGTGGCACCTCAATGAATTAATAAAAAAGAAGAAGTCGACTTTATTGCTTGGAGCTGAATTATTGAAAATGTCCAATGTAATATCGTGAATTCTATGTATCATAAACATAACACAGAGTTAAGTTGTATGCATTTAGGTACAATGGACAAAAACATAGTTATACAGTTAGTCTCATTCTAATTTTCTCACCTTTTGTGGTCGTCTGGTGTGGTCAATGTAGAGAGAAACACGAAGTGATTTTTAGTAGACCAATGTACTATGAACTATTGTAAGTGACCAATAAATTTATATAAATAAAAAAATTCTCTAAATAGACACCGTGTTATTTTCATACTACTGTAATGTACTGTATGTTCCATAAATAGAACTGAATTATTTTTTCAGTTTTGTTTATGCATTTAAATTTAAAAAATATCATTTTAATACCCTATATAATTATAAATAAATTTTTATAAATAAAAAAATTCTCTGAATAAACTTTGTATTATTTTCATATGCCTATAATCCATTATATATCCCATAATAAATGCTTCTTTTTCGAAATAGAAGATAACTATTTGCAGCTATTACCTTAACAAAGAACTTAGTTCTTATAAGTTATACAATGCATACATGATTGTTGACACATAGAATCTATATTATTAAAATTCACAATTCCGATTGCCACGACATCTTTTCTTCCAAATTAAATTTCTCTGTTTCCGGTTTCAAACCAATTTAATTAATCTTAAACCACCTACATAAATTATATATTTCAAAAAATCTGACCTCCTCTTCTCTTCCAATCTTCTTCCTCATAAAACTCAAACCCCTCTCTCTCTCTCCTCAAATCCATTGCTCTGTTCCCAATTCCTCTCTTCTGCGATTGTTTCTAAAGACCAATTCTTTATTCTCCTTCCATTAATCAAACTAATTTCTCCTTCGATTGATTTGAATTACACTTTTTGGCTACGAAATTTCCATCTCTATACTTCCCAATTCGTTCCCCATTGAATTTGAAAGCTTTTCAAATTTTACCTCCTTACATGTAATTAATACAGGTCTATGGCAAGCCGTGATCGGGTTCGGTTCAATGTAGGAGGCCAATTATTCGAAACCACATCCACAACCCTCGCAAATGCGGGTCGAGAATCCATGCTCGGTGCCTTGTTAGATGAATCATGGAATCCGGGTCAACCCGAATACTTCTTGGACCGAAACCCGGCTTGTTTTTCTGTCCTTCTAGACCTCTTACGCACCGGGGCACTTCATATCCCAGCAAATGTACCCCAAAAACTCTTGTACAGGGAGGCGCTGTATTACGGGCTATTGGATCATGTAAGGAATGCAAAGTGGGGCCCACTTGATGGGAACAGATTGCAACTGGCTGACTCGGTACCGGGTCGGGCACCGGGTGATGGCACAGCCATTCGTGCGGCGCCAGATGGCGGATGCTGTGTGGCCCATGGGAGTGTTGTGCATGTTTATAATTGGATGTTGGAAGAGAGGAAACCCATTAGCCTTGATTATCAACAGGTTCAATTACTTTGTTTTTTGTTTTTTTAGTTTATGTCTTAAAATTATTTCCATTCAAAGGTTTTTTTAAATTTAAATTCAATTTGAATACCACATATTCTTTGTACATTATAATGAACAATTGATTCAAGATTAGTGTTACATACTCAATCACAAGTTCATGACACATAACTAAACAACTTAACCAATGCATGATTAAATGACAAATTTACCCCTATAGGTGAATGATGTAGGCTACATAGATGCCGACAGCATAGTCATAACAGCCCGAGAGAGGCTGGGGAGAGCGGAGGGGGGCATGGCCATCTTTACAGCTTCAACTGGGGAATTACAGCACCGGTTCAGAGTAGAGCACGGCCAACAACCAAAGAGTTTCACGGCAGGTGCACTGTCACTAGCAGGCCCTGACGACAACCGCATCTTCTCCAGTTGTAAGGGAAGGCTGAATGAGTATGGCATCGGCATGTGGGACCTCAACACGGGACAGCAGGGCGATTTCTTCTATGAACTTCCTGGTTGTTCTCTCGGTACGTGCTAGCAACTTATGTAATTTTCTCAATTTTTAAAAAATTTAAATATTTTTTATTTGTTAAGTCCATTCAAATATGCACAAAAAGTTTGATTTTTTGATGGGGATGGTCAATCTTGGTCAGTGATGTAAGACATGATTTTACCAGTTCAATGCATATTTCTTAGAAATTATACGAGCCAAATTTTTTCATATTTAGTTTACAAAGTGGGCACAAATATGAAAATTTGTAACTATATGCTATATGAATAATAACACATAAATGGTCTATTATGAATTTATGATTATGTTCCTTTCACCAATGACTTAGTTCTTGTTGATGCCATCAATACCATGTACTAGAATCAAATAATGAAAGTGATATGATCTTATTTAATGTAGATTGGCCTTCATATTAGATAATTGCACATTAATTAATACTTTTGAATAGGCATAGATGATTAAAAAAATTGAAGTAATTGATTAGTAGTACTTATTTGTTGGGTACATTTCTATGTTATTTCAAGTTTCTATAGTCACTGTCAATCTGTTATTTCAAATTTTCATAAAAATTTGGGTCTTTTATGAATAAAAGGCACTGCACTTTTTCAAATTATTTGACAATTTCAGTATATTTTGTTGCTAATTTCGCCAGGTGATGCTGACATACTGCAATGGCTGCCTTCGAAAAACTGCCTCATGGTTGCCACTCTATTCCCCCGTACCGACAACTGTTTCATTGGGCTTCTCGATTTCCGTGCCAAAACCATCCCGTGGTCATGGTCTGATGCTGGCATAGTTGTAACCCTAGAAGACAAGCGGGTCCTACACGCAATTGCCATGGAAGACGGCCATTCCATATGCGTCATAAACCAATACGAGGACCTAGGGTTCATCGATCTCCGTGCCGGTACTGGCACCAACAGTGCCGGTGCAGGCGTAAGGTGGAGTTCCAGGAGCAAACTAATGAACCGAAAGGTGCCATTTGAAGAAAGCTGTTACCCGAAACTCGCAACTCATAATGGACAGCTGTTTTCTTGCATGAATGACAGTATCTCAGTTTTTAGTGGTTCTGAGCATGTGCTTACCAGTACGCTTAGTAGGAGTTATGGTGGTTCAATCTGTGATTTCTCAATTGGAGGCGATCGGCTGTTTGCACTACACAATGAAGATAATGTGTTTGATGTATGGGAATCATTGCCTTCTCCCATCATTTAGGTGATCAAAATTGAATTTTGTTTTGCACTGTGTGGGGTTACAGGGTTGTATTTATTTTCTTGGTTTTGTTTAAGAGGCTAATTAAGCAAAGATATGTGTGCTGAGGGGTTTTTGTTCATTTGGAGAGAGATAGTACAGGATTGGAGTGTAGATTATTTAACTGTAAATTTATATAGATGAAAGTAATTTTTTCTTCTATTTCTCTTTGAAGCAAATTTTCAATTTTGTAATTACAGTTTTTTTTAAGGCCAATCTTTTTCATTGTTTAAATGCTGATAATTGATTCAGAATTTTGGATAACTAATATCTGTCTCCATGACTGAATCAATGCAATTTTCGATCAAAACTGGAATCAAATTGCTCAGATAAAAGAAACCAGTTCAACTATTTCACCATGTTCAATCAAGGCCGTTCGATTTTGATCAACCGCTTCAGAAACCTGCTTTCAGATATCATTTCTAAAAAATTACACATATAAGCAGAATTCTGTCCATGAAAATAAATTAAGAAGTTAATTAAAATTTTAATCTTCCTTTGCTTAAATAACTTTCCAACTTCCATGCATGTCTTATGATCAATAACATGTGATGAGCAGTTGCACCTGCTAAAGTCAAATGGAAATTATGGAATAGGTACCAAACCTTTCCCTTAATATATATGGATACTATACAAGTTAGGTGAAAGGGTAAAGTGCAAGTCAAATGAGTATCTGTGTGTACATATACTATAGCATTGCATAAATAAACCACTAATTATATCATTTAATCATTGTGGTAAGTCCCAATTGTTCTTCCTTTTTGCCAAAATTAATCATATGTTCAAGTTTTCCCAAATATTTATTTTTCATGGTGTCAAGCTGGAAGAGTTGGTTAAAATATATGGATAATGTAATTTGTTGGAGCTGAAAGATTCAACTGATTCCCAATTCAACAACTACCAATTCCAATTGTGCAATCATGTTTAGACAAATATATTTTTTTTTATTCTTAAACGGTTTGGACAAAATGTATATTTTAGTACTGTCAGCATTTTTTTTTCTTTAAAAAATCAAATGAAATGTTATTTATTATTAAGTCAATCATCTATTCACTGTTCTTTAATTATCTATTTATTTTTTATGCCTATGAGAAATGTTCAGGTTTGGAGCTATATACCTTAATTAATGACACCATCGTTATAATTTAACCGAATATTTAATGGGTCATAATTAATCGTTCAAATTTAACGAATACTTTTAAGTCATTTAATTGATATATGACTCTATTAAATTGAATCCTAAAGTATGTACAATATATGGTTCGGTCAAAATTGGTTCAAGACTCTTTCCATTAAAAATTTTCTAGATTTTGACCTATTTTTATTAATTTTCCGGTTCAGGTTTTGTCAGTATTTTTTCAAATTAAACAAATCTTTAAGTCATCTAACTAATTAAATGTTTGGCATCTCTATATATTTGCAAAATTAGACAAATCCTACAATAGTTTCATGATAATATTAGAGAAAAAGATGTATATCAGCTCATTTTATCTATATATTTGAGAGAAATTTTATATAGTGTCATTCAATTTCAAAACATAGAACAAAATATTTTTACTTTAAAATTGTTAATAAAATATTTTTGTGAGACCCACCTTTTTTCTCTCTTCATCTCCATTCCATTCTTCCTTATTTACTCTCATTTATTCTTTGTTTTAGTAAAAAAAATATAAATGCGATCTCATTCACATTTTGTATTTTTTTTTTAATCTTTTATGTGTATAACTGATTTAAAAATAAAAAATAGTGTAAAAATTTATTTGCTAAAATAAAAAAAGGAAGGTTGTGTGTTATTTTTTTTCTTTTGTTGCAGATAATATAGTTTATGTTATGAATGACTAGTCGGATATGAAAATAGCGAAATTAATTAATGTTAGCATCCCCTATTATTTTAAATTTTCCTTTTTGTCCGATTTAACGAGTACAATGTTGTTATAATAATTCTAGATTTATAGTTTCCTTTAACATTTATAGTGTACATGTCAGCGTTTATCTATTATGTTTTATAATTTGCTACCTATTTCAAAATTTTACTCACTTGTTATGTAAATATTTTTTAGTTCCATTAATTAGAACATATATCTTGTAATTGTTGACCATTATCTATTTCTTTATTGTAGTCGGACACTTCAAATTTCTATCCATTTTGAAATAGAAGGGCATTTTGGTAATTTTTTATTATATTTGACCTACTATTAATAAGCCATCTAATTTATTTTTCTATAATTAAATCAGTGTTGTAAATAACAATATGCGTTTATTGGACAGACATAGTACCACCAAGCAAAAAATCAAGAATAATTGAGAATAATCGGTCATAATTGGGAATAATCGACTAATTAGTCAGAAAAATTCATAATAATTTGGTTACCGTCAACAACTAATCAACCGATTAATCAGCCTAAACGGCCGTTTTTTACAACACTGAATTAAACTAATATTAGTAGTTGGAAACCAAAACTTGTAATACTCTCTTATATTGCACTATATTCTAATAAAGGAACAAATCAGAGACTTAAGTATCAATTACATATATATTGCTTTGAAGGCAAGCATTGCTATCTAAAAATATACTCCTAGAAAAAGAAAGAAAAAAGTGGTTCTTTTAGTACAAGAAAGATAAATGTTAGCAAAGAATTCACAGTTTTACTCTATCATCATCAACCTAAAAAATTTTGAGGGGACCCTTGAAAGGTACCAACCACTTTGCAAGATTGTTATAATTGTCACTAAATTCTGTCTTCACTCAGAGATTAGATTTGTTCATCAGTAGTCCCATTGTTAGATTCTTTGTGTGTGTCTCTCTTTTTTTTTTTAATTATTATAACAATTCCTGCTCTGAATAGTAATATATTGAGATTGGTTTTTGGTAAACTTTTCATCTATTTCTAATTTCTAGATAATATTTGTCAAGTATAATAATTTATTTATAATTTTTAAAAATTCAACTATTTAATATTCACTATAGGGCGGACTCAAGTGAGCACGGAGAGGTTAACTGCCCCTTTTGGATTTAAAAATTATATAAATAATTTACAGGTCCACAAAATTTTGTCCCTCTCTGAAAATAATTTTGACCCCTTCTGAATTTAGAACATTGAAAAATAAAAGTTAAAGCATTATTTTTTTCTAATTTAGTACTTAATTAAATAATAAGTTTGAATTCGATTAGCTATTTAAATTCAATTCATTATTTTATTACCTACTGACAAATTCTGAATCTATATCCCTGCATGTAGATTTCAAACATACGACTTACTACACAAATAAAATAAAAAAATTGTCACCGAACCAAATTCTGATTTTTATAATGATCTTTTTTAATTGTAGATGTTCAATCAGTTACCTCTTTATATATTCCTTTCTTATGGATATGAACTTGCTTTGTTGTTGCTATTTTTTTATTAATCCCAATGACAAGCACTTTTTTTGTGAATAGACTGGAGACCTTCTGTCTTGTCCTTTTTTTTGACATGGATTTTGCTGCCAACAGAAGTAAAAAATTGGAAGGTATCTTAATCAGTACACATTCATGCGTATAAAACAAGTTTGTATCAGTTTGTCTGTAATATGACATTTACTGGTAAATGCATTTCTTAAATGCTTGTTCTTTAAAATATAATTTTCTTTTTGTAAAAGTTGTCATACTTGATAAAACAATTATTTATAATTATACCTTATGTTGTTAAATTAGAAGAAAAAAATAATGAATGTTGTATTTATATTTCGACAAATTATGCATTTTTTATTAATATTTAGAAAAAAAAGAAAAAGTGATGAATACTTTAAATACTATGTATAAATATTTATAAATTAAACGTAAGATTTTTAAAATGCAGATAAAAGGTACAAAATAGGAGATGTAAAATAAGTTCCTCTTTAATAAAAGAAACCTTAAGGAGAACTTAAAGTTGTGCCTAAAAATGCTTACATTAAACTTGACAAGCTTTTAATTTTTTTTATAAATATATGTGATCAAAAAATAATTCAATGAATTATTCCGAAGCAAAGTAATGCATCAAAGCTAGTAAATTTGGTAATTTTGATAAGTATCAAAATAATTGCATTTATTTCTTCTAAAAATATCCTTCTTAATTATCTGCAACTGCAAGGCTGGGCATTTCATATGATAAATGGATGGTTCCAGTTGCGCCTAGAACCGGAGGCTCCAGTATTACTATTGAATTAGGTCTGAAACTGGAGGCTCCAGTAAATATTTGTTGTCTGTTGTTTGGGAGCTGTCTCAGTGTACCAACAGGTTACAGGTCCATTATCCAATGTCTGATAAAATTTCATGGTACTCCTATGAAACCGCAAAATAAGAAACAAAACCTTTCATTTGAGAAAAGATATAAACATGTAAATCATGTAATATTTAATAGCAGAGTAGAATTTAGTTGTTTTTCAAAATTTATTGAATTAGCTTAAACAATATATTCAAGTTGTTGAAATTAATTTATTTTTCGACTGATATATTTATGTATAAAATTTATAAATTTTTTGAATTAATTTAGTATAAAGTCAACCAATTAAAAAAATATTTATAGGTTAATTTTAATGCTTTCTTTTTTTCTCGTTTTTTATATACTTCATTTTATAATAAATTAATTCAAAAATGTATAAATTTTTATTTGCAAACACATCACTAGTAAAGTAGATTGATTTCAACGTTTTGAATTTTTTATTTGAAATCAATTCGATATCATAGATTTTTGAAATTAACCTCATTAAAATATTTGTTGAGCTTAAGAACGCTCTAATTTTATTCTTAATAGCATTGTTGTTGTCATTGCAAATACAGTATTTCAATTTTTTTTTAAAGTTAGTAGTTTTAAATACCAACTAACAATTTCATTGATAAAAAAAGTCAAATAAACGTAATTCCTAAATTACTCTTTTATTCTCATAAAATATAATCTAGTATTCTAATCTTCTTCGGCCCCCGCCGCACTCCAACGGTGACCAAATCTACTTACTGTCACACTCCAATTAAGATATTGATCACCATAATACTTTAATTGCCATCTCGCTCCACGACCGAATCTGCTTCTTTGCCCGTCGTCATACTTTGACAATGACCGAATCTACTCACCGTCATGCTCCAATTGAGATATTAATCACTCTAATGCTATCTCGCTCCACTACTTATCTGCTTCTTCGACCGCCGCCACGCTTTAACAAAGATCAAACCTACTTACCGTTGCGTTCCTATAAAGATATGAACTCTACCCTTTGAGCTCCGACGATACCGCATTTTCGGCTCCAATTGACTCCGCTCAACTCCGGTTTCTCTCCTCTCTCTCATTCTCCTCTCCGCTCGAGAAGGTAGAACCGAGAGAGAGGAAAGATGTGTCAAAACTAAAGACTACAATGAATGGTGGAGTTGATATCAAAAAATTTGTAGAGAAATATGTAAAAATTGTGCATGGTAGAAAATGGTCAACTGTCTTTTTTTAATCAGACTGCTTCATGGCAATATTAATTTATTTATTAATAGCAATCTTTATGTTAAATAAAATGATCTATGAAAGTAACAAGACATGAATGCATGTAAGTACAAACAAAACATTAATTTTTCTTGATGAAGCTTTCAGAAATCTTGTATTTATTTTTGTAAATAGAAAAATGTCATTATATTTGTATTTTATTAATAATTTATGGTGGGTCTTTGTTCGCTTTAAAGTTAATAAAGAGAAGGTACATTGTACCATCTCTAATAATGTCACCACATTTATTATTCTAGTTTCTTTCCACCTAAAAATCAAATTGTTATTAAGAGATGTATCATGTTATCTTACCTTGGTTTCATGAATGTTCATTGTTTGTGGCTGATTATATATATATATATATATATATAGAGTTAGGTTTGGGTGCTATGGATAGCATAGTGGTCTTCCGTGCTACGGCTCAATATTCAAGTTTTCAAAATCCAAACGGTCGATCCGAATCGTTCATTGTTTAATCCATATTGAAATGTACTTTGAGACCAAATTTTATATTTTTTGGAATTTTTTTACTATTTATTAAGCATTTTTGAAACCGTTGTTTTCCAGTGGTGCAGAATTTTAATAAAAACAGCGATTTTGAAACTATCTTAATAAATAGCAAAAAAATTCCAAAAAATATAAAATTTGGTCTCCAAGCACATTTCAATATGGATTAAACAATTAACGGTTCGGATCGACCGTTTGGATTTTGAAAACTTGAATATTGAGCCGTAGCACAGAAGGTCACTATGTTATCCATAGCACCCCAGCCTAACTCTCTCTCTCTCTCTCTATATATATATAGGTAGGCTAATAAACAATCGATTGTTCCTAGCCTCCCGTGCAACTAAGTCATTTACTGATTTTTATAGTCTAAATGATCGATCCAAACCGTTAGATGTGATCTCCATATTAAAATGTGCTACAAGACCAAATTTTACATTTTTTGGAATTTTTTTACTATTTATTAAGCCACTTTGAAAATCGCTGATCCAACGGTGGCTTAACCAAACAGTAAAATCAGAAACTACCGTTGGATCAGCGATTTTCAAAGTGGCTTCATAAATAGTATAAAATTCCAAAAAATATAAAATTTGGTCTCCTAGCATATTTTAATATGGAGATCACATCTAACGGTTTGGATCGATCATTTGGACTTCAAATATTAAAAAACGATTTGGTTGCACAGGAGACTAGGAACAATCGATTGTTTATTAGCCTACCTCTCTCTCTCTCTCTCTCTCTCTCTATATATATATATATATATATATATTGACAATACTACTTGGTCTTGAATTATTTTATATTTTGAAATAGAATAAATTTAGAAAAGACCCTGGAAAACCTCAAATTAGATAGCAATTTGTTAAAATATTTATATATCTTATGTTTCATGAATGTTTTTCATTTGTGTGATTATATGAAAAAGTTGTTGACACTAGTACTACTTGGTATTAAATTATTTTATATATTGAAATAGAATAATTCTTGTTGATAGAATATTTCATATCTCTCTCTTCTAGAACGATGAATATATCTAATAAATATTCAAGATAGATCGTCTCATTTGGCCATTTAGTTTTGTTTTTAAATACACTTCTCTCCATATGGTTCCTTGTTACTTATTTTAGTTTCATTCTAGTGGGCTAAATAAAATGATTGTTTTCACGATCTATTGGAGATCTGGTTTTAATTTAATGGTAAAGTAATGTTTTTCGTATGAATGATTATAAATTCAAAATTCGGATGAAGTATCATTTGTGGATATTAAAGAGTTTGATGATTTGATATTCAATTTTTATTAAAAAAAAAAAAACAAGTTCATTGCGGAATAACTAGTTTGTTGTGTTTTTTATTTAATTTAAAATATTTTTACCTTGTGTATTATAACTTTTTTATTTTGTTGAAATATCTATTGGTACTCTTCGGTGAACTTTTAAAAAAAATCGAAAATATTTAGCCCATTTACAATCTTAATACACAAATCTTAAAGGATATTTTGTCTAATGTTGTCATTGTGTTAATAGCTAAGAAAAAAACTGAGGGGGTAGGTTTAAAATTTTGTTGACCTGCCACATGAATTTCTTTTTAAAATATAATTTTATATCAAGTTTCTTTTAAAAAAAAATTATACTTGATATTTAAAAAATTATAAAATTATGCCACACTTTAAAATTCTGCTCAAACTTCAAAATTTTATTTATTTTTTGGATATAAATAAAAAAAATCGATATAGAAAAATGTATAAAAATTAAGATTCTAAACAGTGATTATCACTTCATCACAGAAAGACTAAAAATATAGCTAATAACACTATAATTTTTAAAGTCCAAAAAAATTATGACACAGTCATAGTTAGCTATTTATAACTCTGATAAAAATATATTTAAAATTCAAAATAATTAAAACTTATATCTCACCTTAAATTTTGCTCCATTATATATTAGAAACTTTTGACTCAGTCATTAAATTTATGCCTAAAGACCATTGACTCATTGACTCGTCTCCGTCTCATAAAGCATTTGTCAAACTTTATAATTATTAAATATATCCAATGGGTCATTAATTAATTGTATTATAGGACCCACCTGTAATTCCATCAAAGACCATAAACTCAAAAAATTTTAATTTACGTTTTCTCTTACAAAAATTCATAATTATATATATATATAGGGCCTGGCTAAATTGCTGCCGGTAGCATTTCTGCCGATAGTGCTGCCGGCCCTTTTTCGTATTTCTGATGTCCAAACAACAAATCTAAACCATTAGATGTTTAATCTATATTATAATCTACTTGGAGACCAAATTTTACATTTTTTGGAATTTTTTTACTATATATTAAGCTGGTTTGAAAACCGCTGATTTCAATGCTGCAGAAATTTACTGAAATCAGCAGTTTTCAAACCAGCTTAATATATAGTAAAAAAATTCCAAAAAATGTAAAATTTGGTCTCCAAGTAGATTATAATATGGATTAAACATCTAACGGTTTAGATTTGTTGTTTGGACATCAGAAATACGAAAAAGGGCTGGAAGCACTGCCGGCAGAAATGCTGCCGGACCCTATATATATATATATATATATATATAGAGGAGGGTTCAAATGCACCCAATTTTTTGTGCATCCAAATGCACCATATCTTTTTTTCTCCGTTTTCAAAGTCCGAATAGTCAATCCGAATCATTAGATGCGATCTATATATTAAGATGGGCTTGGAGACCAAATTTTACAGTTTTTGAAAATTTTTTACTATTTATTAAACCACTTTGAAAAATCGCTGATATATATATATAAATCCTATATATATATTAGTTTTCAAATTTCAAAAAATCACTAATGTATCAAATTTATTGTTCTTTCTATTAAAACTCATTTTAAATCTATAAATTTGAAATTATCTTTTATTGAAAAAATGAAATTATATAGTGTCTGTAAGAAAAATGTCCAATTTTTTAATTGATATAAATTAATTATTCATTTCATTACCTAAGACTCACATACACTTGCATGTAAAAAAAAAAATTTCATATAATTGAAATTAAAATGTATAATAATTAGTATAAGATAAGCATAAAGCATGATGCCTAGTTTTCTCGAGACAGATACCTGGTTCATTGTTAATTTGTCAAAGTCTTTATAATTATTAAATACAACTAGTGGTTCATTAATTAATTGTATTTTATGACCCACCACCCCCAGTAATCCGTGTAGAACGCACAGGACTAAAAAAAAATATTGAATTTACATATTTCTCTTTCTAAGACTCATAAATTAATTTATTTCTCTTATGATATATATGTAAGAGACATTTAGATATATATTTGTAAGTAATTTTTTATTTATCATATAATTTAAATGAGGGTTCAAATGCATCATATCTTATATTTTAGTTTTTAAAGTTCAAATTGTCGTTTTGGACTGCTCAACATAATATTTATATTTAAATATGCTTGTAGATCAAAATTTATATTTTTTGAAAAAAAAAATTGATAGTTTATGAACCTATCTTGCAAAATAGTATTATGTTGAACAGTTTAGATAAGTGTTGTAAAAAACATCTGTTCAGACTGATTAATCAGCCGATTAGTCGTTAGCGGTGGCCAAACCGTCATGGATTTTTCTGATTAATTGGCCGATTATTTCTGATTAATCGCTTAGCGGTACCCTATCCGTCCGATAACCGCATACCGTTATTTACAATGCTGATTTAGATTGACAATTTCAACTTTAAAAATAGAGGTATAGATTACGAGATACAATAAGATATGAAATAGACATTTGAACCCTCAATTTTTTTTTTTCAGGAAACCTCCTTAATTTAAATTAAATAAATAGTAATTAGGATAAGATAAGCCTAAGCCCCAAAAAGCCATATACCTAGTTTCCTCGAGACTGATGTCTGGTGAACTGTTGATTAGTCAAAATCTATATATTAATTAAATATATGTAGTGGTTCATAAATTAATTGTATTGTGGGACCCACCACCACCATAAACTGCGCAGAGCGCATTGGACCGATTTTTTTTTTTTTTTTTTCTGGTCGTGTACGCCACTCATTACTTTGGGAATGATTAATAAAAATCATAACTTGGATTTACTTATTTTCTAATATGGAGTGACAAGAAAAGGTCAAAAAGGAGACCGAACCGTCTGCTCCTCGGGGACTTATTTCCAGAATCACTACAGATAGGCCCTCATTTAAAAATAATAACAGTAATTAAATCCTTTAACAGTAACTGGTTCCACTCCGCAGTGATTCTGGGGATAGAAATTTCCTGCACCGGGGGACAGAAGATTAGGTTCCGTCAAAAAGATGGATAAATTCCATGAAATATATAGATAATGTAGGAGGAAATTCCAATCAGGCCATTTTTATTAATATCCTTCAAAAAAAACAAAATTTTAAAAATAACTCCGCATACCATTTTTTTTTTTAAAATGCTCCGACCGCCTGAAACAGAGGCGGTCCAAAAATCAAGCGGACCGCCTAGGTCTAGGGCAGGCCACACCCCAACCAAACCGCCCCAGACACGAGCGGTTCTCCTCATTTTTTTTAATGTTGTTTTTTTTTAAACAGAAATTTTTTATTTTTTTTATTTTTTGTATTGAAATATTAGAAATGTTGAATATATTTCTTTAAAAATAGATAGAATACAATATAATTTGATTTATTAGAAAGACTGCAACAAATAACCCGGATCAATATTTTTCAGGCCGGATTTTTCGCAGCTGTAAGAAAAATTAATATATTTCTTTATGTGTTATTGGAAAAAAAAATGCTTATATTCTGAGTTATTGATCCCGGTTCAAAAGTCACTTCTATGTAATCTAGAAAATATTGTGATCCTTCTAGGAAATTTAATTTATAAAAAGTTGTATCTATTTTAAGAATTCTTTTTTAATAACAATTATTAAATAACTTAAAGTTTTTATTTTTTTTCAAAAATAAATGCAACTTTTCATAAATTAAATGTTCTAGAAGAATCACAATATTTTCTAGATTACATAGAAATGACTTTTGAACCGGGATCAATAACTCAGAATCTAAGCATTTTTATTTGTTTCCAATAACACATAAAGAAATATATTAATTTTTTTTACAGCCGCGAAAAATCCGGCCTGAAAAATATTGATCCGGGTTATTTGTTGCAGTCTTTCTAATAAATCAAATTATATTGTATTCTATCTATTTTTAAAGAAATATATTCAACATTTCTAATATTTCAATACAAAAAATTAAAAAATTAAAAAATTTCTGTTTTAAAAAAACAAAACATTAAAAAAAAAAATGAGGAGAACCGCCTGTGTCTGGGGCGGTTTGGTTGGGGTGTGGCCTGCCCTAGACCTAGGCGGTCCGCTTGATTTTCGGACCGCCCCTGTTCCAGGCGGTCGGGGCATTTTTTTTAAAAAATGGTATGCGGGGTTATTTTCAAAATTTTGTTTTTTTTTAAGGATATTAATAAAAATGGCCGGCATTTTTTGCTTTTTAGGGTCTCTATTTCTTCAAATTCAGTAAAAACAAAAGTGAAGTGATTGTAAATTTTTATTCCGTAATTCAGCAAGACAGAAATTTTAATGAGTATGGTTATGGTAATATGCTACCTATTCATATCTCTATTTTTGAAGTTCAAGCAATCGATTCAAACTGTTAAATGTATTTGGAAATCAAATTTTATATTTGTTTTTTGAAATTTTATACTAATTTTATATAGGTAAAAAAAAAACACTTGATTACAAAATTAAGGATTATCTAAGAGCATGATTCTCTACCAATCAAAAAAATATATTAATTTATTTTTAATATCTACCATTATTTAGATTAATATATGAATCGAATTATGAATATTTATTGGCAATAACTTTAAATAGAGGATTGTTAAAATGATTTTTCAAAAGAAGAGAGACAAGAAAAATTGAAGAAACAAAAATTCGGATCAACCAAATTGGAATGTCCAACATTTTTTGTGACCAAAAAGTCATGACCCAAATTTCTAGAAATATATCAATTTGTATAAACCTTTCAAATCTCAAATTTCCACAAAGCAAGAGACAAGGATTGCGTATCTTTAGGCCTGGTTTAGTTTGGTCGTTTCTCCTAAATAGGCCCCATTATTTTAAATTATTTTGACTATTGATCCTGCTGGAGAATTTGGCAATTAATTTCATATTATTTTTAATAATGTGTTGTGATAAGATGTTAATATAAATATTAGTAATGAACTAAGGTGCTATGTAAAGTAAAAAAAAAAAAAAATTGTATTTTGGATTAATTTTTTTTTTCAAGTTTGAATGGTCGATCTCAACTGAAATCAAACCAAAATTTGATATTTCTTAAAAAAAATTACTATTTTCAAAATAGTACTAATTTGAAAAGTGGTAATATGCTATACAAAATATACTGGGTTAGCAAAATAGTACCAACCCAACACTATTCAAATGAGAAAAAAAAATACTATTTCGGAAATAATGCTTTTCTCATATTCATTTTTTTTATGAACTGTTGTTATTTCTTTTTTACTTTTTAGTTAAATTGAATTGCATAATTGTATGACATAACATAATTTTCTTGTATTTCTTTTCTGAAAAATGAAATTGGAGTCCATAATATTCTTTTTTTTTGTATATCTGTATTTCTATTTTCTTTTAATTTCATATATATATATAGAGAGAGAGAGAGAGAGAGTAAGGCTGGGGTGCTATGGATAGCATAGAGGCCTCTATGTTACAGCTCAATATTCAAGTTTTCAAAATTCAAACGGTCGATTCGAACCGTTCATCTTATTCTCCATATTAATATCTGCTTGGAGACCAAATTTTATAATTTTCTGAATTTTTTTACTATTTATTAAGCCACTTTGAAAAATCGCTAATCCAATGGTTTTACTGTTTTGTGCAGCCACCGTTGGATCAAAAATTTTGTAAAATACTTAATAAATAGTAAAAAAATTCATAAAAATGTAAAATTTGGTCTCCAAGCAGATATTAATATGGAGAATAAGATGAACGGTTCGGATCGACCGTTTGGATTTTGAAAACTTGAATATTGAGACATAGCATAGAGGCCTCTATGCTATCCATAGCACCCCAGCCTTACTCTACATATATATATATATATATATATATATATATAGGATTTGGCTAATATGCTATGGGTAGCTAAGAGGCCCACCGTGCTACGGCTCAATATTTGACTTTTCAAAATCCTAACAGTAGATCTGAACCGTTCATCTTGTTCTTCATATTAATATGTGCTTGGGGACCAAATTTTACATTTTTGGGAAATTTTTTACTATTTTTTTAGATTTATTGAAAATCGCTGTTTTTCAGACAAATCTGGACCATAAAAAACAGCGATATTCAATAAATCTAAAAAAATAGTAAAAAATTTCCAAAAAATGTAAAATTTGGTCCCCAAGCACATATTAATATGAAGAACAAGATGAACGGTTCAGATCTACTGTTAGGATTTTGAAAAGTCAAATATTGAGCCGTAGCACGGTGGGCCTCTTAGCTACCCATAGCATATTAGCCAAATCCTATATATATATATATATATATATATATATATATATATATATATATATATATATATATATATATATAGATAGATAGATATAGGGTCCGGCTAATTTGCTGCCACCTTTTTTTTATTTTGTGATGTCCAAATAACAAATCCAAACCGTTAGATATTTAATCTATATTATAATCTACTTGGAGACCAAATTTTACATTTTTTGAAATTTTGTTAATTTATTAAGCTGGTTTGAAAACCGCTGATTTCAGAAAATTTCTGTAGCATTGAAATCAGCGATTTTGAAACCAACTTAATAAATAGTAAAAAATTCCAAAAAATGTAAAATTTGGTCTTCAAGTAGATTATAATATAGATTAAACATCTAATGGTTTGTATTTGTTATTTGGACATTACAAAATAAAAAAAGGCGGCAACACCGTCGGCAGCAAATTAGTCACAGCCTCTGTGTGTGTGTAATATGCAGCCCTGATGGTATGATATTGTTTCAATTCATCATATGTTTATTTCTTTTCTAACCCAACAAAAACTTGTGCAATTGAGGTATGATCCAACTTTCAAGCCCGTTATGCATTTTGGATCCAATTTAGCCATTTCTCTCTTTCATATGTGTGCTAGTCACCAAACCTCATTAAAGCAATTAAGCCCAGTTACATATTACCCAAGCCAGTAACCTCTTCTTTGCTACAAAATATGAGTGTGATTAAATTTAATCCATGTTTATTAAAACAAACAAGCTCAATTATATAATAATTTCAGCTATTTGTTGACTCAGTTGACTTGTGTTCCCTCAACTTGCCAAGAGCACACTTCTATAGTTGACTATGCCAAGTGCCAGCTCAACTTTGGTGCTCTCAGGCTGACATGTGGGTCTCTAATTGGAATTTGTAATTGTTCATATATATAAGAAGATGAGTGAGTCTATGGTACTATGCATATTACGATTTGGCACCGTGCTACGGCTCTATATTCGAGTTTTCAAATCTTAACGATCGATCCGAACTGTTCATCTTGTTCTCCATATTAATATGTATTTGGAGACCAAATTTTACATTTTTTGAATTTTTTTTACTATTTTTTTAGATTTATTGAATATCACTGTTTTTGGATGGTCCAGAATTTTCAGATCAAGTGATTTTCTAAATATCTAAAAAAATAGTAAAAAAATTTCAAAAAATGTAAAATTTTGTCTCCAAATACATATTAATATGGAGAACAAGATGAATGGTTCAAATCGACCGTTAGGATTTGAAAACTCGAATATAGAGCCGTAGCATGGTAACAACCCGTGATATGCATAGTACCATAGACTCACTCTAAGAAGATTGTTTAAATGTCTCATACTTCTTATATGTTATTGTATCTTGTATTCTATATTTTTATTTTCAAAGTTCAAATTGATCATCAACAATATATCGATATTAAACTATGCTTCCGGACCAGATTTTATATATATATATTTTTTACTATTTTTTAAGTTAGATACAAAATTATTGTTTTTGAACCATCTAAAAATATTAGTTTTATACCTATCTAAAAAAATAGTAAAATGTTTCTAAAAAAATATAAGATTTGGATTCCAAGCATATTTTAATTAATATGGATATTATGTTACATGATTTGGACCGATATTTTGTACTTTAAAAACAGAGATATATGATATTAAGCACGATAAAGTATGAAAGACATGAGGTATTTAAACCCTTTCCCATGTATCATATATAATAAGAATAATATTTATATGAAAGTATTTAAAAGTGTGATGATATGTTCTCAAATTAAAAAAAAAAAAAATTAATGCACGATTAAATAATTACCACAAAATAACATGCATTAATTATCCAAAATTGCACAATGTATATCAAAAAACCAGTTTTCTTGGAGCATGTATATTGTTTTTCTTTTAAAAAAAAAGGGCTAAAGTTTTTTTTTTTTTTTTCTTTTTTCATTTGCAAACATATTTTGTTCGACTCTAGAGTAGGTCTGATGATTTGAAGGACCATCCGATTCTCTTTAAGATCTATATACTTTGCTTTAATATACATGCACATAGATCTTAAAGTGGATTGGATGGTCCTGGAGTCTATCAAACTTAAAAATAAATCTGATGCTCAACTACTCTCTTGAAGCACCTCTTTTAAGTGTTATCGGTGGCATTTTAATCTAAGAATTCCGAATGCAAAAACATGTTGAATATACCTCAAACGATGAATTCAAACTATTCAAACAGATCTAATTTTTAAGTGATGTATTTGCATGCAAATTATAAATTTTTAATGACATTGAATATTAAGTCAAACAGTTAAAAAAAAGATAAAAGAATTAATACATTAAAATAAACTTAAAAACTTTCTTTTTTATGTCATTGCAGAGTTATAAAATATGAGTCGACTCAAATTTTATGTCATTGTATAAGATACGGACTCAAATTAAACTTCTCTCGAAAATCTGAAAAATAAATAAAATGTTGACTTGTTTAAATAACTTTGGGAGATTCCAACATATGAAATCACATGTCAGAACACTCCAGCACAAAACACGCTCCAAATTCTGAAGTTGCATCCTCTTACATATCTCAAACGATGCGTTGATATATGAAAAATCTGAATCGTTCAAAGCTTTTCTACACGAATCTTAAAGCATAATGATACAAGATTTTCTGTTTGGAAGCTCTTTTGTCAGACTTATAGAGACCGTAGGATATAAATAGGACAGCACAGATCTGCTCTGGAGATTCTAATTTGTTATCGTTAAATTGAGGAAAATGTTTTGAAGACATGGCCTTTGGGCCGGATCCCTGGAATCCACATCCTCTCCGGTACCGTAATAGAGAATCTTTGAGAATTACTGGATCTGGACCGTTCTTTTTAACTTGGCACCAATCTCAAAGTCCAATAATACTGTCCCTGTTAGCTCGAATCCCAAAGCTGCTGGGAGTTAATCTCAAACCGTGAAGTGAAAGGAATCATTTACAGAGGATACTTGTCCGGATCCGGGCAGCTCGTCAAACTGAGAAATTGTTCATTAAACATTTTGTAAGAAAAGCATAATACAAGACACATGGATTGGATTGGACCTTACTAAACAATCAAATTAACTAGAATTAATAATACTTGACATTGGATTGGATTGGATTGCTGGGTTGACTAAGTCAAACCTGAAGTGTTCATCAGTCTCTGGCTCTCTGCCGTTTTTTCTTCTTCTCTCCATTTCCTCCTATAATGACCACCTCTATGCACCTCAATGTTGTGTTTTATGATTTCATTTTAAATTCTTTTTTTTTTAATTTTCTTCCCTTCTTTAATCCCTTCTTTTGTGATTTAATTTGTGTTGTGGGATTTCTATGACTAATTTAAGACGTTCTGCACGAATCTCAAAGCTCAAATAATATTGCCTTGCGCTATCCCTGAATAGGCACCGGACATGTCGGTCATGCAAAATATGAGATATCTTAGAGGATACGCACTCCGGGAGGGGAGGAGAGGGGTGATTAGATTCTGTTTACTTGTTTCAGAAAGTTAAATTTTGAGCAGAAGAAGAGGTGAACTCTATATACAAACTACTTAAATTTTGTAAATTCAAAATCAAAGTGTAAAGAAGTGTTTTCTTACCCTGCCTTCTCCCTTCCCTCCCTTTCTCGCTTCCCTTGTCTAGCATAGCCTAAGGCAACTGCCAACCTGTTTACCTCAAATTCCCAATTGTTAATAAATTAATACTGCTTGCTAAAAGGGTGCTTGATTGAAGGCCATATTGAATTGTTATTTTGAATTATTTCAGACACTGTTAAAGACAATTTTGGGAATTTGATCGAATTTGTCCGAAAATTTAGAATATCGGTTTGTTGTTGAAAGAATTTTTAGATTTTTCATAAAAAAAAAATTCAATGCATATCAGGATTATATATAGTCATGCCCATATAAAAACTGGCTTTCTTAATTATTTTCTATTTGGTTTTGGTCATCTATTATAAAATCACTTAGGTTAATTATCTTCTGATTTAAGGTCATATAGTTTGTATTAGTAGAAACATTGCAATTGTAAATAATAATTGCAAACAATTTCTTGTTACATTAATTTTTGACAAACCGGAGAACTCTTTACGTTTAAAAAAAACAAAAACTTCATATCACACCATATATTTCTTTAGTCCCAATATTGATATTTTATTTTGTAGATATCTAAAGTCTTAATAAGGTCATAATTTATTGTTAGTTTTATTATATTTTTGGACCGACGGTTCATATAATATGTGAGACTTTGTTGACCGTTGATTGGGACTTGAACCAACTAACAAAAATCAATAATTTATCAAATTTGTAATATAATCCAGACTGAGTCTATATAAGGCCTCCTTATCTCCAATCTCATGCATCAATAAAAGTTGTCAATTAAGTTTCAGAAGCTCCTCCCCTGAGAAAGGTAAGAATTAATTAATTAGACTGAAACTCGAACCCTTTTTTTTTGTAGCACTACCAAGTTTCAAAAAAAAAACCTCGATTTTTTTTTTTTTAACGAAACTTTATAGTATAAATAAAATGACCTGCAATTGTTCATCCCATTTGAAAGGCCAAGTTTTTATAGTATGTACTATTTTGTGCTACCAATTAGTTAGGTGCACGAGCGCACACATGCATATATGCACACATGCGCATGCGCACACACACGATATATGTGTTGGGTTATTTGTGCTTCATAAAGTAAAGGTCATGTATAACGTCAATATCTCTGTTTATAAAGACTAAATTGTTGATCTAAATTATTGAACATGATCTCAATATTAAAATGTCTATGGAGACCAAATTTTATATATTTTTTTAGAATTTTTGTACTATCTAATTTTTCGATTGGTGGAAGATCTATTGATTTAGAAGATTCTGGTCCATCCAAAAAGAGTGATTTTCTTCCATTTTTTGTTCTAGCAGGTAGGTATCTGTAATTGTTCTTTCCACTTGAAATGCAGAGTATATATACACACTATATTTATACTACATATTAATTCTATTTGTGCTATCAAGTTTGGTGTATTTGCGTGTGTAGTTGGGCTATATATTGTGTTTCATGAAGTAACGGTCATGTTTTACGTCATGCTTAATATATCTTCATTTTCGAAATTCAAATAGTCAATTCAAACCATTCAACATGATCGATATATCTCCCATATTAAAATGTGCTAGGAGACCAAATTTACAGTTAGGTTTTTTAATCAATGGATTTTCTATCTATCTACAAAAATAAAAATAAATAAATAATTCAGTCTCCAATCAAATTTTAATATAGAGATCACGTTAAAGCAATGGATTGGATGTTAAACGCCATTTTGTTCTGATTAATTAATTTCCATTGTAGCAGGCAGGTTGTAAAATTAATTAAGATGGGGAACAATGAAGTGACAGAAGAGGAGTTCAAAAAGATGAAGGCGGCAGTTCAGTGGCTTCTGACCATCCCTGCTTTATTGATATTATGTGTGATATATAACACATTTCATTATCACCCTTCTTTTGAACTAAACAAATTCTACATTCCAGCCCTAGACAAATCTTTGAACTCTTCAAAAGATGCAAGTATATCATTTGATTTCACCTTGAAAAAATTCCACATTCCAGTCCTAGAATATTTCAAGTCCCCAGATGTATTCTATGATCCTATAAATGTAACATTCTATGATAGCCCAAGCCAGGACCACTCTATAGCCAACTTCACTGTACCTGAATTCGATTTGACAAAAGATGAAGTTGAATATTGGGGAATGGTGAACGCAACAGGTCTTGATTTGGATGGCGCAAAGCGGGAGATCAAGGCTAACGGGTTCAAGGTTTTTCGGGTAGGCCTAGAAGCATCAGTGAAATATAATTATTATTACTTTTGGAAGACTAAAAGGTATGGATATAAAGATGGTGTTGATGTGAAAATTGGTGATACTGGAGCAGCAGAAAAATTTGGCAATAATTTTGTGGGAATTAGAGCATTGATCATGCTCAATTTTATGGTGCTGGTTTTTCTCAGTTCGTATTGATTAATTATGCCGGAATTTGTGTTCTTCAATGTGATTCAGATCGATATGATGCTTGGTTTAAGTTTGCTTTATGAAGTGCTTGCAATTGTATGTTTATTTTTATTAATACTCAGATGTGGCTTTACAATTCACAATGTATTAATTACTCAAATATTAATATATATTTTGTATGTTGGCTTGGAAACAATAAGAGCAAATAAGACTTCTTTCTTAGGAATTCATCAATAAAAACTCAAATGTTTCTGTATACCCTTCTATCGAATTAATTAATAACAATAACACATGGATGGATAGCTAGTTTTCTCCTGAGTTTGTTCTAATTGCTGGTTAACTGGGGAGATTGATGTTAATTTTTTTTAATATGGACCACACTGGAGAGAAAGTAAGATATATCTTTGTTTTTAATTTTTAGCAAAGTTCTGGTTTCAAACATGCAACTTTTCATATAGAGAGTATCATGATTAGGCTAATTTTAAGTTTGGTCGAGTTGAATTTAGATTACTTTTATTTATTTTTTTAATTATCTATTTTTTTGGTTGAGTCCAGGTCGGGTCATCTGAGAAGGCAATCAGATGGTTCGGATTTGTGCAAGTTAAACAAGAGATCGATCATTGTTGGATCTCAGGTTGAGTTTAATTTCGGGTCGAAGTCCTAAAGTAACTAAAATTTTGAGTTTAGATCCAGACTGTCCGATCAGAATTTGGATCAATTTGATTCGAAGTAGAATGTACAGACCACATTAATATTCATTCCAAAGCAAATATGGTTTTAAAGGCTTTAAAGCTGACCCAACCGCTAATCTCTTGAATTTTTGAATGGGACAGGAGCCTTACTCGGCACAGCATTTTCTGCACTTGCAATCCTTTTTTTCTTAGCCATGAATTTGAATTCCTTGAGTGTAACAGCCGTACTTGAATTTTGAGAAACTGAGTGATTAGCGGTTGCAATCCTGTATCTCCAAGCTCAATCTCATCAACAGAAGTTGTCAACTAAATTTCAGAAGTTCCTGCCCTGCAAAATGTAAGAATTAATTAAACTAAAGCTCGATCTTTTCTTTTTACTAAACTATATAGTATAATAAATAAAATGATCTGCAATTGTCCTTCCCATATGAAATGCAAATTTTTTATAGTATATGCTATATATATACTACAGACTAATACAACAGATTAATTCTATTTGTTATTTCATGTTTGGTGTATTTGTTCTATTTGTTCTATCATGAAGAGTCATGTTTTACTTCATACTCATGTTTCCATTTTCAAAATCCAAATAGTTCATCAAAACTGTTTAAGTACACAAACAATACCTTTTAATTAATATACCTACTTTTCTCCAGAGTTCTGTTTAGTTGCTGGTTAACTGCTGAGAATTGTTGTTTCTTTAATGTAGTTCATAATGGGGAGAAAGCAAGATATATATTTTTTTTTCGAGTAATTGTTTGCTTTTTTTGTAACTTGTAAGTGATTTTGATTTGGCTAATTTTTGTTAATATAGAGAAGCTAGGTAATCAGATGGGTCAGGTTGGATTCGTATCTAGCCAGATTCGTGAAAGTTAAACATGAGATCATTGTTGGATTTGAGGTCAAGTTTAAGCTTATCCAATTTAAGTACATTTCAAATTTCAGTTCAAGTTTAAGCTCTTTTATTTTCTCACGAATTGGCTCAGGAGATAAAGTTGCGACTATTTGATTATGTTCATCAAAACCAAATACCATCGGTACAAAACCGATAGCAAAAGCTAAATGGACTTCGGCCTATAATCTTTCCCTTTTTAACAATTTAACTACTTTTTTAATTTCTCTTTGTTCTTGTAAAAGGATTAAACAATTTCTCCTGTTAACATTTCTGGCAAACTGAGAAAGGGAAGGTATAGCACATGCAGTTGGCTAGGAAAAGGTCCTAGGACTGTTGGTACCTAAAAGTCGACAGTTCGATTCTTCCTCACAACTTAACAGCCTCTGCGAAGGTTTTAAGAAAAATCACATTTCTGGAAACACTTTCTGGGCGCAAGTAGCTAGATCAAATTCTAATTTAAATGGTCAATCAGCTTTACTTTCATAAAGAACAAGAACTTCATACAATCACCCAATTTGTTTTGTCTCAATATTAATCGAGCAATATGCAGAGTTATATATATAGAGAGACTTTTATTTTATATATGTGTATAAATAAGTCTTAAGGTCATTATCTATCATTAGCTTTTTATTATATTTTTGTACCGATACTTCACATAACATATCAACAAGTTGACTTTGTTGAGACATGACTAGCACTAATTACCTAATAAAATCAATTATTTATCCAATTTTCAATCCAGATTATGTCAATATAAGGCCTCCTTATCTCTAAGCTCATCAATAAAAGTTATCAACTAAATTTCGGGAGCTCCTTCCCTATGAAAGGTAAGAATTAATTAAATTAAAGCTCCTTTTTTGTACGAAACTTCTAGTATAAACCTTTAAAAAATATGCCAGCAATTGTTCTTCCCATTTGAAATGTGAAACTTTATATAGTATATACTATATATACACTACAGATTAATTCTATCTTGTGCTATCAAGTTGTGTGTGTGTGTGTGTGTGTGTTCCATTTTTCTGATTGATTTACGTTTGTAGCAGGTAGCTTGTAAAAGAAGAGGAACAATTAACAATAATGCCTTGAATGAGACAACATTGGGAAATTAGAATTCGTAGGATATGGTTTTGGGGCTCTTTATTTATATGGTTTCTTTTAGGAATTAATAACAGCTTGTTTTTTCCCCCTTCTTCTCAACTCAAAAAATTCCACGTTCTAGCCGAGAGCACATCTTTAAACTCTTCAGAATATGCAAGTATCGATTTCAGAATCTACTTGTCAAACACTGGTGAAAAGAAAGGTATTCGTTGTTCCTATAAATTTAACATTCTATGATGGCCCAGGCCAGAACCACTCCATTGCCAATTTCATTATACCTAAATTTTATATTGAGGGGCGTAAGGAGGCCGACCATAGTGGAGTGGCGAACACAACAGGTTTGGATTGGGATGCCGCAAAGCTGGAGATCTCGGCTAATGGGTTCAAGGTTTTCCGGTCAAGTCTGGAAATATCAGTGAGGTATGAGTATTATTGGTTTTGGAAGACCAGAAGGTATGGGTATGGAAGAAGTGCTAAAGTGAACATTAGTAGAGCAACAGCAAAATTTGGCACGAATATTTTTTTAATGAAAAATGAATGTCTTGCCCACATTTGATTAAATTTTGTAGGAATTAGAGCAATGATCATGTTCAATCTTATGGTGATGGTTTTTCTCAGTTCATATTGAATTTATGCCGGCATTCGCCTTCCTCAATGTAAGTTGGCTTGATATGATCGATGCACGTGGCGATAATTTTGTAAGAATTAGAGTATTGATCATGTTCAATCTTAATTATATATTGTGCTGGTTTTTCTCTGTTCGTATTGAATTATATTGGCATTCGCCATCAACAATGTAATTTTGCTCGATATGATGCATGGTTTAAGTAATTTGTTATAGGAAGTGCAATTGTATGTTATTTATATAATACTCAAATGCGGATTTCCAAAAGTAGTTAAATGGACTTGCAACCTAATAGTATATACTACCATGTTTCTATTTACTATTTTTTTCTTAGAAAAATCATAAAAATATAATTGAAAGAATTATAAAATTAGAACTCGTCCTAAATTTTCACCAAATATACTTATAATTATATTTCTGATATAAAAAAAAATTAACATGGCGAGAGTGGAATTTGAACCTTTTCTCCAAATATACTTCTAATTCTATTTTTGATTTAAAAAAGAAAAAGTTAACATGGCGAGAATGGGATTTGAACCCACACCCTTTCGGACCAGAACCTTAATCTGGCGCCTTAAACCAACTCGGCCATATCACCACTTGATTACTTTTAATTCTAGCTTTCTTAAAATAATATAAGCTATAGTTGATATTGAAAACAATTATAAAAGTATAGCATCTTGCGCTACTTCAAGATTCACAAGGCATGCACACGTCTTGTATTTTGATTTCTATCAACAATCATACTCAATTGTTTGAAGTAGGGTTGGGTGTGGCACTGTTGAGAAGAAGGGACTCAGTTTCGCGGAACTAAATCTGCTGTGATCCGTAGGAATTGCAGCAACCCTGCTATTCCAAATCTAACCTTTCAATTTTTGAAATGCACAAATCTCAATATAAGTTGTTTATATGCACAAATCTCAAAACAAATGAAAAGTTAGATTTAGAATGGCAGGGTCCTGCAATTCCTTCGGATCACAGCAGATTTATTTCCCAGTTTCGCCGACATAGGTCCTTTCTTCATTCAGGGCATTGGGAGGGAAAAAGGGAATGGGCAACAAAATTTATGTGTGTTGTGGTTATGTGTGGAAGGAGTGGAATAAGGCAATTTCAAGAGATGGCACTATGGAGGCAGTTTTGCAAGAAAACCAGTACAACAAATAGCATAGTGTTGAGGGATGCTAGAATGTTGTGAGAATAGAGCTTTTTTTAAATATTATATAAGTATGTGATGTAAACACATTTATTTAATACAACTTATCTCTACCAAACATTTTAGGAAAAAAAAAAAAAAACACAATCAGACTCAATTTCTTGGTGCCGTTGGAGCTTAGAGGTCGTTAAATCATGCATTTATAATTATTTGCAGTATACAAATACAACATGGATAATCTGTTGATTTGTTTTATTAATTTTCAGATGAATTTAAGACTATAAAGTGTGAAAGACGAGAGAAATAGTTGAATCTCAAAGCTGTACGAATAACTTGCTCGTTTTAATTTATTATTAATTAGTATTAAATTGTGTGCAGAAATGATTCAAACGAATTTAAGCTGGAAATGAACAAATTACACAACAAGAATGAGACACTTTTTGCGAGGATAAAAAGTGACTTTTTGCGACGAACTACTCTCATTATTCAGCTTTTTCTTTTTGCGACGGTACTTTTTGTGACAACCGGTCGTCGTAAATGCGTTTTTTCTCTCGCGAAAAGTGTCTACTTTGTTGTAGTTAAATTGCAAATACGAATAGCTAATTTCTTAATAATTGGAGGCTATTGTTTCTCGATTTTTGTTTTCTATTATAGGATATCGGAGGCATGAAAGATAAGTGAAATTCGAAGGTAATAGTAAATCGGTTGCTATTTTTTTCTTAAAAATAGTAAATCAGGTTTTTTTTACTGTTTTGCAGAATTATTGCATGTTATTTTTTTGCTCCTGATTTTTTTATTGTTTCATATTATTTTATTTTATATAAAACGTATTAAATGACAAAATTTTAAGATAAAAATGTTAGACAGATATTATATATTAAAAATATATATATTTAATACAAAATATCTTGTCCTATGAGGGAAAAGAAGAAAAGAGAGAGAGAGAATCCAAGTACTTTACAACCCAAAATAAGCATGCAATCCCATTTTTCAGTTTTTGATCTAGTTGCCACACCTGTTTACTGTTTTGGAACCATACTGCTTCTTTCAGTTTAAAAAAAAAAAAAGTAGATTATAATTATTTTAACACTAATATTTCAGCTGGAAACCCCTGCTGCCATGATTGGTTGTAAAGTATAATTTACATCTATTTCTTGTTTTTCTCTTCCTCCAGGTAAACAAGTCATTTCTTATTGTTGAATGCATCAGAAGTTAGCCTCTGAGCTTCCTCTCTCTCTCTCTCTCTCTCGTTTTATTAACATTTCAATTTAGAACAGTCAATAACTTTCAAAGATTGGTAGGGTTGGTCTTCAAAACTTATCAAGAAACTTAAAGAGCTGATGCCAAAACATTGAAGAGAAATTCAAATTCAAAGCCCAATTTTACTGGTTTTGGGACGTACAAGTAAAACCCAAAATAGGCAAAGACATTACGACAGGCCCCATCCAATAAATATCCATAAATTCATAGTTGACCGTTTGAGATTTAGATGTTGTCTAAACAAAATAATAATAATTTCTCTTCTTAATACAACCGGATTCACGATGTAACTCAAATTTCAAGTTTGGATCCAGACCATCCGATCGGAATCTGGACCAATCAGAGATGACCCCTTAGTTAATGTGTCAAACCAAATCAAACAATCGGATCCAAACTCTAAATTTGAGGTACCTTAGGTGATATGAGTTCCTCTTAATACTTGGATTAAGGTGATCAGATACTTCATAAACTATTCCCTTTTTCCCTCCATAATTTAAGCGTACCTATTATGTTTTTCCCTCCATAATTTAAGTGTACCTATTCCCTCAAACGAGCCCACAGAACATTAGACAGAGAGCACAAGAGAGCAATATACATAACATAGCCCTTTCAATAAGAGGCATATGCATTATGTACTAAGATAATCCACAGTACCTAAACATTACTACAACCTAAGTAAAATATCATCTCTCAATGCATCAAGCACAAGTCTATACCCCTAACTTCTTCTATCTTCACTGACCAAGATATGTTGCATGCACACAGGAGGCACCAATGCAACTAAACCAGTACAAAAAAAATGAACCAAACAACTTCTCTCCTCCTCTAAAAACCCTCAATTCCTCCCACCCTTTCTCTTTGACCTGGTGCCACTAGCTGACTTGGCACCACTAGCTGCTGACTTGGCGGTGGCACTGCTTGCCTTTTCTGGAGGCCCATTGGACTTTGATTTTGGTGCAGTTTTACCAGCCGAATCCTTAGTCTTTGCATTTGCATCCTTCTTAGAGGTAGTTGCAATTTTGGGAGTAGTCTCGGCCGGTTCCTTGGCCTTCGATTTGGTAGCTGTTTTGGAACTCTTAGGCGTCTCTTTAATCTCCTTAACCGAGCTTGTTTTTGCTTTCTTATTCTTCGATCTGTTATATTAGATAATTATGTTTCCATTAATTTTGGTTCAAGCATGGTACATTTTTATAAACTTTACTGGCCTAGCAAAGCATACAACTACAAGCAGATTACTTCAATCTAGAGAGTAAAATTTAAGATGGGACTAATATTAAGTGACCTGACTACATAAAATGCTGTTACCTCAGTGATCACAATAATAATTATGAAAATATGTAGACACTGAACAATTAAATATAAAGAGACTTACGAATCTGGGGCAGGAGTTTCTTCTTTGTCTTCCTGAAAAATAACACATATATTATTGAGTTAAGTATAGAAAACAGTGAAGATAAAGAAACAATTTATGTCATCTGCTTGTAAAAAGAGAAACCCTGATACTGATAACCAGTCAGTGATAGTACAAAAGGGAAGTTATTAAGAATTTTTAATCGTTCGCTCTGTGACCGACATTCAAAAAATACCAAGTTGATGTAAGTTCATACCAGTACTATTTTGGTACAGCAAACTTCTAATTAGAGCAATTAGTACAAAAAATATTCATTAAAGAGAGAAAATTTAACTCACCTGAACGAAATCCCATTTCTCATCCTTCAAATGTAACACCTCAATGTCACCATCATCATAGGCAACCTAAGGAAAACCCAAAAAATACTATAATAAGATAAGATCACATAATACGAAGTGGTCAGATCGAGTTTTCTATCAAATTGTTCAAAAGAACTATGCCTAAAAGATCATTGTAACAACCTCAAAAGATATGAGTAACAAAACTATGGAAAATAAAAATTCAAGAGCAACAGTACCGTGTGCCTCTTGTCAGAACGGTTGTACTTCTCAACAGTACCATTGTAGTACCTGGCAGAGGAGCATACAACAGTTCATTATCAAATTTAACGTAACACAACTAATATTTACAATTGATAATATCGGTAGATTACTAAATTGTAGCTTACGCTTTGTCATCGGGCCACCATACTTTAATCCTCTTGCCAATAATACTTTCATCGCATTTATTTGGCTGCTTCTTTACTCCAGATTCCTATTATTAAGCATAAACAAAAGGTAATTTAAACAAAAAAATAAATCTTATATTAAAAAATAAAACACTATTTTTTTAAGAAATAAACCTTCTCTTCCTTTTTCTCCTCCTTGCCCTTCTCTTTCTCTTTATCCTTCTCTTTCTCCTTCTCAGGGGCCCTCTTTCTTTTTGATCCACTGGATTCACCCACATTTGCTTTTTCTTTAGCAAGCTTCTTCGCACTCACCTTAGCAGCAACAATATCCTACTCATGGTATAAAAAATGTGCATTCATTCATCCCCTGGTTAAAGTACATTTTCTTTTTAATTTTTTCCTTAAAAACAACAAAAATGTATATACCTTAACACGGATGTCTTGACTACCATCTCCGTCAGAATTAACAGGAGGCGCCTCCTCTTCCTTCTTCTGAGTCTTGGGCCCACCTTTCTGTTTTGCATCTCCACTGGCACCAGCAGCAGCACCTTTTCTTACTGATTGCCTAAGTGACTTCCCCTCTGAGTCACTAGCCCCTTCAACAACCTCCTTTCTAGCTTCCATGGGTTTCTTAGCACTACCCGCCCGACCCCTTTTTGGCCTTGAACCCGACTCAGGAACTGGTACACTAGAATCAGGTTCATCAGGCTTAGGCTCAGATTCCTCTTCCTTCTTGTCAGACAAGACCTCTTGTGAGCCTGACGACTCAGCCTGCTTTGCGGGGGCTGCTGCCTTTCTCTTATTTGATTTGACTGGTGGTGTTGCCTTTGTTTCAGCCTCCTTAGCCTTGGTAGATTTCTTGATGACACGTGAGGGGCGCTCCGCCTTTTGCTTTGGAGAAGGCGGTTCTTCTATAATGGACCCTCCATTTCCGTCAGCTACTGGAGGGGGTTCTACTACATCTCCATTTTGCGCTGCACTGCCAACTTCCTCTGGACATTCAGCCTCGGGATCTTGCTCTTGCTCGACTGCTTTGTCAGACTCCTGAGGCCTTTCATCAGATACAGTTCGCTCTGACATTTTGCTTTCTTCAGGCTACAGCACAAGCATTCAATACGTAAATACTTAATTTGACACAGAGGCAAGCACATAAATTCATACTGTCAGTAAAAGAAAAATAATTAAACATACTGCATTCTTTGCTGAGGCCTCAACATCACTCTGTTCCATGGCATCTGATGTGTCTTGACAGAGAGATGCAACAAATTTACAGTACTCATTTGATCTGTCTCCGACCATCTCTGTCAGTAGCGGTTTCAACTTGTCGGCACAATTGCGAATCACTTTCTCCCCTAGTTTGAATGATACTGACAGCTTTTCCTAATATTAAATTACAAAAAATCTATTTGAGATATCAAAATAGGAGCTGTTATACTAATACTAGCAAACTAATCGATACCATATATGAGCATATAGTTACACTCTTGATATATAATTAAGGTCAACTAAATCTTATTTAGTAATTAAACTAATCCATACCATAAAAGGAAGATAAGCATACCATTCTATCCTTTCTAACACTTTGAAGGAGGGATGACACTAGCTCCTTTGATATTTCTTCACTCTCTTCTATGACAAGGGACATTATAGTCTCCATTGACGTAAAAATATTTTCCTGATGCTTCAGACTGCAATCAAAGAAAGCTTAATTAGAGTAAAAACCAACAAAACTCCTTAATTTTCCATACTAAATCTACTGTTTTACAATCACAAAGCTTGAATTGGAAAGAGATTTGATTTTAATGGTACATAAATTTTGGAAAGTAATAAACCAAACATTCTGCATTTACCTTATTGTCTTGATGAAATGTTGAAACATATCCAGTATCAGGTCGTCGCACTCCAGATCAAGCATCACAACACAGGATCTCACCTTAGCCACTGTCTCTAGAATTGAAACCCTTTTCAAGAACGACCTACTATTCAGATCATCTAGTCTCTCAAATGATTCCACAATCCTTTTGAACAAATCCTAGTATTATACACATGATACAATAAAGCATTAGATATGACACCAGCAGCCTTATTTCCCAGAAGACCAGATAACTGTTTTATTAGTTTTAGCTTTTAACCATTTGAAGTAAGCATTTACTGTTTTCCTTTAGGTATTTTTTTTCCTCTCTATGAAGTTTCAGCTCTTGGGGTAGGATTGGAATTCAGATCCTTTACAGTAACTCAAATTTTGAGTTTGGATCCGGGCTGTTTAATCTGCTCTCGCACAAATATTGAAAGGGAATTCCACCTCCAGCCGGATTGGCCCAAATTCTGATCAGATCCGGAATTCAACTCAAAATTTGGGTTACTTTAGGGGACCCAGACCCATTTTGAATTACATTTAGGATTCTACAAACTTCAACAGTAAGCACAAGTGTATTTCAGGTTTCGTGATAAATTACTGCGACACCTTCTCTGTCACTTGAATCTAAGCACAAGTTTATTTCAGGTTTCGTGATAAATTACTGCAACACCTTCTCTGTCACTTGAATCTACGCACAAGTTTATTTCAGGTTTCGTGATAAATTAATGCGACACCTTCTCTGTTACTTGAATCTAAGCATGAGTATATTCGAGGTTTCGTGATAAATTACTGCGACACCTTCTCTATTACTTGAATCTACAAACTTGTTTTTTCACTAGGTGCCATTACACAAAACATACCTTAATTACAATATCACATATCTTAAATGTTTACTGGCACTGCATGTGCAATTCCTTTCCTGGTGTTACTAAATTTTTGTTCTGCCTTAATTACTTTGATGCCCTCGCACATAATAGCACCTGTGTATTTCAGGTTTCGAGTTGGATCTACAAACTTGTTTTTCCACTAGGTGCAATCACACAAAACATAACATATTTACAATATCTCATATCTCAAATTTTTTTACTAGCACTGCATGTACAATTTTTTCTGCCTTAATTACTCTGGTGCCCTTACACACATAATAACCACAAGTAAAAGCCAATACCTTCATCAAATCATCATCATAGGGGGCATCAGGTGCAGTGATACGGGTGACCTCACTGATACATGCAGCAACCGCCACACGTACATCGGTGTCGGGGTGCGATAACATCCCCTTGGCAGCTAGGGCTGACATCATCGGCTTCAGTGCTGCCATCATTGCTTCAGATGGCGACTGATCCACCCTCGCTAACAGTGACTCCGCTTCCTATGTTAGAAAACAATTTGATATACTTGCTTAAATCACGCGTGCATAAATTGATTGCGCCAAATACAATTTCCAGTTTTGACAAGGGCTTTAATGAAATCATAATTTAACAGAAAGTTAATCATTCCGCGCCAAATACTCGAAGCATCACTGTTATTAAAATTATTAACCGTTGGGAAGTCTGTTATGGGGCTATCTTTCAATTTTAAACATTACAGATATAAACAGAACAAAGATTCAAATTTCATCTACTCGCACCAGAATAAGTTATTTGTTCTGACAGAGATTTCTGTTTAATATGTGATTTTAATTATTATTTTACAATGACTAACAAGAAAATAAAAATAATAGAAGGAAACAAAATTAAGATAGGCTATTAAAACCCTAATTTTTCTCCCAGGGCCTCAAAATACTTCTACAATCCATCAAAACCTAATTCCAGCCAAATAGTGAGAATTGAGAAGATGGCTTCAGAAAACTAGGCTTTTGAAATATGAAAAAATGGAACTTAGAATTGGCAAGAAAGGCAAAAAAAAAACTGATAGGAAAATCATGTGCTTGACATATATAGGTTTATAATGATTACCAAAAAAAAAAATTCTCTTAATTAAAAAAATACTTAAACAAAACAAGGAGTTCCTAATTTGTTTCCAAAGGGCTTCTACAAACGCACATTATCGAGCATAAAAATTACTAAAACTTGAACAAAAATTTCAGAAAAATAAACAAAAAAGGGGGGGTAATTCTCACATCGAGCTGAAGAACCAAACCAAACACCCATGAACAAAAACTTCAAAAAATAAATAAAAAAAGAGGAGAAAAATTCTCACATCGAGCAGAGGGAGAAGTTCGTCAGCAGAAGTCGGTGGAGACTCAAGCTTATCTCCAGACTCTTTAATTTTTTCTTCTAGGTTTTTGTTTTCGGGGCTCGTCGTACTCGCCATCTCAGCCGATCTTCCTTCCATTGTTGTACGAACAAAACCCTCAGATCAGATGATCATCCAAGGAACCAAAACCCTAGAATAATTCGGAAAAAAACAACTACAAAATACACAAATAGAACCCAGATCAGAACCAACAGAGGGATGAAGAAATACAAGATTTCACGGATTTAAATAGAGGAAAGGAGGAGCTTACGAGAGAGTATGAACCTAGGGTTTCTTCCCCCCCTGGTAATAAAAACCTTCCCGAAAGAAAGAAATAAAGAGATTTCTTTTTTTTTTGTTTTTTTCTCTCTATCCCTTTTTTTCTCCTTCGCCTTTGTTTTCTCGTGCTCGACGGGGAGGAAATAAATCTTCTGTTATTCAAAAGGAATAACAGGAACATATTATTCTCATCCTTTATCGCTGATCTTCATTGAGATTCGCGTACAAGAAAATTGAAAGGTTTGGATTGTAATAACAGGTTCTGTTATTCCTTTGATATAACAGCAGATTTATTTCCCGACGAAGAGGAACTTTTATCCTCTGCATTAACCCACCGTTTGAGTTTAGATCTTATTCGTTCGATACATATTAGCACGAATCTTAATGGAGAACCGGGACAAAACACAACGATGCGGTAATGCAGAGGATGAGGACTCCTGTTCGAGCTAGGTGCTCTCGATAAAGAGGGAAAACATTGTTCTAATTATCTCCAGTAGTTTTAATATGGAATTGTCCAGTAGATCTTATCTTCTATCCTGAACGTTCATTTCAAATTAGTGTCATCTCCTGCTGTTGAAAACGGAGGGTACGGGAGATAATGGGTCGGACTCGCACCAATTATGGAATTGCGTTTACCGAGCACTCTGGAGTCCGGAAAGGATTTGCTCTTTCTAGATCCCCACAAAATATATTCAGGGACCTTTTCGAAAATTACACTAACAATTTGATTTGATTGCGGATTTTATTTTTAATTCATCATTGAAAAAAAACTTTTCAACAAAGTTTTTTTTTTTTTAATTTTCTTACAAAATTAGTGCATTAGAATGATTATTTCTAGTATTATAACATTTTTAATTAATGAATGTGTTGTATATTTAAAGGGCTGTTTTTGGTTAAAATGTTGTGTGTTGCTAAGACCAGGTTTTAGGAATTAGAAGGGTTCATTTTTGGTCATTTTCTTCTGATTTAGTCTGTATATATTTTTGTTTCATTTTCGATTATTTTTTATAACATTTGCAGTTATAAATTATAATCAATGAAAATAACTCTAAAATTAATTATAGTATATTTATTTAGATGAAGATGCAACCATTGTTTAATAAAAAATTTCCGAAACTCACCATCACATTTTGAATATGCTAGCGTAGATTTTGATGTATCAATGACTGGAACTGTTAATTATGTACATAGGGGCGGATTCAATGTGTATGCCATTTTTTTTTCAAAATGTATATATTTGCGTGATTTTCTATATAATAGTGTAAAATTCTATGGATATTGTAAAATTGATTCAGCATAAAAAATGTGTATGATTGACCCTCTTATTTGTGTCTGAGACCCATAACTTGACAGTCTTGCTATGCATGTGCTTGATTTACACTTAACAAACATTGACTATATTTAAACTAACTTTTATAAATGTCAATCTTGTAAATTATATGAAGTTCACACTTATTAAATGAAAAAAATAACAAACATTGACTATATTTAAATTAACTTTTATAAATGTCAATCTTGTAAATTATATGAATTTCACACTTAATTAACGAAAAAATTAACAGGTTTATACTTTATATATTTAACCGCATGCAAATTTTATACAAAATTTAAATTTATATGTAATTAACACTATTTGTTATTTAAATTTATATGTAATTTACGCTAGCATGTTAAGATCAATATTGACAATTGTCAAATGATAGATTAACAATTTAACACTAATGATAAAATAATTTCCATTTTGTGTATATGTTTCGATTATTTTCTATTTAGTTGCTATTTTGTTTGCTGTTAATTGTTCCATATTTAGAAGGTTGTATTGTAGGCAATTTAACATAATTAATTTTTTTTCAAGATGATGGCAGGATTTATTTGTCATTTTCTAAAAATTTCGAATACAAACGGGGCATATTCCAACTTCTTCAAAAGAGAACTAAGAATTTTTAGCTTTAAGTCCCTCTAATTTTAAGATTTATTATCTTTGTCATAAGTATCCCCATTTGTGGAGATCCTTCTACATTTTATCATTTTTTCAACTAAAAGCTTAATGTGCCATTTTTTATCTAAGAATAATTTCATGTATATCCTTTAAAAATAAAAATAAAAACTAGTGTATTTTCTTCCTAAAATTTGTAATATAATATTTATTCTTTTAAACTTCAATTACTCACATCCGGAATGGATTTACTTGAAATATATGGGGTCAATTGACCTCTTTTATTAATTTCTTGCCAGTATACAATATTTTAATATGTTTCATCTAATAGCGAAATAACAAGATCACTTATCATTTGTACTAAACGCCTTGTTAAAAAGTTAAAAATGATGTCAAATTATCAATTTTGAAAGAAAAAAAAACATATTAATGTAGCAGTAATTTCACATGGTACTAGAAAAAATTATACTTTTTTGACATAAAAATAATATTAAGGACCATTGTATGATTCCCACAACATTAAACAAAAAATCATTTTTTTCATTGTCATTTCTGTGGCAATTAATATATGTCGTTACAAAATTAGATTGACTGTTATCATTATATTCTCGGATCAGATGGAAGAAAATATTTTTTCAAGCAATTTTGGATACATAGAAGGTAAGAAGAACAAAATGGAGGCGAATGGAACAAAAAAAAATCAGACAAAAGACATGCTATCATAGACTATCATGTACCATTTTTCACTATTTAAATTGTATTACAAACGCTAGTTGAAAAAATAGAAGGGGAATGTATTATTTTTCGTCCTAAAATTTGTTCCCACTTAAACTATGTAGTTTGTGTATCGTAATAATTTAATTTGCTTTGAAGTCTACATAGAAAAACTCTAAGAGGATTTTTTTAAATATTAATAATCAAAATTATTTAAACAAAACAAGCACCTAATGTACTGGATTTCCGAAAAAAAATGCTAAAATGGAAATCTATAGTTACCATCTACCGTAATACTGCTACGGTAGAACTGCTTTCCGAAAATCCAGCACATTTGCTTGTTTCATTTAAATAAATTTGTTTATATTTATTTAAAAAAAAAATTCTCTAGGAGCATATAATTTATATTATATGCCAAATAAATGTAGGATGGAACAATTACTTAATTGGGCTTTGGGAACCATATATTTGGGCTAGTGGGCTCTCAAGGCCTGGTTCAGTCCCATGACAAGTCAATGTTACAAGTCTACTAATTTATTTTGCTTCAATTAATTATTATCAAATTCAACGGTTCAAACTTTTTTTGAAGTTTTACTCATAAATGATAATTTATATATGAGATATACTTCATAAATGTTCATTCAATTGATTCTGATGGACGTTATTTTTACAGTTACAAACAATTACATCTTTTATATATGTTTATTTTATTGTTTCATGCATTATTTTAATTTTGTATATATAAATTAAACTATTATTATTTTATTTTAATAAAGAAATTAGATATTTCATTCAATGATAAATGTATCATTCATTGCACAAGTTGATATATGATACATGTCATTTATAGGATTGACTATATGAAGTATTGTTGTAATTTAGATAATATTATATTAAAGAGTCGAGCTAGTATGGCATCGATATCATATGACACTAATTTTCAAAATTTATTGGATAGACTTCAAACGATTAATCTAAACCGTTCAAACTTATTTTTTTACTTTATGAGTGATGTGTTTACATGCATAAATTTTATTTTTTTTTCGAGTTATTTTAGTATCAAGTCAAACGATTAAAAATGTTGAAAAATGAATGTATTAAAATTAACTTGAAAACTCCCACATTTTTTCACTTGACTTGATACTGAATGAGTTCAAAAATTTATAATTTTTATATGTAAACGCACAACTAATGAAATAGATCAATTTGAACGGATTGGATTCACTGTTTGAAGTCAATTCAATAAATTTTGATATTGATATTATATAATCTGAAATGACATTAATGTCATACTAGCCGGACTCCATATTATAACAAGACATGTTTTTCTTTTCAATTGCTAATGTACTTCCACTTTGGATCTAGGTACTTGAGAATATAAAAATGTTATGTTGTGATCGGACACGTCATATTATAATAAAGTACATGCATTAGTTATGTGTCATGTTTATTCTTATGTTGTGACTACTTTTCTGAAAAAATGACCCAATACAATTTATCCCATTGTTAATTCAAACAACAACAAAAATTTATACCATTATTAATCCAAATAACATAAAATTTATACCATTATTAATCCAAACAACAACTCAAATTTTAGGCACTAAATTTATCTTTTACACATAAATTTGTTTACTGAATTTTTTATGTTACAATTATTTTACATAATTAGTGTATATATTATAATCTCCCATTTTTAGGGTACAGCCCGTCCCTTCTTAATTAGTGTATGTATTTTATTTATTTTTTTGTCCAATTATCCTCTTGTGAACTTTTAAGTATGTTCGTTGGGAGCTAGAATAGCAAAATTTGAGATTAATACATCATAATAAAGAAAAAAATAGTCATTTTCATATTAGTGTGAAAATGATGCTATTCGTATTAGTACAAATATTGTTTGGATTGTACATATGAAATAGTGAATAGCTGTAACTGAGAAAGAATAGTGTCAACAACGTGTTAATTAAGAGAAAAGGTAGACAGGTGAGATCTCAAATGAATTGTCATTGAATGGAGATGACAAAAGTGGCACCAACTTTGTCACTTCGGAACTGTGTTGGCGGAAATCCGAAAAGAAAATATTGTTTCTGTCTTCACATTTCTGAATAGTAGATATTTCAACATATATGGGGTATGTTTGGTTGGATTGAGAATATGCTATTTTTTGGGTTAGGCTATTCGGTATATGGTTGGATTAGAATAGCTAATTCAAACTTTTTGTCTTATTAGAATAGACTATTCCTATGGATTTTGAAATTAGACTATTCTAATAAGACAAAGGATAATTATTCTTGATTTAGCTATTCTAGCTATTATTATTTTGCAGCCAAGCATACCTATAAAAAATAGAGAATAACAATTATTATGATATTCCAAATATCAAAAATATTATTTACGTACACATTACTATTCTCTATTCTTGAACAACCTTTATTCTTACTGCATGTCTGCATCCAAACATATCCTTATTTGTGGCTTTCTCAGTGCTACTCTTGAATTATGCTAATTTTCGTTGGTTCATATTTTCTTCCAGTACGCTATGTTATTTTATATGATATATATATTTACCAAGACTGTAATGAGAAACTTACAGAAAATGCCCCTACTTAAACATTCATCATATTTATTTAAAATAATTAACTAAATTTAAACAAACTAGAGGGATTGTTTTTCATCATCAAAATACATAACTACTATTTCATTTGCCAAAGAGAGATTTAAGCCACCAAATTTCTCTTGATTCTCTGGAAGTGTCATTGCTCTCTGGTGGAGGATCATCTTAGGATGTTTTGCGGAGCTTCAAAACATCATATTCATCTTCTTTTGCTTTCTCTAAAAAATCGTTTTGAGCAATACCCCTGAAAAATAAATTAAAATAAGTTTGAAATCATCAATACTTTCAATTGAAAAAAAATATGTGGTCTATATTTTTAATTAAAATATGTCGTCTATACTTTTAATTGAAATATTCCGTCAACATTTGCAATTGAAATATGTTGTCAGTAACTTCAATTGAAATATATTATATTATCAATTCAAAAGACTCTTCAACTTTAGTCCAAAATTTTCATATTTAAACAAAGAGACAACCTAAATGACCGAATAAAACACGATGAAATGTCTCAAGAAATTAATGGGAATGTCATCTAAAATTGGCATAATTTCAATTTTAGCTATGAAAGTTGATGTTATACAAGCTACACATGAAAAATGCCTCAAAACTGACATGGATGGTTGTATCCAAACCTTTTGAAGGCGAGCAACTTTTACTAAAATTTTGCCTATGGTTCTCAAGGCAAAAACATGACATAGCTTTGCTTTAACTAGGTTCAACAATGACACATTGACACTACATTGAAAGTAGAGTTTGGCTAGTATAACATCAGTGTCATTGCAACCTATATAACATAAACTCTAAAACCTATCAAATCGACTTCAAACGGCAAATTCAAACCGTTCAAACCGATCTACTTCATTAATTGTGCATTTACATACAAAATTTATAACTTTTCAAATTTATTTAGTATTAAGTCAAGCGGTCAAATATGTGAGTTTTTAAGTTAATTTTAATACATTATTTTTTTATTATTTTTACCTCTTGATTTGATATTAAAATAACTCGAAAATATAAAAAATTTGTATGTAAATGCATCACTCATAATGTAAATTGATTTGAACGGTTTGAATTGGTCGTTCAAAGTCGATTTAATAAGTTTTAGAGTTAGTGTTATATAAACTAAAATGACACTAACATTATATTAGCCAAACTCATGAAAGTATTCATTCTTGTGAACATAATCCGAAAAAGGAACTCACCATCTTTTCAAGATGTTAATCTGAACATAATATTGAAGCCTCTTCGGACTAGCATGTTGCACGTGTCATCGCAATTACTTGACAATATTTTGAAACATGTTGCATCAGAGGTATATTTTTCTTCTCTTCTTGGCCATCACATATATATGGCCAACAATCAATGGTCTTTCAAGAGATTTCACTGCATTCGGTCTTAATTTATTGTCTTGTTTAAGTTTCCCGAGTCTTGACTCTGGAGTCTTGAGTATCTATAAAATTGATCTGATCATGATACAAGTATATATTAAAAGCTAAGAATCTTTCATTCGTATTAAATATTGTAAATTAAGAAACAAAATAAAATAAGTATTTCGATATTTTGATTTACAGAAAGATCAGCATTATTTTTATGATTTAGATCCAAAGTTTTTCTATTTTATTATTATCTTTGAGATTCTCTGTGACAAGCACAAAAAGAGACCATGTTATTTTATTGCTTTTATTGTCACATATGTATCCTAAAAAAAAATATTGTTACATATGTTCAGAGGCACACTGCCTTTTCTTTTTTTTTCTTTTTTTTTATATTTATTGTAGCCTCTAGGCAAACTTACACACCCCTCTTCTGCTTTAAACAGAAATCGAATCCTTGTTCTTTCATAGGAGAACTTGATGTCATGACCATCTGCTCTATGCAATTTGAATTGCAATTAATTGATAAATTCGCTATGTTAGAAAATTATTTAGTATAATATTAAGCGGTAAATTATTTATGTTAGAAAATTATTTTTTGCTTAATATTATACTAAATAATTTAGAAAATTATAAATTTTATATGTAAATATACACTTATGAAAATAGATTGAAATAATTTTAACAGTTTGAATTCGTCGTTTATAACCAATTTCATAAAATTTGAAAATTAGACTCGTTAAGAAAATTGATGAGCTCACGAACACACGAACTTTATTCTCTATATATTTAAAAACATAACAATTATCAAAATTTCATCATTTTTTTAATAGAAGTGGAGCAAGCCCAACAATTTCCATTTAAACAAGAGAGTTCATATTGATACCAAACATCCGGTACAAGCACTACCTAAACTACAACAAGAAACTTACATAAATACCCCTACTTAAGCATCCATCATTTTTATTTAAACAAATTGTACACACAAGCTATTTAAACAAACCCTAGAATTTATATTTCATTATTAAAATACATATTAACTAGTTTCTTCTTGCTTGGAACTACTATTTCATTTACCAAAGAGAGATTTAAACCACCAAATGCCCTTTTTATCTGTGGGAGCTGCATCGCTCTCTGGTGGAGGATCATCTTGGGCTGTTTTGTGGAGCTTCGAAACATCATACCCTTCTTCTTTTGCTTTCTCTAATAATTGGTTGTATATTTCATCGTCCAATTGAGTTTGCCTACACAATATCTTGATTTCCAAAACAAACAAAAAATCAATTGTATTACATGAAATAAAAAGGTTAGAATATGAGTTCTTGAGGTGTAAAAATAATTGGTTGTATATTTCATTGTGTATTTGAGTTTGTCTACATAATATCTAAATTTTCAAAAAATAAAAAAATCAATGTATTACATGAGTAAAAATGTATAGAATATGAATTCTTGATATGCAAAAAATAATTGATTGTATTTTTCATCATCCATTTGAGTTTGTCAACATATAATATTTAAATTTCCAAAAATGAATTTGATTATGTTACCTGAAATAAAAATGTATAGGGTATGAATTCTTCAGATGTAAAAATAATTGATTGTATATTTCATCGCCCATTTAATTTTGTCTACATAATATCATTTAAAATAAATTAATTGTTTTACATGAAATAAAAATGTACAGTATATGAATTCTTGAGATATAAAAATAATTGGTATATTTCATCGTCCATATGAGTTGGACTACAAAATTTTCTAAATTCCAAGAAAAAAGAAAATCAATTGTATTACATGAAATAAAATGTATAGTGAATGAATTATTGAGATTTTAACAAAATTGAAGGAAATATAATTTCAGCTATTTAGTTGCCCAAGAGTTGTCTGTTGTACATTAAAACAGTCGATTCCAATTTTATATATGGATGAATAAAGATAACATGCATGGTTATTCTAAAATTGATATTTTATGACTTTAAGATCTAAATTATAAACAACACAATGTCTTAATTATTTGAAAAATAAATCAAATTTTGACTTGATGTTGTAATTTTACCGAATTCAAAAAGAAAAAAATTTAACAAACCGCCATTTAAATCTAATAATGTCATAGTCATATATATATGCTTTTGTCATGCATGATGAGATTAATCTTAACTAGCAAAATACATAAACTAATACATGCATATACTAAAATAGATGTACTGAGTTATAAGTTCCTGCTTTAGATACTTATAATTAATTTTTTTTTTATTTCTAATGAAAATCGGTGGATATAATTTCACTAAAAAAACACACACATAACGTGTATATACATACATAAAATTATAAAAAATACGTACCCAGAGATTCTTTCTACTAGGCTCTCCAACTAGCACGTATTGATAGTCCTCCTCCAGATATAACACCCAATAATTCCCTACGACAGGTATGATCGGCAGAAACGGAGGTACATAAAACTTGACCTTGAATTTGGCTTCATTATTGTTTGGATCGGCTTTGTAAGCCGTCCCTTCAATATAATCTCTCTTCCCGCCACTCCAAGTTTCATTAAGAACATTCACGATAGTTCCATCGCTATTCAAACTATATGTGGCACGTGTATTCCTACCGTCCTTCGGTTGAAAAAAATTCGGTATTGATGCAATCTCGTACCATCGTCCCATGTACCTGGTTAGATCTAAATCCTTCACTACACTCATTTCTTTTTTTGTTGCCATCAGAGGAGAATTAGTTCAGAGTTGATTACTTTAAGATATAATTGTGCTAAACGAGGAAAGGTTGATTTTTATAACTGGTGAGAGCATAGGTCTGGAGATAAGGTGGTAGGGACATGATGGGAGACGTGGAGCGTTTTCATCAACACAAACCATTAACTAATACTAGTTTGGGATTTTCTGTGGATATATACAATTGTGATGCAAGAAACGGATCCAGTTTCAAATTTTGTTCTGTGGGTCCCATACAACCTGAGGGAATCCACATGGTGCTTTAGGAATCATCATTAATTGTATAATAGTGCCATTCAGGTGTCGTCATTGTATAATAGTGTTTTATTCAAGGGGCTATATATGGTGTGCCATTGCCCATTGATATTTAAAAATAAATAAAAATTAAGCCAATTGCTAGGATTTGAGAGGTTTAAAAATACGGAAGCTCATAAGGATTATTGCTTATGATTTATAGCAGCAAATTAGTTATCAATCTGATTATGAAATATTTTATTTCATGCAATATATATAGAGAGAGAGAGAGTATGACTAAATTGCTACCAGTAGCACTTTGACCTGAGTACTTACTAGATCAAATTTTAGTATTTGATGTTCAAACAATAAATTTAAACCGTTAAATGTTCAATCTATATTAAAATGTGCTTGGAGACCAAATTTTATATTTTTTTACTATTTATTAAGCTAGTTTGAAAACCGCTATTTTTATTAAATTGCTGTAGCATTGAAAAATAACGGTTTTCAAATCAGCTTAATAAATAGTAAACAAATTTTAAAAAATATAAAATTTGGTCTCCAAGCGCATTTTAATATAGATTGAATATCTAACTGTTTGGGTTTGTTGTTTGAATATCAAATACTAAAATTTGACCCCATAAACACTTAGGTCGAAGTGCTACCGGTAGCAATTTAGCCATACTCGATATATATATATATATATATATATATAGAGTTAGGCTGGGGTGCTATGGATAGCATAGTGACCTCCCGTGCTACGGCTCAATATTTAAGTTTTCAAAATCCAAATGGTCGATCCGAACCGTTCATTGTTTAATCCATATTGAAATGTGCTTGGAGACCAAATTTTACATTTTTTGGAATTTTTTTGCTATTTATTAAGATAGTTTCAAAATCGCTGTTTTTATTAAAATTCTGCACCACTGAAAAACAGCGGTTTCAAAAATGCTTAATAAATAGTAAAAAAATTCCAAAATATGTAAAATTTGGTCTCCAAGTACATTTCAATATGGATTAAACAATGAATGGTTCGGATCGGCCGTTTGAATTTTGAAAACTTGAATATTGAGCCGTAGCACGAGAGGTCACTATGCTATCCATAGCACCTAGCCTAACTCTCTCTCTATATATATATAGTAAGGCTTGGGTGCTATGGATAGCATAGAGGACCACCGTGCTACGGCTCAATATTCGAGTTTTTAAAATTCAAACGGTCGATCCGAACTGTTCATCTTGTTCTCCATATTAATATGTGTTTGGAGACCAAATTTTACATTTTTTTTTAATTTTTTACTATTTTTTTAGCTAGGTAGAAAATCACTTGATCTAAAAAATTATGCACCATTAAGATATTTGATTTTCTACCTATCTAAAAAAATAGTAAAAAATTTTCAAAAAATGTAAAATTTGGTCTCCAAACACATATTAATATGGAGAACAAGATGAACGGTTCGGATCGACCGTTTGGATTTTGAAAACTCGAATATTGATCCGTAGCACGGTGGCCCTCTATGCTATCCATAGCACCCAAGCCTTACTCTATATATATATATATGACCTTTATATAAATAGATTAAAAATCAGGGTTTCAAAGGTATTCCTTTAAATAATTCTTCTGATGACTCTAAAACATTCAACAAAGAATCTTCTAGATTGTACAATAGTTGAACTCCTCCAGTTTCATATTATATTAATAATTTAATATACATCACATAAAGGCAGTGTCACTGTGTTAGACTAATGCTAACTGGAGAGTTAGGTTATGGGAATATCCATATTAGAGATCGACTGTGGTATAAATTTATATTTTTATCTTCAAAGTTTCGTCTAAATTATTAAATATAATTTTTATATAAAAACATACTTAAAAATATAATTTTTATAATTTTGTTACTATTTAATTTGTTTATTTTTAGAAGAGCCCTAGGCAATTTACTATTTGATTTTCTACCTTTCTAAAATTAGTAAAAAAATTTAAAAAATATATAAAATTTGATATCCTAGTATATTTTTGTATGATATATGAAAATTATATTTAACTGTTTAGATCAACTGTCTGTACATTAAACAGAGTACGGATTGGTTCATAATTTTCACATTACTATAGCCCCACTCTTCAAATAAAATAATGAACTTAATTACATCTCATATAAAATTTTGATTATGGCAGAAATCAGGCCTAGTGACAACAGGATTATCCAGTGCTGTTAGAAACTGGAGAAGAATAGTTGTTGTGTGGGCTGTTGGTTGGATCCAGAGTCCAGACTCTTCCCTGGTTTGTCACCGCCACAAGCCAACTATTTTGAGGCTCCAATGCATCCCTCTTGTTTGTTTTCTTCCTAGAAAAACCAGGGATTTGAATCACCAATCAGGGATTAATTGCTATGGCTTCTTTCCCAAGCTTGTAAAATGACAGCAATAGCATACAGCCAAAAGTTAATTTCTTGGAGAGAAAGGTTAAGCAACCTTCATTTTAATAGATTTTAATTTATTAAATAATCAGATGCTAGGTAATTATAATAAAAATTAAAGTTATCTATTTAAAATTTTTGAGTTATTTTTAAATTATTGAACTATCTAAAATATATTGAATTATTAAGTTATTTATTTGATTTGTTAGACTCTAAAATATATTGGATTGCTGAGCTCACATCATACACATCATTTCTCAGAGTGGAGCAAAGATCTGAAACCCAATACGTATAAATTAGTTTTGAATTCCTAACATACCTGACTGCCCCACCCTCGAATGAGCTGCATCCGTCTCTGTCGGCCATGATAGAACACAAATTTAAAATGAAATATAATTTTATAATTATTTTATATGTTAAGTTGATTTTTTTTTTAAAGTATAGAAATATAAGTATAATTGGAAAATAATTTTTAAGATGAGACGTGAATTTATAGTATTCGAATGAAGCGATTTTGTCCATCAGATATTTTGTAATTGTAGAATATGCAGAATCTAATTTGCACAATTTAACTGCTAGAATGTCCAACATTTTTAAAAATACTCATTTTATAAAATATTTTAATAAAAATAATCAGAATTGAATCTAATTTTTTAAAATACACGGTATTTCACGGTTTAGGATTTTAATTTCAAACCGTAAAAAATATCTACGGTTTGAGAATTTTTTTTTTTTAAATTTCTCCATTTAGCCACAATTTTGCAAAGATGTACATGTATCTATTAAAATTATTTCGGAGAAAGGATGCACTGCTTGGAGACCATTTTGTGTGGATAAGGTCAGCCTATGTGACCCCGCCTTCATCCGCTCCTTTGCATGACCCCTCCATTTTTCGGCCACATAAAATGTTCAATTTAAAGACAAAAGTTTCGATCTTTATTTTTAAATTATGCTAAATGCAGTTCAGTAAAAACAAAAAAATCCAGTACAAAAAATAATAGAAAATTATGTTTAAAATGAGTACTAAAATAAGTCTCGGATAAAATTTTATAATTTTTAAATTTATTTACTATTTTTTAAGTTATGTACAAAATTATTATTTTTGGACCATTAAAAAAACAATGATTTTCTACCCATCTTACAAAATAGTAAAAAAAATTCAAAAATTATAAAATTTCATCCCAACCATATTTTAGTATGGATATTATATTAAATTGTTCAGATCAGCAATTTAGGCTTTGAAAATGAAGATATAAAATATGAGGTATGATGAGGTATGAAAGGCTCATGCATTGGAACCCTCCTCATTCATCATATTGAACTATTTGAATCGACTATTTAAATTTTAAAAACTTTATAAATATAATTTGTAATCAGTGTCATCAAAAACAGTGTAAGTGGATCCCTCCTCTATAAGTATTATACCGCAAACTTTCAAAAACATATTAAAACAACATATTACACGCTATTGCCTTTTGGTGTTTTATATATATAGTCACCAAATTAATGAGACATGTATCCTAATTAATATTGTTAAGTACATGATCGTAAATATTGTTATGTGCTAAGTCAGAGATACTTTAATCATTACCACTAAGTAATCTGTAGAAATACATTTTGAACATGGAGCCACATTTTAATTAATACAATTACCAAAACCAATTAATATTTTTTAAGTATTATCATGTAAATGCCCACAATATTTTTATATCAAATAAAAAAGTATATCAAATTTTATATTACCAAATCTACGGTAATATATTTGCAGCATAGAAAATGATAGACTTAAAAATCTAGGTTAAAATCTGCCATAGGGTTCGTATTTCCTCCCTCTAAAATTCATAATATATTATTTATCCTTATAAACTTTAAAAACTCACAAACTCACAAATTTACTCATTTTATTGTTTTTTCTATTATAACTCATTTTTAAATTTATAAAATACCTAATTTACCCTTTGTTAAAAAAATATTTGACAAAAATGTTACCCTTTTAATTGATCAATTTTTAAAAACAAATGAGTAATTTATCTGCTTCTAGCACTTATAGAAGCATGTAACTAATGTCACCGGATATACGTTTGAAGAAAATGATTAATTTACCCTAAAATATTGACCAAATATTTTTTTCAAAACATGTTACATATTTATTATTTGTTAATAAAGAATAAAATGGATACTTTTTAAATTTAACAAATATTTTTAAAGAAAAGAAAGACAATAAAATGAGTATATTTGTGAGTTGTTGAAAATTCGATATTATGAATTTTAGAGGAGGAAATACACAATTTCAAAGTTTTTGAAGGGTATACATGAAATTCCTCCTATAATTCGTATAACGAGAAAGAGACCATACCCACATATAGTGTGGGAAAAATGATACGGCGGAGTTGGCTCTGTCACGGAACGGCACGGCACGGCACGTGTTACTGTTCTGTGCCGTGATCACCCCTTGACATTTTGGTCACGGTGCGGCACGCGAAAGATCTGGTCACGACACGGCATGTAATCACGCGAGTCACGGCACAGCACGCGAGTCACGTGCAATTAGAACTGTTAGGTCATAATCAAATGGTGCATATTGAAGAAACTAACTTAAATTATGAAAAAATAGTTAAATATGAGAAACGTGACCAGTTACGTTTGGACATAGCACGTGAATAGTCATGGTGTGACTCGCATGCCATGATCACTCATTGGCACTTTGGTCACAGTACGAGTCACTGTTCATGTAATCACGGCACAGCACGGTACGAGACCAAAGTCACAACGTATTAGTCGCGACACAATATGGCACGACACATTTTTTCTACTCTACCCACATATTTAAGGTTTAAAATTAAATCTCAGTCAGAACTAGCGCAGGGAACAATATTATTGAGGACTTCGAAATTCGTCAACCAAGTTAAATAAAACGGTTAAGATCTACTAATTGTAAAAGATTCCCTTATCAGAAAAATGACCAGTCGACTTGTCTATTTTGAATCGAAATAGTGTCCTCGTATCGTGACGTGTGCGAGCGAGTCACTACAAACTTACGGTTTGGATTTACAGCGGTACTTTCTTTCTGTCCCAACCATTAGAGTTGGAATGTTGGATTGGCAAGGCATGATCAGCTACAACTTCACAATACCACTCTACGCCACAGAATAATATGCGGTAGAAGGCGTGAGCCCTGCCGACGAGGTCCTGCTGCCCATGGTAACCACTAACCACGCGAGATTAATTCGCATTATTTATTATTATTTTTTTTTTTTTGAAAAAATGGGATTTTTTTACGATCTCATTAGAAATCATATAGGCTTACTGTAACTAGTTCCAAAAATCTGAAACTAGCACAGTTTACAAAAACCAGAATCATTCCAGAAACAAACAGTAATAAAATAAAATACCAATAAAATGTAAATTCGAATTATTTGAAAATAAAATGCGAAAAAACACATTTTTCTAAAATATTTTTATCTTTTTTATTTTTTACTTCCTTGTAGACTTGTAGTACCAAATTATTTTTGAATTATTCTCGAATCACGAACTTTTGACAATGCCAATCGAATCCGAACTATTCATTTCTCACAGGACTCTTTCCATACCAATCATGTTATAAGTTGTAATTTGAGAGAATAATTTATTTCATACAACGAGATCAAAATGATTAATAAAAAAAATTATAGATATGACCCTCGTGCTATATAATGGAATTTTAATTTGAAGCATATTTTTTTTCTTTAAAAAAAAAATCGTTCTTATGATATTTTATCAATTGTGAAATCCGTCGAATATACTACAAACACACACAAATAGTCACAATACCAGATTGAATTGGCTTCTCAGTTTTTGGAACTAAATTCCGAGGAAAACCAAGATCAACCTTGCCTTGAGTATAAAATTTTTTTGTTATAAACCATAATTAATTAAATTAATTTTAGCAAAGCAGCATAATTATTTTTATTTTTTACAAAAATCATTGACTGAATTTCCAATTGGGTCTCTCCATTTTTTTTTTTTCTGGACCGAATTGGGAATTCGATCCCCCTTTATTTTGAAACAAGGGCTGTCATTGGCAGAAACAGGGGCTGTCCTTGGTGGAAACAGGCCAAAAACGTGGGCCGAAACAAAGGAAAATGTGGAGACCACATCTCCAATTCGGTCTCTTCAAAAAGTAAAATTTGAAGATCGAATTGGGATTCAGTCCTTGTGGTTTAAAAAAAAAATTTTAATTATGCTGCTTTGCTAAAATTAATTTAATTAATTATGGTTTATAAAAAAAATTCGGGTATAAAGGACAAATGAATGTTGGTAGTAGCTAGTGACCGAGGAAAAATATTTCATAATTGACAGAGTAGTTTCTACTTCATTCAGCGCACAAACAATAGAGCCAAAACAGCACTGCAATGATTTAACGCTGCTTGAAGTAAAAACTACTCTGACATTATCTTTAATTTAAAATGGGATGTGTGACATGTGTCAATTGTCAACTCGTTTTCTTCCCCTTACATGCGACAATCACCTGCTGTCGCTACTTTTTTGGTAAGGATTTGAAGCAGTTATATCTTTATGGATTCAGTGTAACGAATTATATTACTGTAGCATTAAAGACAGTTAGGCCGTTGGACGTTGGCAATATATGACCAGCTACAGATACAAAATACGACTCCACGCCATAGAAAAAAGTGCGAGACCACACGGGATCCTTGCCGACGAGGTCCTGCCGATCACAGTGATATATGCACGCCAATTTTTCACTTGTACCCCGGTAAATTTTAATTTAAATGTATTACTGACAAATGATATTTTCGCGTAAAGATTTTAACTAAGTAGTTGGAAAGTATCTACGTCTCAGCAACTCAAATAAACTTCTAAACAGTTGTTAACTAATTTTTAGAAATTATAGTCTTAAGAGTTTCTAACTCTTAGAGCAAATACAATAGTAATTGCCTTTTGGATTACTAATCTAATGTGGCAATTGCTAATATAATTGCTGAGTTGTATGGTTATTACTTATTTAACAATTGTTGAAAAGAATTACTTAATAATAAATCATCTTCTAAAGATAAGTTGGCCAAGTGTTTAATTCTCAAGTGTTTGGTTGATTGTACCAATATAAGAGATGATTGTTTAATTTTTAAAAATTTTATAACTGTTATTTAGTAATTAATTTTAATTGCTGAATTGGGAATGCTGTTAGATCCATGAAATTAATTTTCAAAGTTTCTATTAAGCCACGTCAGCAATAAAATTAAAAGAAAAAATAATTTTAGCCAATTATTTGGCTAACATAGATTTTATAAACAGTTTCTTAATAAGAAACTCTCCTGCATAGTTTCTAAATAAGAAATTATTTCACACATCTCTAAAACTAAATTAGAAACTGCCACATTAGTTTAGAAACTCTCATAGTACCAGGAATGTAGATGCTCTCATCATGTAGCACACAAACTATAAAATAACAACAGCGCTGTATATGGTCCGTGCACTGCGTAGAGCTAAAACTGCTCTGATAAAAATATTACCCATTTTCAGACTCTTAAAATTACATGTGTTATACTATGAACTTCAGATTGGACTAAATTTGTTCGGAATTATTCTTTATATTATGAAACAGAGATTGATGGCTATTTGATGCTTATCTAGATGTTAAGAAAAGCTACAACTACATATTTAGATTATCTTACTATAAAAATACGCAAGCATAAAATGATTCAATAAATCGGGTTGAAACATCATAAGAGAATCCCCATTCTAGTTGTTAAGGAATGAAAAATGTTGATTTTGATACCTGCAATTTTAATTACAGAGCTGTAAGCTCCTGCTAATTTTGTGATCTTGCTAAATTATCAATTTTGCTAAAAATATTACATAATTTTTTACAAGAGGAGAACTAAAATACCTCATATCTTTTATGTTTCACCATACCCTTACATTTTTTTCTCTTCGTTTTCAAAATTCAGATCAACATGATCTTCATTTTGAACGAGCTTGGAGACCAAATTTTATATTAAAAAAATTGTTTCTTAAATATGTACAAAATAATTTAGAAATAATAATTTTGTATCTATTTAAAAATAGTAAAAATAAAATTACAAAAATATAACATTTAGAAATAATAATTTTGTCTCCAAACATATTAAAATATAAAAATTATATTAAGATTGACTGTTTAGATTTTGAAAACGAAATTAAAAAAATATAAGTTACGAGACATAAAAACATTAAGCATTTGAAACCCAACTTTTACAATTACTTAACAAGTGAAATAAAAGGAAAAAAAAATAAGAAAGTATAAAAATAAAAAGAAGAGGTTCAAATGTCTCTATTTTTTTAGTGTAGAGTCTCCATTTTTAAAATATTAATAATTCAAAATTTAAATCATAAACGTCAAAATAAAACCGTTAGATATGATCTATGTTATTTTATCTATGTGCTCATAAAAATTATTATATTTCAGTTTTGTTTTTATGTGAATCAATAAGTTGAAAAATCAACGTATAATAATTATCCACATTAATGCGTTATTACAGGTTCTTAATGACACTGAAAACAAAGTTGAAATGATATAAATTTTTACACATGCATAACTAAAATGATGTAGATTACATCCAACAATTTTCTTTTGACATTTAACTTTTAAATTATTATTACTTTTAAAAACAAAAATATAACGGTGACACATAAAATAAAATCATTTGAACTCTTCTCAAGTCAAAATGACAAACCCAACAAGCCTGAAAAAGTTTTGACCCAATCCACAATTCATAGAGCACGCTCCATTTCCTACACAACTGTTCGTCTCCTGTCTCTTTGTCATGATTAAAGGATGTGTCACCTTTCTTGTGTTGTGGGTTAAACATTTTAATTTTTTTTATTACATTGAAATTTGACAATGTAAGCCCATATTTATACAGATAATAACCTAAATAGAAAAATCCGGCAATTGGAAGAACACTGGACATCTCCAGTTAAACGGAGATCATTGCTATTATAAATGCTGCTTCTAATTTTAATATAAAATTTTAAATGGTAACACCAACTACTATATAATCACACACAACAAAACTGGCAAAAAAAGATAAATTTTTTTGTTTCCCATCATATTTATGATAAATTACAATGAAATTGGTAGAAGAAAATGAACAAAAAAGAGAGTTTAAAGCCAATATATGTTTTTATTTTTTACGAAACGAGTTGCTGTTTTGTACGTTAATAATGTGCGATTCAACAAAATTAATTTGGAATAAATTAAAAATTAAAATATATTTTTTTTTTACTTTCTTATCAGATTATCAATAAATATAAATTCGTTTCTTATTTAATAAAAAAAAACACAACAAGTTGCCTAGTTTGTTCCCTTCCCATTTTACTACAGTGAGTGCTTAAATCCCCAACTCCCTTTAATTATTCATTTTTCGAATGGAACCGGATGGTGTCCGACGAGGATAGAACCAAATTAGATCCTATGTACATTAGTAACCGTTAGATCCGTCTAAAAGGTCGTGGGAACATTTATTTTAAAATCTCCTTGGTGAATCCAAACTGATGCGCGAATCTCGACTAAAATCAAACGGATACAATAGAATATTGGACCGAATTTGGTCAGATGCTCGTCGGAACGCCCCTTTCCCTGTCCCACAGTCCCACGAATTCGCATCATCTGAGATATCTCATATTTTGCGTGACCTTTCGAAAATCGGAACCGTTTAAATACGTTCTGCATGAATCTCGAAGCTCATATAATACTGGGCCCCTGTGCTATCCCTGAATAGGCACCGGACAGGTCGGTCACGCAAAGGTTGAGATATCTCAGAGAATACGGACTCCAGTCCCACTTAGTCACTTACTTGACAAGTGCGTATCCTCTGAGATACCACTTATTTTGCGTGACCGACGTGTTTGGTGACTATTCCGGGGTAGCGGCCAGGCCAGTATTATTTATGCTTATAGATTCGTGCCTGACGTCTTGAACGGTTTATATTTTTCAGAAAAACATTCAAAATTTGAGGTATCTCAGAGATGCGAATTCCATACTTCACTCGTCTTTCCTTTCTCTACTTCCCACTTATCAAAAGAGAATCAACAGAGGCATTCTCGTCACAATCAGATCTATCGATTGATCGAGAGAGATGCGGCGGTCGGGGGCGTGCGTGAGGTGTTTCTGTCTGGTAGTGCTAGCGGTGGCGTCAGCTCTCTGCGTTTCGGGTCCCGCATTGTACTGGCGCTACAACAAATCCTTCTCTTCATCTTCTTCTTCACTCTCTCTCTCCCGCTCTTTCGTTCCCTTCTTCGGATCCGGATCCATTTCTCCCTTACCGGGTCTCCGTTGGAGATCCACTTCCAGCTGTGCTCCTTGCACTTGCGATTGCCCCCCTCCTCTCTCCCTCCAGACTGTTGCTCCAGGTTCGTATGATTCACTAACATATACTGTTTCCTTGTTTACTCGCAAAATCGAGGGAAATTGACGCCAAGTGATTGAATAAGGATGGATTTTATCTTATTATAAGTATATTAGAATTATTGGGGCTAGGTTAATTGAGGTGAAACTGGGAAATAATTGGGGTTTACATGCTGAATTCAAGTTTGATGAGATTGAACTGCCCCAGTTAAGCGTTAATTTATGCTAAGTTTGGCCTAATTTCAAAATTGTACCTTGTTACTCGACAGCTCGAAAGCAGGATTATTGGGTATCAGTTCATATTTTGATATCAGTTCTACCAATCTGACCATATTTAATTACTATATTGCTGAGCATAAAACAGAATCTTAGAGTTTAACCCTTGAGGATTTTATTATTATCACTTTGTTAATTGTGGTTTTCTTCAAAGCTTCTCTTGTAATGGATTTTCTTGCTAACCAACTATATTTTTTATTTATTTTACAGCGCTTGCCAACGTCTCCATTACAGGTCAGCATACATTCAACAAAAGCATTTGTTTTTTATCTCACTTGTAGAATGATGTTTCCTTAGAATTAATAATTCAGGGAACACGCATTAGTTTTAACACATAATTTAATTAAGAGGATGAAATCATTTAAAAAAGGCATAACACATTCTGGTGTGAACATGTGCAACCACAGTAGACAACCAAAGGGACTGTATTTATTTATGTTGTTGCCTTCCGCGAAGGGTATAAGTGGAAAAAAGAAGAAGAAAATGTCAACCAAATCAGTGATTGTTACGGTCCAGTACCTTCTATCAACACAAATCTTTGATAAAATCCTAAATACTTTGGGAGATTTATACTATTGGTATTTCCAATATATCCCTAGTCCAAACAAGCATTCCAAATAACAAAAATGCTCAGTCATGAAATGTATTAAAAACAAACAGAATTTGAAATAAACAAGAGTGAGGCTATGGTACTATGCATAGCACACTTTGATCTGTACTATGGATGCATATCTCTATTTTCAAAGTCCAAACAGTCGATATCCATTGCAAATATGCTTGGAGGCCAAATTTTACATTTTTTTAAAAATGTTTTTACTATATTTTTAGATATGAAGAAAATCACTACTTTCGGATGGTCCAGAATCATTAGATCAATTGATTTTGTACTGCACAGTGCATGAACATAGTATTTTAAGCAAACCCCATCTACTTCAAGTTACAGAGACTACACACACTAGATATTGAACATAGGAAAGCCTAAGGGCGTGAAAGTTTGAAAAAAAAAAAATGATTTTGTACCTATTTAGAAAAAATAGTAAAAAACAATTTCTTAAAAAAATGTAAAATTTGGCCTCCAAGTACAGTTTCATATGAAGATCATGATGAACTGTTCGGATCGACTATATGGACTTTGAAAATGAAGATATGGATCCATAGTACGAACCAAAGTGTGCTATGCATAGTACTGTAGCCTCACTGAAGAAACAATCTAAGTCATTTGTAGAGAATTCCATATAAGACAAGTAGGTAAATAAAAAAAGAAACAATAACTGTTACAGATTGTGGCGAAAGTGATCCCGAGCTTCACAAGGAATTGGGAAAGCAACCAGCCGAGCTCCTAACCGAGGAGTTAAAACTGCACGAGGCAGTGATTGAGGAGCAAAGCCGTCATGCCAATGCCTCACTTGCTGATGCCAGGCGCTTGGCCTCACAGTACCAGCATGAGGTTGAGAAATGTAACATGGCAACTGAGGCATGTGAAGAGGCAAGGGAGAGGTCACAGGTGTCACTGGCGAAGGAAAGAAAGATCACTGCTCTCTGGGAGAAGCGGGCCCGCCAGCTCGGATGGCAGGATGCCTAGACATGATCTGTGGAAAATCCGGACCGTTGAAATCCCTTCTGCACGAATCTCTTCTGCATGACTCTCAAAGAACGATAATACTCCCGCTTAGGTGGAATTTTGTAAAAAGAATTCTGAAATATATGTTTAAAAATTATGCTAGTAAGTTGGTAAAATTAATTAATGCTGTAATTTTTATTTTGTAGTAATTTTACATTGAGGCATTAAAAAATGCAGAAATAATTCGTTTGTGTTTTTTTTTTTGTTCTTCAAAGAAAGTTTAAATTAATTTAAGATTGTAAACTGTTAGAGATAAAGCTGGAGATAGTTAGCATTTACCTTTGGACTACTTTGACCTTAGTCAAAGGCAGTTAGAAATTGCTTTGCCCAGTCAAAGGCAGGTTGTCTAAATTAGCTATCATTGTATATGTACAAAACACGATGAAATAAGAATATATTTCACAACCTAATCCATTGTCTAAGTTAATATGCTGTCTAGTAATTTGATTAACTTGCATCAAATATAATCATAAATTTAGAGAATGTCCTTAAATAAATCATTAGAACTCCGGATCTTTTGCTCAAAATATGATCTAATTTGTTATATTACTTCTTAAAAATCTTCTAACCAGTAAGAAGCAATTTGCTTAATGTTTCTTTCAATTAATGTTATAATTTTTGTATTTCAATTTTGGAACTATTTTGAGGGCGGTCCGGATGATTGCCAAGATTTGGCACCCCAAATTTTAGATTTGTTGTACATACTGAAAAATTATAGATGGGCTATGAATTTTAACTAGAGATAAATATTTTATTCAAACTCTACAAATCTGCCAAAAAAAAAAAAAAAAAAAAAACAAAAACACCTCCATTAGTTGCATAGAACTATATATAAAAAAACGAAAAATTATATTATTTTAATAATTGCATTTCAACTTGGATACATTTAAACATGTTCTCTTTATGAAATAGTTCTTACATAAATTTCAACAAATTTAATTAAATGGCCCATTACATAGAAGTAGATATCTTCATTTTGGATGAGCAGTGGATATAACGGCTAACTAGTGAACTTTCTAATTGTCCCCTTACAATTTTAACAATTTAATTTAAGACATCTCTCTTCTCCCTCCTTGATATAAATAATAATATCATATTTTCTCTCATTAATTCGCTACATTAACTAGTCCTACAACATTTATTTTCTCTCTTTATTAGATTATGTTCCGTAACTATCTCATTAAAGAAAATGAAAGGGACAAAAAATGAGTAGAGAAGCACAAAGTTCATCTCCTCTATACTCCGAATTAGATATATTACAAATTGCGAAGTTACAAGTAATTTTTACTCTAAACTCACATCTTTTCGTCAAAATCAGAGCTAATAAAATTTATAACTCAATTTTTCTATATATTGATTCAAAATACAAGCAAATAATTCTATCTGTGTAGTATAAACGGGGTGTCAATCCACATGGCATTAATATTTAGGTTTCGAATAATTAGATCTTAACCTTTCATAAGACTAGAAAATTAAAACTAAATTAATTCAAATTAAAAAACATAGAGTAAATTTATAGGATTTTAGCTACCATTGCTACTCAATATATTTTAAGATGATTAAGGTGTGTTAACCGTTTAAAGGAAGAAAATAAAATTAATTATTTTATTGTTAATTTGTATAGGTTGTATTGCCATAAAACATGCTATGTTATAATTAAAGTAAAATTTTATTTACAAAATGCTTATTTTATTCTTAATAAATTTTAAACGAAATTGTATTGTTTAGTTTTTTACTTTCATACATTTAAGTATTCTTGTCAAAATATCAATTTTTATTTTTATTTTTTTGTCATGTTCTCCGTTTCGCTACACGGATTCAATATATTTGTAATTTTTGTATAATTTACATATCCACAAATTACATGTATAGAAGTAATTTCTTTTTCAAAAGCTTCAAATCAATTTTTAGTTTAGTTTATATTGTTTGATTATAACAAACGTAATGTCTCACTCGGAGATGATTTTACTTTGCAAAAATTAAATAATTTCCTTTTCAAGAGTGCAAATCTCTAATTGTATTTTTTACATAGAGATTAAAAAACATAAACTAAAATACCTTTCTAGTTGTTAACATCAATAAAATATAATTTTGACCTAATTTGGATAATTTTATTTTATGATTTTATTTTAAATTATTTAAATATTATATTGTGCTATTTAAAATACCCATGTTGTCCCGTAGAGCACCAATCAACCATTCCATTTTATTTTAATGAGAAATAAATGAAAACACCTACATTTATTACCAAAGAGAGAGAAAACGAATGCCTTAAATTCAATGAGGGGACAATTAAAAAATCCTCTTAATATTTTTGTTGAATGAAGACAAAAAAACCATTCTGATAAGGCAAAATATTTTTTTTGAATGAAGACAAAAAAAATATTAAGAAAAATAAGGGAGAAAATACGGACTGCAATTCTGCTTCTCTCTGATCACTTCTGTATTTTTTCTAAAACGGGTGTGTTGTCTCATTTAAGCCATAAAAAGACCATGCACATCGTGTTTCAAATTTGCTCAACCGTTATTCCATTTCTATATAACCTTATATGTAACAAGTCAAATTAGCGTAAAATTCTAGCTGAACATGACCCGTATATTAACCCAAACCGCAGATCAGGCAATAGAAGGTAATATCATTAAAACCATGCGCATCGTGTTTCAAATTTGTTTAACTTCTATTCAATTTCTGTATAACCTTATATATAACGAGTCAAATTAACATAAATTCTAACTGTACAAGACCCGTTATATTAACCCAGACCGCAAATCAGGCCATATAAATTAGTATTATTAAAACCAGAATATTTAGACTTATTCGTTGTTTTACGCTCTATTGCTCTCTTAACGGTTTAACGGACTCCTGTCCCACCACCCGCACAACTCCCTCTCTCCAGCGAATTCACATCCCTAAAGTAACTACAGTTTTTCCATTAGATCACAACCGTTGAATATATTTTGACACGAATATTGAAGAAATCTTACGGTATAGATCTTGACTAAAACATTAAGTTACTTCTGAGAATTGGACTTCTCTCCAGCTATGGCCATCTTTTCTTAATTCAGTGCATCTTTCCAATCTGAGCATCATAGCTCGATTTGTGCCACGTGTAAACCATATAATCTCCCAGCCGTTAGATATAAACCACTCAGCTCCCCACCACCCCCTCGTCTCTCCGTATAAAGCCTTGAGCCCTTGTTTCGCGTCTCCCGTTTCTCTCTCGCTTAAACTTCTCTCCTCCGACGAGAGAGCATTGGTCGAACGAGAGGAGCTGTGGCGAAGAGAAGCGGGTGATCGATCGAGACGAGGCGATCATGGCCGGGGCATCATCGGTGTCTGATAATGCGTCCTCGTCAGCAGCTCCGACGCCTGGTCCACTGTCGGGCCCACAGGCGCTGACGAGGCGGCCTTCTAGAAGCGCAGCCATGGCGACCTTCTCCATGGAGGTCTTTGATAACGAGGTTGTACCTCCGACGCTGAGTAGTATTGCACCGATCCTTCGTGTGGCAGCTGAGATCGAATCAGAGAGGCCTCGTGTTGCTTATTTGTGTATGTGCCTTCTTTATTTGCCATTTTTGTCGTACTTCTTTACTTGAGAGATGAGACTTTGGCGTTTTGTTCGAAGATAATTTATAAATTTTGGATAAACCAGATTTGCCTTGATCGATCGTTCTTCCTTAATTACGTTGTTTTATTTCGTGATCATCCTACGCGAATTTATCAGAACAAAAAAAAAGGAAAAAAAAGAGCGTTGATCGGACTTTCATTAAATTTGTAATGTTTGAGGTAGATTTAAGGATATTTATTCACGCGGATAAACTAAAAGAGAAATAAAATGCTGTTATTAATGATAATGATATGCATTTGAAAATAACGTAATGTTGTTCAATAGTATGACGGATATAAATGCAAGAAAATTGACAGTTTTGAGAAAATTGTGCACTTCTACCCTGTATATCTGTTGTATTTCCTGGTTATTTTGCAGAGATCTTAGATCTATATTACATTTGATTATCTCATACAAATAAGTGTAATAAAAAGACACATTTGACTGGAAATTTAATGGAGTAATAGTTTATACTTTATGTTTAGTTTCCAATTAAGTATTTTGCATGGGTATACCTGCAAAACTAACAAGATGACATGTTTTCTGGTTATATTTTTTCCTTTTTTTCATTTACATTTAATTTTTGTGATATACAGGTCGATTCTATGCATTTGAGAAGGCACATCGGCTGGATCCGAGCTCAGCTGGTCGTGGAGTTCGGCAATTTAAAACAGGGCTTTTAACACGCCTTGAACGGGTGATCTTTCTTTCCTATATAAACTCATCTTGTTAATTACATCTTATTTTAATGCTCTTTCCATTAGTTAGGCCATTGGAATATTTGGAATCTGCTGTATATATATAAAAACTCGCTGTCGAGATATGCTTGAGATTAGAATCGTGTATATAATAAGTACTGCTAATCTGTTTTTAAGCCTGTGAAGTCCTTCATATACAACACTGTTTCGAGGTATAGTGCTAAACACCATCTATCTTTTATTTCACAACAAAGGAAATAAAATGGAGAAATGTTACAATATACAAAATGAAATGTATAATAGATCAATAAGGTCATATGGTCATTATATGCAATTGTATATATGCACTTGCAGGATAACACACCGACTTTAGCTAAGAGAGTGAAAAAGAGTGATGCAAGGGAAATAGAGAGCTTCTATCAGCAATACTATGAGAACTATGTGCGTGCTCTTGACAGAGGCGAGCAAGCAGACAGGTAAACGGAAAAAAAATAGTAACATTTATGCTACTTGCATTACATACGAAAATTTGACTAGTATTATCAGAAAGGTGATGAATAATGAAATTAAATATGAGACAGACAGCACAATTTATGATTTAATGTGCAATGGTGGAATAAGTCCAAAGAGTATTTTATAATTTGTACTTGTAAAGTGACTGCCAAGCTATAAAATCAAGCCCAATTGAACAAAACAGAGTTGTCTTAGTTACAGCCTCTTCCAAGTAAACATTAAAAGAAAGAAAGAATAGTTCTCTGTTATTGATAGGACCAAAACCTAGTTAAGAACAACTTTTAAATTTAGTTTTCTGTTATTGCTAGGGCCCAGCTCGGTAAGGCGTATCAAAATGCAGGAGTTCTTTTTGAAGTGCTACTTGCTGTTACCAAGTCGGAGAAAGGGGAAGAAGTTGCACCAGAGGTATGATATTTTAATAAATTTAGTTTTCAGAATTAAATTCTAATGTAGAAATTGATTTGACAAGTGAATAATGCTGATCTGTTTATATATATACATGCTTTGAGCAGTGAGAAATATAAACTGTGAATTATTCTGGAGAAGTATTTCAGTAAATAATGGCTATACTTTTTTAGTTGTCAGTACAGCTATGATTACTTTTACGTCGTTATCGTTTCATTGCTATTGATATATTTATTGTAATTTCATCATCATTGAATGAAAATGGAAAATCAATTGTAAAAATGTATTTATTTTTCTTATATTAATAGATCATTGCGGCCAACAAAGATGTACAAGAAAAGAACCAAATATTCGTACCATATAACATTCTTCCCTTGGATGCTGCTGGGTCTTCACAATGTATCATGCAACAAGAAGAGGTACTATTTAAATTATCACTTCACCTTTGTTTTCAAGAACTTATTGGGGTACCAATCATATTTCAACCCTAATTCAGTATATAAATTAAGCAAGATGAGAACTGGTAATTTACAAGAAGGCAAGAGTGCAATATTCGTTGACCGGAAGTAAAACCTTCTCAGTTTTGACTAGGTTTGACATATACAGAGTATGCACAAGTATGGTGCTTTTAAAATCATAAGTTCGCTTATTTGATTTGCTGATATTAATTGTGACAGGTTAAGGCAGCTGTGGCAGCTCTGAAAAACACAAGGGGTCTGACATGGCCCATTCCGTTTGAGCAACAAAAACAAAAATCAGGCGAGCTTGATCTGCTTGACTGGTTAAGATCCATGTTTGGTTTTCAGGTAGGTTTAATTTCCTGTTAGAGGCATTAAGCTTGCCTCATATTTTCCAGATAGTAGCATATCTATTTATCATTTTTGTTAAGAGTGCTGTCTCTGTTTAAATGGTGTTAGGTTTCAGTACACACATGGATGAACTGTATCTTGATTTACTCTGTTTAATTACAAAATACACATGATACATTGCTAAATGTAATTTATGAAAAAAAACAATACTATTTATGAAAAACCATCGTTTGACAATTGTCTTAAACATGTTTTCAGAGGGACAGTGTCAGAAACCAAAGAGAGCATTTAATATTATTGCTGGCTAATGTTCATGTAAGACTCACGCCGAAGCCAGAGCCTCTTACTAAGGTATGCAAACAACTTTTTTTTTGTTTTTTTCAATTTGAAAGAAGGATCCTATGTGATTTTATTTGAAATATTAGCCGCATATTATGGCTCTGAGCTCATGATTATCTGTTTCTGTTTCTATTTTATTTGAATAGTTGGATGAAAGAGCAATAGATGCCGTGATGAATAAGCTATTCAAGAATTACAAAAATTGGTGCAAGTTCTTGGGGAGGAAACACTGCTTGCATTTAAGGTATTAAGCTACTCTTAAGAATGAATTAATTAACAGACTGCATGGAACTAATCTATGAAACTGAAATATGCAAGATAAGCTTTCAGTTTTTTTAAATAAAACTGCCTCAGCATAGGTAAATTTTGACCTGGTTGACCAATTTCTGCCTTATGTTGACTTGATGATATGTACATAATTTTAAAAATTTGTCAAAACAGACATTCCCAAGGGACACAACCTCAAGAAACACAACAGAGGAAGATTCTTTACATGGGCTTGTATCTTCTAATTTGGGGCGAATCTGCCAACATCCGTTTCATGCCTGAGTGTCTATGCTACATCTTTCACAACGTAATCCTCCTTTTTTCGTACTTTTCAATATATGCCATCAAAGCTTTTGAATCATGCATAATATTTTGTTTGTCCAGTTATAGGTCTATGGTTTCATATTTAATCACAATTAACTTTAGAATAGAGATTATGGTTTCTTAAAATAGAAATTAGAGAGAGAAACAGTGAAAAACTGAAGAATGCACTCTGTTTTCCTTGTCTACAACACTCACACCATTAGACTGATGTGAAATCTCCAAGTTTGTAGTTCTCTAAAATTTAATTCTATTTTTTTTTTCTCCAGATGGCATATGAGCTCCGGGGCCTACTGGAGAACAATATTAGCATTGTTACAGGAGAGAATATCAGACCTTCTTATGGGGGCGATGACGAGGCCTATTTGAAGAAAGTGGTTACTCCTATTTATCGTGTCATTGAAAGGGTATATTTTGTCTACCCAAGTCTATAGGGAAAGTGAGAAATTCTGTTTCTTGACACAGAATTTTTTGTTTTATTGATCCTTATGGCCTTTTCTTATTTTATGATTGAAGCTAAAAAATATAAATCTAATTTGACAGGAAGCCAGCAAAAGTAAGAATGGAAAAGCACCACATGCAGCATGGTGTAACTATGACGATCTCAATGAGTATTTCTGGTTAGACCATTGATTTTGTTTGTCTTATTGTTTCGTAATATTAGGTAAAGGTTGGTGGACCAACTGTGCACCAAGCTTATTTCATATCTTGTTCTATTTTGTAATTACTACAAATAATATGTTCCAGGTCACCTGATTGTTTCACTTTGGGCTGGCCTATGAATGACAATGCAGAGTTCTTCAAGTCTATCCATGGAGTTATTCCTACAGCACGGGTGAGACATCCCTTTTCTCTGCAACTATTTGTTTCTTTGATATAAATACAACAGAGACACCTTTCTCTATCAAATAGAGTGAAGAAGGAAAGGAACCAACCAAAATTTGGCTTGTATATATCATCTTCAAATACAATGCTATGGATATATTTTTCCTCACATCAAAGTGGAATTAAATTATTTACTAATAAATTTGTTTATTCATTTTTCTTGAAAGGGAGTTGCAAGGGGTGGTTCTGGTAAGAGTATTGGGAAGTCAAACTTTGTTGAAACGAGAACATTCTGGCATATCTTTAGAAGTTTCGACCGTTTGTGGACATTCTATATATTGGCTTTACAGGTAATCAGGTTCACTTAAGAATTGCTTTCCATTTTGTTTGTGTTTGGTGCTTAGAAGTTTGCCCGGATTTCATTATGCTGTTTATTTTTGCTGGAACTTGATACTTAATCTTGTAGCTAATTGCATGGGCCTGGTACCCAACAGTACATAATAGTTACTGAACTTGTAGCTAAATTTAATCTTTTTAACTTACATTTTGACATTTATTCTAAATGATTTTGCAACTTTGACTTACACAGGCAATGGTGATTATTACATGGAGCGGGCAATCATTGACAAAGATATTTAACAAGAATACCCTATATTCACTGTCTAGCATCTTTATCACTGCTGCATTCCTTCGCTTCCTTCAAAGTACAAATTCTTTATATGCTTGCTTGCTACGTGTTCTACTTTATTTTCATATTACACTGTACTATTATTAATATTTAAATAATTACACATAGGAATGTTACTATTCAGTTATATCAGTTTTTATGTATTAACTTATATATGGTATTGGTAATTCTACCCATGCAATGTAGTAGTACAATGATCTGCAAAGTAGTGAGCTGTTACCTGTTATATATTTATTGTATAGCTTATCAAAAGCGACCAATTCTTGACTTAATTCTGAACATGCTTGTTTTAAATTATCTGATATTGACCGCAATTTAATATTTTTCATAATGAAAAAAATCAGGTTTACTGGACCTAATTCTGAACTTCCCGGGTTACCACCGGGTGAAGTTCAATGATGTGATGAGAAACCTCCTGAAGATCATAATGAGTGTGGCCTGGTGCATCATCCTCCCACTCTTTTACGTCAACTCTTCGACCAATGTCAACCTCCCTTTTGACCTAACCAAGTATCTTCGCCAGATCAAAGGCGTGCCCCAACTGTATCTCTTTGCTGTTGCACTGTACCTCTTGCCCAACATCCTCGCTGCTGCTCTTTTCGTGTTTCCCATGTTCAGAAGGTGGATTGAAAATTCTGATTTTATCCTCATACGCTTCCTCCTCTGGTGGTCTCAGGTAAAAGCAATAATTTACTGTTAGATTTCCGTACCAAATGCTATGGCCTGTAAAATTAAAACAAAAAAGAGCATAAAAAAAGAAGATAGTTAATCACATAAACAGAAGCAAACATGCCTTTACTTACTATGACAGACAAATAACTGAAATAGAGTGATCAATTGAAAAAGGTGGGTAACAAGATTTTTCACCTTTACAGCCAAGAATTTATGTTGGACGTGGGATGCATGAGAGCCAGTGGTCCCTTTTCAAGTAAGTTCCTTTTCCTGTTAACAAGAATCCCTGTACCTCTGTTTGTACTTCTAACAGAAATATAGCAGATGCTTAATTTTGTATAAGGTATTATTATGTAAAGAAAATAAGATGGTGAATATTCATTAAGTTTGCTACATCCTTTTGTTTTGAAGGTATACCTTATTCTGGATCTTGTTGCTCTGTTGCAAGTTTGCATTCAGCTTCTACATGCAGGTCAGGTTTCTCTACCTAATCTAGTTATTCAAACTTATTTAAACAATTTTATATTAAACATATCGCTTTCAAATTTAAGCCTTACTTCTTTCTTTCAGATAAAACCTTTGGTCCAGCCAACCAAGGACATAATGAATATTCGCAATATCAAGTATCAGTGGCACGAGTTCTTCCCAAATGGTAATTTGTTACTTTATGACCTATTTTATAATGATTATTATGCTTACATTCCATAGGATGGAGGCACACTTCTATTTCTAGCCACTGGATTTTCTATGTTGACTTATTTCTTACTGATTTATTTCTCCATGTGTGCAGCTAGAAATAATATTGGTGCTGTTGTCTCTATTTGGGCCCCAGTTATATTGGTAGGTGTCCAAACTACCAAGTTCTTCTCTATTTCTCATCATAACAAAATATCAAGTATTCTTATGGTCTGGTGATGAGGGGCTGTTTTTGGCATGAACTAGGTTTTAGTTCAAATCCTTAAAAGATTCTGAAATCACCAACAGTAAATAATGCAAAACAAACAAAAAAACAAAAAAACTGAGAACTATCTAGTTCATGTTGAAATTTGGTTTGGTGAATCTGAATGTAACTTGGTCTTCTTAGCTGTTCAAGTTTAAAATGAAAGAAGGTTAATAACAGGAAGTTTATATTTCTTTTCAGGTCTACTTTATGGACACCCAAATTTGGTATGCAATATTCTCTACAATTTATGGTGGTATTTCTGGAGCATTTGGGCGACTTGGTGAGGTAACTATTTAGATTTCTTTGTTTGTAAAAATATCTTATTAGAGAATCAAGCTTGTAGGGTGAACTTCTAGATACCATCTCTAATCTGTGTTGATGGACTTTTTGAGTATTTGACTTAAATATTAGTGTCAGTAGGTCATATAGGTACTCTCAACCAAAGTTACTGTTCACCAGGTGGCAAACCTGCCATGTACTGTATAAATAAGACTAGGTGCTCAAGCATTTCATTAGCTCAGTTCTGAATCTATGTACCAAATTATACTAAAAGAGTAAAACAGAGATGTAAGATTTGACATGTGAATCTTAACCAAATATATTAACAACATTTATGATCATTCTGTACTCAAAACTTATTTATTATATTGTTCTCTGTCTTTTGATAAATTTGGTTGTCATCTTTGTTTTCCTTATTTAAAACAGATCAGGACACTTGGTATGTTGAGGTCACGTTTTAGCTCTTTACCTGGAGCCTTTAACACATACTTGGTGCCTGATGATAGAGCCAGGAGGAGAGGGTTCACTCTTGCCAAGCGGTTTGCTGAGGTTAGCACAAAATTAAGCGCTTTGTAGTCATGTTATAACTTACTATTATTTCATGAAGAAATAAGGTGAGAGCTAGCATGTTTTTTACAAAAGCACTCGTCAACAAAGATTTACTGTTCAGATAATATTATGTCGTTTTGGTGCATAAAAATATGGAGTATATTATTATTTCAGGCCAATCCAAACAAAAGAACTGAAGCAGCAAAATTTGCTCAATTGTGGAATGAAGTCATATGTAGCTTCAGGGAGGAAGACTTGATTAGCGATAGGTAAAATATCAATACTTCATTATTTCTCTTTCTTGACAGGTTTCCTGCTACAAACACTGAAACTTGATTACTTCACCCAAGGATTATATAGTAGTTGGTATTGGAATGACAGTACCAAGCTATTTAATGAGAAGTGTATTGTTATAATTGCTGTTATCCCCTTTTAGTATGGAACTTCCTAACTAATTTATCATCCTATCCTAACAAACCAATTAGACAAAAAAACAAAGTGGCGTAAAGAAGTAGATGTGGAATTTTTCCAAACCCTTACACAAATCAAGAAGACATGTCAAAGACTATGTTCTTCCAACTATTTTACTATCGCAAACTAAATCAGTTGACACCTATTTGTTTGTTTCTTAGGGAGATGGATCTTATGTTGGTTCCCTATTCTTCAGATCCAAGTCTTAAGCTGATCCAGTGGCCTCCATTCTTGCTTGCTAGCAAGGTCATTAGTAACTTCTCAAATGTTGTATATTCTGTTTGAAAATAAATTTAAAAGATCTTTATTGCACCTTCTTTTATTTTGACTTCCTACTTGTGTACTCAGGTTTTGGCTTATACAGTAATTCTGTATGACACATTCCATTAAATTTTGACATTCTTTTAATAGTTGTACTTTGAATATTCAGATTCCAATTGCTCTGGACATGGCGGTGCAGTTCCGGTCGAGAGATTTCGATCTCTGGAGGCGTATCTGTGCTGATGAGTACATGAAATGTGCTGTTTTAGAATGCTACGAGTCTTGCAAACTTGTACTCAACCTCTTGGTTGTAGGAGAAACTGAGAAGAGGTTTGCGTCTTGACTAGTCCTTTTGTGCACTGTGCTTTAGATTATTGGTTTGTAAAACTTTCACTAAATTTATTGAAATGCTTCATTAATCTCTTCTAAATAAGCTTATGTGGGCAGGATAATTGGCATTATAATAAAAGAAGTAGAGGCTAACATTGCAAAGAATACATTCCTTGCCAACTTCAGAATGAGTGCCATGCCAGTTCTAGTCAAGAAGTACATTGAGCTTGTCGGCATCTTGGTTAGTATAATTAAAATATAATCAGTGGAACTTTCAACCGAGAACTTTAATTTATGCCTGATTCTACCTGATTATTATCTCTAAACCAATCATCTTCTTCTATTAGTCTGCAGTTTCTCAAATATGCATCAATTAGCTTGATTAACCCTCATACTAAAAACAAAGCATGAACTTTGTTCTTAAATTTACGAAATTGAACTTTAAATTTACAAAACAGAGTCAGCATTTTGATAATTTTCCTACTATTACTTTTGTTTATGCAGAAAGAGGGGGATGAATCTAAGAGAGATGCAGTAGTGTTACTGCTTCAGGATATGTTGGAAGTTGTAACCCGTGATATGATGGTTAACGAGAGCAGGTGTGTTAAGCTGAAGTTTTTGTCCACTGCATTCTAAGGTCTCTGAGGCATCTCCTCTTAACTAATTGTAAAAATTGTCTAGGGAGCTGGTTGAGCTGGGACATGGTAACAAGGAATCAGTGACAAGAGGACAGCAGCAACAGCTTTTTGCCGCAACAGGTTCAAGGGCTTCAATTCAATATCCTCCTGTAGTCACTGCTCAATGGGAAGAGCAAGTATGTACAGTATTATACAATTGATGATTTATTCCACTGATCTTGTTTTTATTTTACTTTTATTACAAGGGTGGAACTGATTACCACAGATATAATTTAAAAAAATCACCTGTTAAACAGTTCAGAAAGGTTCATAGGATTTAGAAAAGTTCAAACAAAGGTATACTGAACAGAAAACAAAATGTGTCAAAGGTAGTGATCAAGTAATGTAACAGTGCAGCTGATGTATTACTCATAGATCAAGGACCAATAGTTGCTTATCTTGTACTTTCAACCAACATATAATGTGAAATAAATAAGAGAAAAAATAATAATTGCAAATTGGTACCATAGCTCAACTTCATACTAAGGTCACCCACCTGTTCTTAATCTAAAGTAAGCTCTGGAACAGTTTCTCCTTAAAAATTGGAGATGGGAGTTTCAACATTGAGTTGTTTTTAACAGATTAAGCGGCTGTATCTCCTTCTAACTGTAAAAGAATCAGCCATGGAAGTACCAACAAACCTTGAAGCCAGAAGAAGGATAGCCTTTTTTACAAATTCTCTTTTCATGGACATGCCTCGTGCTCCTCGTGTTCGGAAGATGCTTTCTTTCAGGTTTGCAAATGATTAATATATATTTTTCAATCATTAAGATTGCATACAGTATCTTTTTTTTTTTTTTTAAACACTAAAGCTTTCAGTATTTGCAAATAGCATCCAATATTTTTCTGTAATTAGCAATCAAAACCAAGGTCTTCTATGATATTACATGTCAGAACTAAGGTTAAATAAAAAATGATTTATTCTCCAGTTATATAGTCAGTAAAATCCCTTCATATAATTCATATAGGCTGGGGACCACAAGCTCTGTTTTTATCTTTGCTTCAGATTTGTAAACACTTTTGCAGCTTGCTGGCTTGTTTCTTTTGAAAACCCCATCAGGCTGAACCTTTACATTACTAACTTTACTATTTACTTACATACCTCTCTGATTATGGCTATGGCAGTGTCATGACCCCATACTATAGTGAGGAGACGGTTTTCTCCAGAAATGACCTTGATATGGAAAATGAAGATGGTGTTTCCATTATATTCTACCTCCAAAAGATTTTTCCAGGTACAATATTTCATTTTAACCCCTTGGCCCTGCATAAACCCAAACATAAACCAAAAAGGAAAAATTTGATGCTTCCCTTTTCAGGTCTTGATAATATCATGTATGCCTTGAAATACAAAAGAACATCATATGTGCCCTTTGGAATACATGAGAAATATCATGTATTTCCCTTTAACACATAAGACAAATATTAAACCTTGAATTTCAAAACTGAAGCAATATCCAAATAATCCCCCATTTGTGTTCATTAGTATAGAGAAAAATGAGGCAGAGCAAATTCAATGCTTCTTTCCAAAACATGTTTGGCTGCTTTACACTTGTTGACATGAAAATTTTCAATCTAAACTTAGCCCTGTTATGTTAATAGCCACATAGGTAATTAATTTCATAAGCTAATATAACTCCTTTTCATGTGAATTTTGTTAAAAAGATGAGTGGAATAACTTCAAGGAGAGAATAAATTGCAAAAAGGATTATGAAATTTTTGAGAATGATGAGAATATCCTTCAGCTTCGCCACTGGGCCTCTCTTAGAGGTCAGACACTATGTCGCACAGGTATGAATCGAACTATTCAATGTATCTTTGCAAATTTATTCGCTACTGAAGCAAAGATTTTCTTTCAGTTACCCAAATTTATTTTCTTTGCAAATTACAAAAACTTGGAAATTATTTTCTTTCAGTTACCCAAATAATTCTATGTATCTTATAATTATATAATAAATGAAGGATTTTGTTTCAGTTACACAAACCTATTATCTTTGCAAATTACAAAAAAACATGAGAATTATTTTTCCTGTTTTGTGAAAAATGAACTTGAATTTATATTATCTCTGCAGTTAGGGGTATGATGTACTACAGAAGGGCTCTCAAGCTTCAAGCTTTCCTTGATATGGCTTCTGAAGAAGGTAACAATATTATATCACTACAATATCTTAAGGTCCAAATAGCCACATTGGAGATTTAATAGCTAAACAACTTGAAAATAAAGAATCCTTGAATTTTTGGGCTCCTGTTGACTATTGTAATTCACCTTTTTTTTTTTTTGAGCAGAAATTTTGGAAGGTTACAAGGCAGTGGCAGATCAAGCAGAGGAAGAGAAGAGACAGAGGTCGATGTCAGCTCAACTGGAGGCTATAGCTGATATGAAATTCACATATGTCGCCACCTGCCAAATTTATGGTAACCAAAAGCAATCTGGAGATCGTCGTGCTACTGATATTTTGAACTTGATGGTCAAGTAAGCATCTAATTCATTTTCTATGTCATTAAATAGATGTTCATGTTTGAGTCTTGGCTGAACCAAAATTATGCAATACAAGATATCTTGTACATACTGGAAAGTGGAAACTGAAAAGAATCCATTCATTGTGAGCCTAACCCATATATTGTACTGTCTTGTACTACTGTATTGTTTAGTCAACTAATGAATTAAGCTTCTTATATTCGAACTGTCAAGCAGCACATTCTTAAATTAAGTACTTACCATTTGTGATTAAACACAGCTACCCCTCACTAAGAGTTGCATATATCGATGAAGTTGAAGAACGAGAAGGTGATAAAGTACAAAAGGTTTACTATTCTGTGCTAGTCAAAGCTGTTGAAAATCGTGATCAGGTAAGACAGATAAGATCTAGTCAAACAAGAGAAACTCTTGGAATTTAATTTATCCATTCTATTTTTTTTTTTATTCCAGATTGTGCTTATTTTGTTCTATTATAGGAAATATACCGCATAAAACTGCCAGGACCTGCAAAAATAGGTGAAGGAAAGCCGGAAAACCAGAACCATGCCGTAATATTCACACGTGGAGAGGCTCTCCAAACAATTGATATGAATCAGGTATGTAAAAGTAATTGGCTAAATTTCAGCATGTTGACTACTAATTGGCTAAAATACATGAAAGTAATTGGCTAATATTGGTTCATCGCATATTCCACTATTAAATCCTTTATAGTACATGTAGTCAGCTGTTTACTAGCCTGAAACCTTGAACTCTGTATTGAATTCCGTGTTCATCTTATCAGGACAACTATTTAGAGGAAGCACTGAAAATGCGAAACCTTCTAGAAGAATTCAATGAAGATCATGGCGTGCGCCCTCCCACAATTCTTGGTGTACGTGAGCACATTTTTACTGGAAGGTAACACCCATAGAATTCAAATCTGCTTTCAAAATATACCGGCAATCAGTATATTGGAATACCAAGCTGTTTCTATAATGAAGACAAAATAGAGTTCCGCTTGTTGCTCAGAGAGTAAACTCATTATGCCACTAACAAAAGTCCAAGAATTTAGTTCGTGTCCAGAATAGTACCATTAAGTTACTAAACTAACAGGAACTATATATCTATGATGCCTCTAATTTATTTTCTTAATTACGTTGCAGTGTTTCATCTTTGGCATCGTTCATGTCAAACCAGGAGACAAGTTTTGTCACAATTGGCCAGAGAGTTCTCGCTAGTCCCTTGAAGTAAGTTAATTTGTAACCCACAATTGCTTCACTTGTATTTTTCATGTATGCCTAATCAGCAATTAAAAAAAATGAAATAATGCTGAAATATTTTTGTGGTTTAGTCAGTGCTTTTTACATCCTCCTTTATTAATTGAATTGTAAAATTTTACTAGTTGTCTGTTATTTCTGTAGAGTTCGGTTTCACTATGGTCACCCGGATGTGTTCGATAGAATCTTTCACATCACGAGGGGTGGCATAAGCAAAGCTTCCCGAGGAATCAACTTATCTGAGGATATCTTTGCTGGTATAACTTTTTCTCTTGACGATTTTAAATTTGGTATCTTAATGGACTAAATATTGGTCTTGCATGATAGGGATATCAGATTATAAGATGTTATATGATTTTTAAAATTGTGTTATTGCACACTCAGGTTTTAACTCAACATTGAGACGAGGAAACGTGACACACCACGAGTACATCCAGGTTGGGAAGGGACGTGATGTGGGGCTTAACCAGATCTCTCTCTTTGAGGCCAAGGTAGCATGCGGTAATGGAGAACAAATTTTGAGTAGGGATATCTACCGCCTCGGCCACCGATTTGACTTCTTCCGCATGCTGTCTTGCTACTTCACCACTGTTGGCTTCTATGTCAGCTCAATGGTATGTATTGATTTTCAAGCGATAACAATGCCTTTTTTTCTTTTTCACCTTAGTCTTTTTTCGCTAATTTTTTTTTGTTAATTTCGTATTTTTGTGTTCATTTAAGCATGATAAACTTAAAAAGGCTTAATTTGCTCCAAGGGCGGCCTTAGGTTAAATATTGAATTACTTCTAAAGATTAATGGCGTTCATATAACTCCTTTATTCAACCATGTAATATAATTGTTTCTCTGGTCATTCACGCAGATGGTCGTCATCATTGTCTATATGTTCTTATATGGGAGGATATACCTATCTCTGAGTGGTTTAGAGGCTACAATTGTGCGGCAAGCGGAGATGCGTGGCAACCGAGCCCTTGAGTCAGCCATGGCCTCTCAATCCGTGGTTCAGCTCGGTCTCCTCATGGCACTTCCCATGGTCATGGAAATTGGTCTCGAGCGTGGTTTCCGCACTGCCTTAGGTGATTTTATCATCATGCAACTTCAGCTCTGTGCTGTGTTCTTCACCTTCTCCCTTGGTACCAAGTCACACTACTTTGGTCGCACTGTCTTACATGGAGGTGCCAAGTACCGGGCCACTGGCCGTGGGTTCGTCGTGCGTCATGTCAAGTTTGCTGAGAACTACAGGATGTATTCCAGGTATTAAAAAAAAGGGATCAATTTCCTTCTCATGTTCTCCACAGTTGTGCTTTCTAGACAAGCTCTTTACATCAACCCAAAAGAAATATAGAGAAGTTAAATCTAGGGATTACATGTTGGGCTTCAATGTACGAGCTGGTAACATGTGGTTATGAAGTAACTTAATTGAACTAACTTTAGTTGTCTGTGTGTATGGTTGGTAAATCAAGTGTCCTTCTGTAATTTACTATTTGTCAACTCACTACCTGACTCCTGTTTTTACGGTTGGTAATTAATTACAGGAGCCATTTTGTTAAGGGGATGGAGTTACTAGTGCTGCTTCTTGTTTATGAGGTCTACGGCTCAGTTGCGACCAACACAGCTCTATACATACTCCTAACATTCTCCATGTGGTTCATGGTGGGAACATGGTTGTTTGCGCCGTTCCTGTTCAATCCATCCGGGTTCGAATGGCAAAAGATTGTGGATGACTGGGATGATTGGTCAAAGTGGATTGGCAGCCGTGGCGGCATTGGTGTACCTGCTAACAAAAGCTGGGAGTCATGGTGGGATGAGGAGCAGGAGCACCTCCAGTCAACTGGCTTCCTCGGGAGGTTCTGGGAAATCTTACTCTCCCTCCGATTCTTCCTCTTCCAGTATGGTATTATCTACCACCTCCACATCGCCAATGGCAGCAAGAGCATTGTGGTAAGTATCACACTTATCAGTAAATTCATCGTATTAATGAACAATCAACCGAATAATAACCAAAAAAAACCAAAATTTTGGTTTGTTTGGTTGAACTGAATAAGAGAGAGTGAGTTTCAAAAGGTGAAAACTCAATACATAGGCAAATACACAAATGAACAGACGACTCTCAAATTCATGGTGAATAAATTTGGGCTTATTTTTCCATGTCAGGTGTATGGTCTATCATGGCTGGTCATAGTGGCGGTTGTGCTGGTGCTAAAGGTGGTGTCGATTGGAAGGAAAAAGTTCAGTGCCGACTTCCAACTCATGTTTAGACTTCTCAAACTGCTTCTGTTTATTGGATTTGTCGGAACTCTTGGCATTCTATTCACCCTTCTCAATCTCACAGTTGGTGACATCTTTGCTGCCTTCCTTGCCTTCGCCCCCACCGGATGGGCCCTACTATCTGTAATAATCTCTCTTATAAATTATTTCTTCATATCAATAGCCAACCTGTCCAACATATTCAGATTTCTCTGGATTAATTATACCAGAGTTAGACTACGGTACTATGCATAGCGCACATTGTTCTGTACTATGGATGCTTATCTTCATTTCAAAGTTCAAATAGTCGATCCAAACCATTCAACATGATCTCCATATGAAAATGTGCTTGGATGCCAAAATCTACATTTTATAGATTTATTTTTTTACTATTTTTTCTATATAGGTACAAAATCACTGATCTAAATATTCTAGACCATTCGAAAGCAGTGATTTTCTACCAATCTAACAAAATAGTAAATCAATTCTAAAATAATATAAAATTTGGCCTCAGATTTCATTTTCATAAGGAGATCATGTTGAGCGGTTGGAATTGAATATTTGGACTTTGAAAATAAAATTATGCATCCATAGCACAGACCAATCTGCGCTATGCATATTACCATAGCCTCACTCATTAAATTAACCAACTTTCTTCATATATATATAAATATTAATTTTGCACGGTTGTTGATCCCTATATGGATCTTTTTTTAAATTTGTAAACAGGTGTCCCAAGCAATCAAGCCAGCAGTAAAGGCGCTAGGTCTGTGGGGATCGGTAAAGGCACTTGCGAGGGGATACGAGTACATAATGGGTCTGGTTATCTTTACACCAGTTGCCATCATGGCATGGTTCCCATTTGTTTCGGAGTTCCAGACTAGACTTCTATTCAACCAAGCTTTCAGTCGTGGTCTCCAAATTTCTAGAATTCTTGCTGGTGGAAAGAAACAAAACTAATTTAATCGTTGTGATAATTACTGTTAGAGAATTCAACCTAGTATTTCAGGTCAAAGGGAATATTAATTCTTTCTTTCAATTGATTAGTTTGTTCATTTGTAAAAAGAAAAAATGGTTATGTGAATTCAGGTTTCAATGCAATCTCACACTACTGTTCGTCCTGTTTTATTTTTTGTAATGTATAATATAGTATTGTTTACGTTATTATATAGCACCATATCCCAAATGAGTACCATGTCAATAACTACAGTTTGACTTAGAGCTGATATGCCAAAATGACTATAAGCTGCTAATTTAGTTGAGTAATGTGAACACTTTGTACCAGTTTCAACAACTCAGTACCAGGTGGTACATGATTTTTCTGTAAGTATCTCTACAAGATTAGAAAATCACAATATACCATTAATTGACACCAAACATATTGTTACAATCTAATTTATATGGTGAGTACATTTATGTGAGCTGGCACACATAAATTAAATTTACAATCTGGTGATATACAATCTAATACAATATATACTTGGTGAAACAACTGAAATTGATGAAAGGAAAAGAGCATCCTAAAAACATGGAAAAAAATGCTTTCGAGGGGTAAAGATTTTAATACAGTAGTTTTGGCTTTTGATTCCGCAGTTCGTGCACTGTGTGAAGTCAAAACTGCTCTGTTAAAATCTTTACTATTGGAGGGGAATGCTTGACTTCTGCTTCACCACTTTGAAGAATGCCATGAAATTCAATATTTTATGTAATTTTAGAAGTAGAAATAGTTAACTCTATTTGGTTAGTTAAAAATGCCATGAACAACCAAAACGTCTCTTATACGAGCAACTTGACTTGTACCTTGATTCTTGCAGTTATATATTACCAGTACCAGTCGGTACCAATACTCTACACCCCTAGATACTTGCTGTTACGTTCTGGCACTGGTACCAATGCTATTTTGCATACTGGTACCTGTTGCAATTTAGTTGGGGGCATAAACTGTGAAATCTGCTAAGTCGGAGGTTCAATTTGTAAAAGTTGGAAATATCCCTTGTCAGATGGACTCGAATGTAAAAGGTTAAATCAAGTCTGGTGAGCCGAGCTATTAGGCTTTCGGCTTGGCTGAATTTTAAATGGAATTGAAATGGGCCCTGCCCATTCTGCCGAAACTTAAAATTTCTTTTGAGAAAAAGAGAAATTAATACATAAAAAGTTTGAAAACAAACTGCTTCAGACTGAAACTTGTTTTCGGTTGAAAAAATAATTCTACTTAAACAACAAATAATTTAAAACGAGATGGAACAGCTTTGAAATAACATAGATCTATACGTGATCAAAATAATAAGTGTGCTAATTAATTAATGAAAGGGACGAACTAATTGTTCCCCAAAAAATCTCCGAAATGCCTCCGAACTATCCTTGTCAAGGGTCATGAACAACACCCTGTTTAACTCTTTGTATACAACCCTAAGAGTTACTAGCAAGTCTTTAAATCTAAAATCTAATTAGTTCAACTTCTAACTATTTTTTCTTGAAATTTGTCAACAAGTCAAAAAAGTAAAAAAAAAAAAAATTCTTTTCAATCTTTTATTTTCCTCTAGTCATTCTCATCAATTTTTTCAATGAATTGTAATAAATTTTGTAATCTAAAACTACAAACGTTTTCTACTCGATTCTCTTTCAAATGAGAGCCTTGATAAAACACTTTTGAGTTATATATGTTTGTGTCACTACAAGTCTATAGGAACTTTACATTTTGTTTCTCTTTGTCTATAATCCTTTAAACTATGAATGTCTAGCCTAGATCTTACATATAACTTATCAATTTTTTAATAGTAATAGCTCGTAGACACTTAAAATTTTATTTATTAAGATTTTAAACCTCTGTTTACAACCCTTTAAAATATTCATGTCAAGTCAATAAAACTTACATGTGACTTGTCAAAAAACAAAAATTAACAGTAAAAGACTATAGGCACTTTAAATTTTGTTTTCCAAACTTTTAAATATTTGTTTACAATCTTTTAAAATTTGTCAAGCTTTTAAACCTTACATGTAACTTATAAAAAAAATTACAGTAAAAACCATAGACACTTTAAATTTTGTTTTTTCAAGCCTTTAAACATCTACTACAACCATTAAAGACCTCGTGTCAATAGGGCTGCTAATGAGCTGAGCCGGCTCATGAGCCAATGAGTTGAATAAGTCAATTTTTTATAATGAATTGGACTCTAAACTAAAGAAAACTCGACTCGACTCAAATATTATGGCTTAATCTGAACCGAATTTGAGCCAAGCAGAGCCAACTCACAAGCTGGGCCTCCGAGGCTATTTCAAAAACTATTGTGTTATTTCAGTTATAGTAAGTATACATTCTACTTTCAAGAAGTGTTCATTATGAGCTTCTGAGGACATGAATACAATTATTAATAATTCAAATGATAAATTGATAGTTATCAAAATGTATTTTGATTTAATACGTAATAGTTATCATATCTTTATTTTGAACTAAAATAAATAAGTGTTTATTTTATTTTAAAGAGTGTTCATTATACGTTGAAAAATTCATTCAAGGAGAAAAAAAAATGTACATTACATTTTAGGGGTGACAAAATTTTGATTTTAAAAATGGATGATGTTATTTTAAAAACTGTTACGTGTTTATTTGAATTATAGTAATTATACATTTTACTTGCAATAAGTGTTCAATATGAGCCTTCAAGGGACTTGAATGTATTTATTGTCACCCCAAATATAGTATGAGCCGGCTCACGAGCCGGACCAAGCTAAGTCGAGCCAAGTATTTACATCAGTCGAGTCGAGACGAGCCGAGCTGAGCTTTTTCTTTCAAAACTGAGCTGAGCTAGAGCCGAGTCATTTTGCTTCTCTCATTGAGCCGAGCTCATTAGCAGCCCTATGTGTCAAGGCAACCTATAATTCTCGAGTTCACAGTAAATTTTGACAATCTTTCTCTAGAAAACCATAACTTTCTAATGTGTATAGTCCAACTAATTTGAAACCATCACCATGTAAAACTAGACTTACAACCTTTGAATCCACAAGTTATACACCCAAAATAACCAAAGTCAGCATTTCCAAAACTCCTTTTTAATCAAGATCAAATTCCGTCCACCGTAGAATTCAAGGAGTTTTTATTTAAATTTCTTAATAAACCTTACTTTATTATAAATAATTAATTAAGTTTGTAATTCAACAATAAAATAGCAATAATTAATTGTCCCTAGATATATCAAATTTAAACCTACAATATCAATTTTGTACGTAAAGGATGATTCTCTTTTTTTTTTTTTTTTTTGATAAACTGATAGAAGCTATCAGTGGAAAGGATGATTCTCAAACATATCAATTTAATTGTACAATACATTGCAATCAATTTAGCTAGCAAAGGCGCTCTCTTCCAGCCAAGTCAATTAGATCGATTTTAAACACCCTGCATTTGCTGCTCAGTTTTCTGCTTATTACAGACAAACAAGTTTTACACACATCAATTGCAAAAATAAATCCTAACAAGTGTATTTAACAGTGAACCTCAATGAGCTTCAGCGATCACCAAGAAATTAAGTTTATCGGAAGCTTAACCTAAAATAGAAATCAGATCCATTTTCAAATGACAAAAAAATGGAGATCTTGCAGCGAGAATGCATTTGTGAGCACTAAATTTTTTCCCATCCACTTGAGATTTAACATCGGTTTCATTTCCATTCTCCAAAAAATGCCCAAGTAGCTGTTGCATGTTACTAGGTGGTTCCATCCACATGAAATTTAACATTAGTTTCATTTTCGTTCATCTTGTTCTCCATATTAATATGTGTTTGGAGATCAAATTTTATATTTTTTTGAAAATTTTCTACTATTTATTAAGCCACTTTGAAAATCACTAATTCAATGGTGCCTTTTGATTTTACTGTTACCGTTGGATCAACGATTTTCAAAGTAGCTTAATAAATAGTAAAACATTTTCAAAAAATGTAAAATTTGGTATATATATATAGCAAGACTACCATACATTGCAATGCATAATCATTTTTGTGCATTGGACTATAAATCACTGGATTCAAAGTACAAATAACCGATCCAAACCGTTTATCTTGTTCTCCATATTAATATGTGCTAGGAGACCAAATTTTATATTTTTTGGAATTTTTTTACTATTTATTAAGCTACTTTGAAAATCACTGATCCAACGGTAACAGTAAAATAAAAAAGCACCGTCGGATCAACCATTTTCAATGTGGCTTAATAAATAGTAAAAAAAAAAATCCAAAAAATATAAAATTTGGTCTCCAAGCACATATTAATATGGAGAACAAGATAAACAGTTTGGATCGGTTGTTTGTACTTTGAATCCGGTGATTTATAGTCCAATGCACAAAAATGATTATGCATTGCAATGTATGGTAGCATGCAAGTATGTCCATAACCTTTTGACAATTTTTTATCAATCCCTTAAAATTTCGCCGACATCCCAAATCCATTATATTTCATAGCAATGGCAAGGAAAGCATGCAAGTATGTCCATAACCTTTTTGTTGTAGAAGCATTATTTCGAAAACAACAACAGACATTCATAAATGTTGTAATTTCTACAGTGATAGAAATTAGGGTAAAAAAAATGTGAAAGTCAAGCTCCCTTCATCCTTTTACCAGTCAAGTCCTTGTCACAATAACATGAAATAGGTGAACCCCAACAATGTTTATTCATGAAGCCCAAGTACATTGACTCTCATTTACACATTTATATCGAGTCTGTAAAAGCTTAACTATGCAAATATTTGGTATAATATCCAGAACTCTTAAGTTTGTAGAGCTGCTAGTAGAGGATGAGAGACAGATGGAAAGTCTTGGGGGGCCTAATTGTACTAAAATTATGGTGTGGAGAAATGGGTTGGAGGCCCCGCAATTGAATTACCCGTCAGGCTGGTCTCTTGAGAGAAACCTAGATGCTATTGTACCACTCAGATGGTACATATATCTGGCTTTTAATTGTAAGTGCTCTGCTTGCTGAAAACTTTGTTGGTTCAGTTCATAAAGGGGTGCAGTACATATTATTTCTATACGCACAAGTTGCATGCACACACCATCTGGTTTGAACTGTTAAATTTGATTCTGTAATTGTAGTTGGTTTAGGCACTGAAGTGCTTTTTTTACCTTATTCAAAATGATATGGCTACTACATATTGAACAAAGTTATTATATATAGAGGGTAATAAGAAATTAAATTTTATGATTCTATTTGTATATTTTTTCTTTACTTGTGTTCTTATACATTCATACTCTTCCCATTTTTTGTTTCTTGACCTTTTTTTAGGATGAAGGTGATGACTGAGCTAGACATGAATAACTGGGTTAGAACTTTATTAATTACGTTATATGTGATGTTTTGTTAAATGGGGGTGTTTGATATTATGCAAAATAATAATAGGCTAGCTTAATTTGGGAAAACTAGAATTGAGAATTTTGAGGAATATGTGTTGTTTTTTTTATTTCATGACTTGAGAATTTTGAGGAAATTGTAATTGATACTATGGCAAAATTAGAATTGTTGTGTTGATATTGTTACTGTTGTATCTCAAATCAAAACTGTAATTTTGTATGATATTTGATGTTATAATTAAATTGATCTATTGTGTATGTTTTGAGAAAAGTAAAATGAAAAAAACCCAAAAAACTAACAGAAAAGTAAATAATAAAAAAAAACTAACAGAATAGTATTAGCGACCGGTTTTGACTTTCAGGGACCGTTAATTGTGGTCGTAGTTATCTTTTCATGACGTCAGCAAAAAACAACAGCGAGAAAAAAAATTGGTCGCAGAAAACGTATTAGCGACCGGGTGACGTCATTTAGCGACTGGTGACGTCATCGATTGAGTATCTGCGACAATGCTTTGAGCGACCGGAATAACTATCTGCGACCGGCTACATAACTATCAGCGACCAGAAAACCGGTCGCTGATAGTCTTTTTTGCTGTAGTGATCCACTTTTATTGTTAAAGCACTTTATTTTGTACGAATCTTAAAGCATATCTAAGGGTTTAAGATGTGGTGTTATTTAGTTTCAAATAACACCAATGTCATATTAGCCTAACTCTATTATATATATATATATAGAGAGAGAGAGAGAGAGGCTAAATACAATCAATTGTTCCTAGCCTCCCGTACAACCTTGTTTTTCGATTTTTAAAATCCAAATAATCGATCCAAACGTTAGATGTGATCTCCATATTAAAATGTGCTAGGAGACAAATTTTATATTTTTTGAAATTTTTTTATTATTTATTAAGCCACTTTCAAAATCGCTAATCCAATAATGTCTTAACCAAATAGTAAAATTAGAGGCTACTGTTGGATAAGTGATTTTCAAAGTGGATTAATAAATAGTAAAAAAATTTCAAAAAATGTAAAATTTGGCCTCCTAGCACATTTTAATATGGAGATCACATCTAACGGTTTGGATTGATCATTTGGACTTTAAAAATCGAAAAATAACTTGGTTGCACGGAAAGTTAGGGACAATTGATTGTATATTACTTAGCCTATCTCTATATATATATTATTTGTCATGTAATGCATTAATTACATCCATTATTTTTTTTCCACAAAAAATCCGGATATAAATTACGAGCTGGAATGTCCAAAATTGGCAAATGTGCGTTACAAAAACAAACCGTACACATTTTTTCTATTTTTTTGACAATAAGTTGGATATGAAGCCATCCAGCTGTCTATAACCGTGTCCACAATTTGTTATAGCGCGCATCCTATATAAAGGAGATGCAACTACTGACAATCTAAATCGTGCAAATCAAACATACAAATTACATCCTCCTACTCTCTTCCTTTAATTTTCTCTAATCATGGCCAACATGAAAACAAGTTTAATTGTTCTATTGATTGTTTGCATTGTTTGTTCTTCGAAAACTGAAGTTGGTGCGGAAAGTGCGAGCATTCCGCTTCCTACGGGGCCAAGTCAGGACGCAACGAAAAGGCCTGACCCAGCTAACGAATATAATAGGGGATGTTCAAAAATGAACCAATGCCGTGGAGATGATACCACTAATTGATGCATTTAAAAGGGAGCATTATATATATACTGAAGGAATTGCATGCCAAGACCTCTTGCACAAATTTCGTGTTGTATCTTTATTCCAGTTTTATATATATATGATTTAAATTTTATAAACAGAATTGAGTCATGTTCCATTGTTAGTTACATTTGTTATACAGGGGTATACTTGTAATTAATTGATCATGTGTAACTAACTGGTAGTTAAGCTGCTGTCTTCTGTTATGTAGTGTCTTCTGTTATGTAGAGACACAGCTGATTACTAAGACATACGCTGGTTATATATACCAGACTATTGTATCATTTGAAGATTAATGAAAGATATCATTCTATTCCATAATAATTCTCTCTATCTCTCTCTCTGACTTCTATCATCCATTGATAATATTGAATTTAACTATAATATATGTTGTGCTCGGTAATATATTTGAGCTTGTATTAATTCAATAAATCGGTCGTGTGTGCTGAATACTATGCTACATGGATATGGATACAACTATTGTATCTGATATGATACATACACTACACATATTTTTTCTCAAAATTTAATATAGCATATTTAAATGTATCTATAAAATTTAATTATGTTTTTACATTAAAATTATTTTTTCCGAAACAAAATAACATAAAATTTGCCTAACTGTAAACTGCAGCATATGCAAATTATGATTGAAGATTTAGTGGTTTAATTTAATTAAAAATACAATAAAAAATATGGACTAGAGTTAGACAAATAAATAAAAGAGATTATTTGATAAATAAATATAATTACAAACTAGTTTAATCAATTCACAAAAATTAAATTAAAAAAGCAGTAGGATATTTGGAAAAATCCATCGAATTCTAGCAAAAAATATTTTAGGAATATTTACAAGTAGCAAGCAAGTCAAAATTAATTATCATTCGAAATTGAGGAATATCAATTAATTCATGTACCAGCAGGAATTCAAATTTACTTATGCATATTTTTCACTTGAATATTCTAATATTTTGAAAATAAAAAAACAAAAAACACTTTGTTTACGTTTTCAAATACAAACAACATGTATCATATTTTATGCGCATAAAAGATTACAAAATATCAAACGTGAAAGATTAAACCTCGCGTGAGAGCCAAACGAATTAAACTTCTAACTACCTTTATCTTTAAATCAAAAAATAAAAAAATGTTTTCACTCACTCTGTTTTTTTTTTCCTTCAATTATTCTAATCTATTTTTTCCTTCAATTATTCTAATAAAAAAATAAAAAAAATGTTTTCACTCACTCTGTTTTTTTTTCCTTCAATTATTCTAATCTATTTTTCTGATGACCTGTGATGAAATTTTCAAATCTAAAAATATGAACATTTTCTACTCGATTTTTTGTGACATTTTTTTTATATAATGAAAGCCTGTGAGTATTATGATTTCTGGAGTCTTTAAACCTCTATCTATAACTATTAAATTATAATTTTTATATCACTATTTATTATTTATAAATGTCCAATTATAATTTTTTTATTTTAATGACTGAGAAAAAAAATCTAAATTGTAATTTAGAGTCACAATGATTTAGAGATTAAAATTCTGACTCTAAATCATTTTTATATCAATCATTATAATTTGTGACTCTAAATCATTTATAAATGTGTCAATCTAAATTGTGACTCTATCTTTAAATCAATTTTAATGAGCCAGGGTTTTTAATGGGGATTGGAAAAAAAAAAAATTGGGGGAGTCACAATTTTTTAATTTTTTTGAATATTGAGTATATTTTTCTAATTTTTTTCTGAAAAAAAGAATAGACATAAAAACATATATTGGGAAAAGAAATTTAGAATGAGAGAAAACTTTATAATTTCTTGAATTTTAAGTATCTCTGTGTGATTTTTTAGCTATATATATGTGGCTTCGCTCCTACTTAATTAAATATCGTTGTTATGCTTACTCCTAAAAAAACCGCTAAAATACAATTTAACAATTATTATTTGAGATGTACACACATTAAATCCATTTTCTTTCCCACATAAAAAGATCCAAAATTAGTAGAAGTGTGTCAAGCCATCCAATTTGTTATATATGGCGCATCCTATATATAAAGGAGATACATCTACTTGTAAATCTAAATTGTGCAAATCAAACATAAAAGTTACACCCTCGTATTCTCTTCCTCTTGTCTATTAACCATGGCCAACATGAAAACTAGTTTAGTGGTTCTGTTGATTGTTTGCATCATTTGTGCGTCAAAAACCGAAGCTGATGACGCAACCATTTCACTTCCTAAGAGCCCAGGTCAGGATGCGGTAGCAATGACCGACGTATCTAGGGGATGTTCAGAAGCCAACCATTGCAATCCAGGAACCACTGCTCCAGGGGAACCAGCACAAACATCTAAAAATTGATGCATCTAAAAAGGAGCATGTGTTGAATTGAATTGCCAAGACCTTAAATTATGTGTTATTACTTTATTCAAATGAAGCAAAGATAAGGTGCTTTAGTGTCAAAACCTAGGATCAGTTTTTAACAGCAAACTGGAACAGTTGGTCTTGATCTATTTTTAATTATTTTGTACATGATTAAGAGGTTGAAGAAGCAAAATATAAAGGTTTAAATGCTATATTTATGTGTTAATTTTTCATGAACTTCAACCTCTTGATCTTATGCAAAGCATGCTAAAAAATGTTCAAATTTAAACGTAGATCAAGATCAGCCATAAAAGCTTGTATTTTGAAGCTTGTATTTTGAAGCTTATATTATATAGATGTTGACATTGATGAACCCCTTGTTAAGCTTTAATACACCCTATTATTATTTGAGTAGGGTTAAAATGCACCATTGGTTTTGTGCCCTAACCATACCCCAATTCTATATCTTCGTTTACAAAGTTCAAACAGTCGATCCGAACCGTTCATCTTGTTCTACATATTAAAATGTGCTTAGAGACCAAATTTTATATTTTTTGGATTTTTTTTACTATTTTTTTTAGATAGGTACAAAATCACTACATCTGGACCATCCAAAAACGGTGATTTTGTACCTATCTAAAAAATAGTAAAAAAATTCCAAAAAATATAAAATTTGGTCTCTAAGCACATTTTAATATGTAGAACAAGATGAACGGTTCGGATCGACTGTTTGAACTTTGTAAACGGAGATATAGACATGGGGTATGGTTGGGGCACAAACCAATGGTGCATTTTAACCCTACTCTTATTATTTTCCTGTTTATGTATGTAATTGCTTGCATTCCTTTTGTATATTTGCCTTGTAAAATTAAATCGGATATTTATATATATGATTTGTGTTTTTCAAACACAATTTATTTTTTAAGGTAATTGTGTTTTATAAAAAGAATTCAGTGTTCCGTTGATAATATTGAATTGAAATACATGTTCTGCTTTGTAATACAATATATTTGTGTTGACAAATTGATCGAATGTGCTAGATATAATATATATGCTGCATGGATATGGATACAAATATGGTATCTGATATGATACAGACACAGCTATACATACTTATTCAAATGTTTAATATAGGATATGTTGATATATGTATTATATTTAATTGTAATTTTTACATTAAACTTTTTTTTTCAGGCCCGAAACAAATGACATAAATGTGTCTAATTGTAAATTGTAGTATATACAAATTCTACAGATATTGAAGATTTAGTGGTTCATTTTAAATTAAAAAAAAATACAATCATATATATGGACCAGAGGCTAGACAAATAAATAAATGAGATTATTTGTTAAATAAATTTAAGTATAAACTAGCTAGTTTAATCAATTTACAATTTAAATTATTTGTACAATATGAAATAAATATATATTTTACAGCATGTATTTGTATAGAGATCCTATATTCATTTTAATAAATAATTATAAACTTGGATCATGTATTTATTTATTTATATCATTCAGAAAAATTAAAAGTAGTATGTAGTTCGGAAAAACTTGAATTTAAGCAAAAACAAAGTGCGCTTTACTTAACATTGATGTTTTATCTCAAGTGAAATGGGTCTGATTGAATAGCAAAAAAAATTAATTCGGAGCTCCCATGCATGTACATAAAACAATAAATTCCCGAAAAGTCTCAGATATTGCTACTCATGGGCTCATGCGATTAAGATAATGACAGAGTTTTGATTGAATAAAGCTGTTGACAGATCTGATTTCACTCCCTACAATGTTAGAGTATCAGAGTTATATTAGGAAAAAAACATATAACTAGTACGCGGTATGAAACTAAATAAGCTATATCAATATTTTTATCCCTTTGCATTACTATAAAAATGTTAACAATACACGACCTATTATATACAGATGCGAGAAAATTCCAAATAAACAGTGTGTAATGGACGTAGGTACTCATGATGTGAATGTAAGTTCCAACTATACAAACACAATCATATATAACGCAACTGTATACTAAAGACACGTATATTTGTACACAGTTTAATATTATTAATAAATCATGTATGTTTGTACTACTTCAAACATGGTTTTTTCCTAAAATCTCATGTACATATGCTTTTGCTCATTTTAATTTGGTCAGTTGAAATTGTGCTTGTCTCTGATTGGTGCTGTGCAGTTCATCACTATATATAAATGAGTTAGGCTAATATGACACTAGTGTTATATCAAACTAAATAACACTACATCTTAAATCCTTAGATCTGCTTTAAGATTCGTACAAAATGAAGTGCTTGAACAGTAAAAATGAATATTACGAATCTTAAAGCAGATCTAAGAGTTTAAGATGTGGTGTTATTTAATTTGATACAACACTAGTGTCATATTAGCCTAACTCATTTATATATAGTGATGAACTGCACAGCACCAATCAGAGACAAGCACAATTTCAACTCTCCTACTCTTTCTCTAATTAATTAATATTGCCATGGCCAACATACGTGCTTGCTTAATCATTCTATTACTTGTTTGTATGTTTTGTTCAACAACATGTGCTAGTGAGATTACTTATCCTCCTATTGCGGTTGATCCTCCATGCCTCCCCGCTCCAGGAAAGAATTGCAGGCCAGGAAATCCTGTTATTCCCCCCACCAGGCCATGCGGAAAGCGAGAGCATTGTCCTCCTCAGTCCCGACCCCAACTGACATAATCCCCGCAGTTTGACGCCAAAAACTAGGATGTAGACTAAATGGAATAATTTTCTCTCTTTTTTGGTTGAAAGCCCGTAGGTGATTGTATTCATTCAATGATTTACAAAATAACAATTACATAGATTTCTTTTGTTAAAGTTAAAAAACATTAAAATCTATATATTGAGCTATTTGTACAATTATCTAATTTGCTATGTCAGAAAATAAAAAATACGTGAAGTCAGAGAATGCGAATTGGTTTATTCGTGCCCGAATAACAAGTAGGTGGGCCTTCTGATTTTCTTCTCTGATAATGTAGACATAATAGTAATTTCTTCGAGTTGCATATCCTGCTAACTATGCCGCATCGAACCCTTTCTTGAGGACGAAATATCTTTTTCTTTCTGAATTCGACGCTGCTAAGAGGAGTTCACAGCCGAGAGACACTGAATCAAACTAGATCAGGACAGTCTGTTGGATTTATTGCCAACCTCATTGAATTTAATACCAACACTGAGCATATATGTAATATAATTATGGATTGTTTACTGTCATATAAGATTGTCAATTTGTGTGTTGATCCTGATTGTGATCTTTTTTTTATTGTTTTGTTTCTTCATATAAAGTAGTTGATTAAATGAGATGGCTGTCACAAGCTGTCCAAAATCCATGCAAAACATGTTCTTAAAATTAAATCATTTTTTATCATAACTCTTCGACAGTGTCTAAATGGCATGTGACAGTGCATTGTTATTTAATCACTTACACAAACTCCCTTTGAATTAAGTGGTGATTTGCGAAAAAGTTTAAATAATAACGTAAATCCACTGCCAAAGACTCAGAATTTAAACATGATTTAATGTTTAGAACATGTTTTGCATAGATTCATGTTGGCCGAACATACTTTGTGTCTTGATGTTTGTGATCTGTTTTTTAATTGTTATGTTATTGCTTCATGTCAAGTAGTTGATTAATGATATGATTGATTTAATATAGAGCCAAACTTAATATATTTTATTTGCATTGAAGAGAGCACACTATGGCAGAACAATTAAATGAGATGGGTGTCACAGTAGCTGTCCAAAATCCATGCAAAATATGTTTTTAAAATTAAATCACGTTTTGATCCCGAGTTTTCTGCAGTGCATGAATGACACATAATAGTGCATTGTTGTTTGATCTCTTACACAAACTCTCTTTAAATTAAGTGGTGGTTTGCAAAAGAGTTCAAACAATAACGTAAGTCCACTGTTGTGTGTCCATTTTAACACTGCTGAAGATTCGAGATTAAAACATGATTTAATGTTTAGAACATGTTTTGCATGGATGTTGGACAGCTTGTAACACTCATCTCATTTAATTGTTCTGCCATAATGTTCTCTCTTCCAATGCAAAAAATATATTAAGTTTGGCTCTATATTAAATCAATTCTACCATTAATCAACTATTTTGTGTGATGTGTTATAATTATTGTGTTGTAATTATATATATTAAATTGATCCTACATATTAAGTTTGCATATGATGTATTGTAATTAACTATAAATACTGTGATGAATTTTATGGATGTTTATTTGAATATTTATGTTGCATGCACATGGTAACTTTTAATTGGATTAATTAATTGTCACATGTCCATTGCAAGCACATGGTAACTTTTACCCACTACATGCACAATTCGGTAACTTTTATGCAGATTAATTGCATATTTAGATAAATTAAGTGAATGTTGCTTGCATGTACAATTCAGTCGGTGTTGTCAAACTCCTCGTATTGAATTAGTGAACTCCAATATTAGAATTGGCAAATCACCATCAAATATTAATTTATAAGAAATATCAATGAAACATGTTCACATGAGGGATCCACTTACAATTAACATTTGTTTACAATTATTTACCTATTGCCTAATAAATATCAATTTATAAGAAACATGCATCAACAAATTTTAATTGTAAGTGAATCCCTCCTCATATATTGTTTACATATATTAATTGCATGCACAACCCATTAACTTTTATGTTGATTAATTGCACAGCTACATAAATTAATTGGTAAATGTTACTTGAATTTATGTGGATTAACTTGAATTTGCATCATCTTCAATACTGCACAAGGTAATCTTTTACAATTAATGGATCTGGACAGTTCTTTTGAACTTGGCATGTATCGCAAAGCCCAATAATACTGCTAGTCCGAATCCCAAAGCGATGAAATTTAATCTCAAATCGTAAATGAGGCCCATCATCTACGGTATGAGTTGAATTTGACATTGCCATATTAATAAATACATGTGTACTCTTTGCATTTATCCACCGTATTTATCCACATGCCACCATCGGTAGGACTACTGACCATCACTACGTAGTCGATGGCATTACAGTTAAAGGGAGAGCTAAGGTTTCAAATATATATATATATATATATATATATATATATATATATATATATATATATCCAACAATATAGAGTGTTCTAGCGAACTCTCAAAATTAATGGTTGTATCTAGGTAGCTTGCTTTCTCCGCCGCTACTCCGTCTTAACAATAACACTCATCACCCACCTCAATAACACCAATTGAGCGCTCTCGTCGCAAGGTTCTTGCAACTGATACTCTGTCTATATCTAGGGTTTTCTAGTTTTGGATTTTTAGGATAATATGGTAACAGGGTTTAGCTTTAGATCTTTTTTTTAAACATTAATTTGTAATTTAATTTTAGCAATGTCGGTCCAAGATTAGTTGTCACTTTCGAAAAGACTGAGAAGGCTGATTGCTGATCCACAACGAATTCATATTACCACTGACGGTGATGCTGGTTTGGATGTGCGAGTAAAATTCCCTAATCTGGGGTTTCATTGATTTTTAATTCTTCAGTAACATGAAATATGCAAGAATGACCTTGCCTTGACATCCAATCACATAGATTTCATTTTTTGAAGATTTGCATCAATTCAATACCTGTTAGGAGGAATGCAAGAAGAACAAGGGATTGGATATTAGCTAGAGCAAAGCCAAATGCCAACCAAGAAGCCGATTCTCCAAACTATCCCAAGGTAAAGCATCTGACTGAATAAATTAGTGTTTATTTAAATAAGTTGCTACATGTACACGAAAGTGATACAATCATATGTACATTGTCAAGACTAGTCTGTAGTATGTTATTCATTGTTTCTGTTATTAGTTATGGATGTTAGTAATAGCTGTTAGTATAGTTAGTTACAGATGTAACCATAGAGTTAGTTATATTGTTTATGATGTAAAACTGATGGCTATATAAACATCTCAAGTGTTTTAAGAAACTTTATAAATCAAATTCGGTACTATATAGGCATCCTAAAAAGTTGTAAATTTGTATATCCTGTAAAAGCTAGAATATAATCATGAAGGACTAAAGTCGGTAGAAATAAAAAGTAAAATCTCGAAATATTTATTACCGCCATATGAGTAGTATAAATAGTTGGTGGCACATGTATATGAGGATGTGAGAAAAATAAAAAGTTTTGTACTCCTCTTAAGTAATAAAAGAAATAATATTATAAACTCCTCTCTTCTTTCAATATCACAATCCGAGTTCAATTTACAATAATATATATAAGATAAATATGAATACAAGTGGAGAATGCATGTATATATCTTTCAGTTCCATATTAGTTGTTGCATGCATTTATATCAAAGATCTCCATTGTTGGCGCCGGCATTGCCGGGACCATCTCGGCAATGATCAATAGGGTTACAGGGCCTGGTCCACGGGTTTGCGTTATTTCCTGGTCTACAATTTTTATCGTCATGTTGTCTGAGATCACATGGTGTACCATCGGCCCGAATGCCTCGGTAGTTAATCTCTGTCTTGCCTCTTGGGTGATCCTGATGGCGTCCTTTGTAATGTGATCCATGGTGGTGACTGTCGGTTGCATTTCCTTCATTGATTAGGAGAATGATGCAAAACAGCACAAATAGGAGCACTATGTTACGAGCATAGACCATCTTGAAGGATGTCAAAATCTCTGACAATAACCAGTAACATCTCGAAAATTTAGTCATTATTATTTATGCATACAAGACTTTTTCATAATATATATAATAAAGATTATAGGTTTTTGGGTAACATATTGTATTTATAATATTGACAATACTAGTACCTTTATGAATAAAAAATTCTGAACAATCTAATTTGAAAAATGATTCAACAGAAAAAAGACATGTATACCTGATTTTCTTGTGCTGGATGTTTTTCAGTAGTTTGATGCATTTGAGCAAGTTGTTGGAATGTATATATAAATTGTTATTTTTCCTTAATTAGTGCAATTGCTTCGCAATAGAATGTATTTCTATTATTAGTTATCTTTCATAAAATCAAAGGATGTCCGTCAATCGACAACCAACAATCGTCAACGCTAGCTGAAACAGGATGAGCAAAATGATGAGGATGATTTATTGATTGTGTGCAATGTGAAATACTGGTTAGTTTTACTGGCACAGCCTGGATCCTTCATACGGTGTACATGATCGACCGTTGTTTTGTTTTTACCAGGAATAGAAGTCATGAACAACAATAGCTGTGGCATAGATTTAGTTTAGATTTTTTGCAAAATAGGTATATTATTCGGATCCTATTATATTCCTACAAAATAAAAAAAAAACTTTCAGCAACTTTTATATAGTATAAAAATAACTACTATTCTTTTAGAGATTCTTTTAATGTTACTGTACTATATCTTGTAAATAGTAAAACACATTTGAGTATAGAGTAGGTTTGAGAAGGATGAAAAAAGCACGAAAAACAAAACAAAAATTTCAAGCACGTCCCTATGAAAATTCACTTTTATATGCTAAAGTATTAAGTTCTTTTGGCAAACTAATAACATTTCGTGAGTTTATAATGATGTTTCCATATATGAAATACTTTATTGATCAAATCCAATGAGTAAGACACATCATTAAAGAACAATTATCATTCAAAAGAAAGAAAAAAGAAAGAAAGAGACGTAGATATTCAAGATGGACATCAAAACATATTGCTTTCTTTCTTCAATTCTAGCGAAATATAAATAAACTCTAAGAACAATCAGGCAACACCTCCCCTAATAAAAGCTCTAAATGAGTTTGTGGATAGAAGGAAAGTTCACGATGTCCAAACCAGCATCCAATTCAGAGAGAGCTACTACTAGGGTAAGGTGTGTTTCTTTTTTTTTACCTTTCCTTTTGGAAAATAAAAAAGCTTTTTTTGTGAGAATTTAAAAAGCATATGAGGTGTTGTTGAATATTCATCTGATAGTAGTTTAATAAAATAAATAATAGTTTAAGACTTTAGTCTTCATTTTTGCTTAGAGAGAAAGGAGTAACTCCAACTCCAAACAGTGTGTCCAATCTAACGTTGCAAAAATCTAAACTAAATCTATCCCACAGCCTATTGTTGTTCATGACTTCTATTCCTGGTAAAAACAAAACAAGGGTTGATCATGTACGCCGTATGAAGGGCCCAGGCTGTGCCAGTAAATCACACCAGTATTTCACATTGCACACAATCAATAAATCATCCTCATCATTTTGCTCATCCTGTTGTAGCTAGCGTTGACGATTGTTGGTTGTCGATTGATGGACATCCTTTGATTTTATGAAAGATAACTAATAATAGAAATACATTCTACTGTGAATCAGTTGCACTAATTAAGGAAAAATCACAATTTATATATACATTCCAAGAACTTGCTCAAACGCATCAAACTACTGAAAAACACCCAGCACAAGAAAATCAGGTATACATGTCTTTTTTCTGTTGAATCATTTTTCAAATGATTTAGGGAATCAAACAATTTTCAAATTATATTGTTCAGAATTTTTTTATTCATAAAGGTACTGGTGTTGTCAATATTATAAATACAATATGTTACCCAAAAACCTATAATATTTATTATATATATTATGAAAATGTCTTGTATACTTAAATAATAATGACTAAATTTTCGAGATGTTACTGGTTATTGTCAGAGATTTTTGACATCCTTCAAGATGGCCTATGCTCGTAACGTAGTGCTCCTGTTTGTGGTGTTTTGCATCATTCTCCTGATCAATGAAGGAAATGCAACCGATAGTCACCACCATGGATCACATTACAAAGGACGCCAGGATCACTCAAAAGGGAAGACAGAGATTGACTACCGAGGCATTCGGGCCGATGGTACACCATGCGATCTCAGACAACATGACAATAAAAATTGTAGACCGGGAAGTAACGCGAACCCATGGACCAGGCCCTGTAACCCTATTGATCATTGCCGAGATGGTCCCGGCAATGCCGGTGCCAACAATGTAGATCTTTGATATAAATGCATGCAACAACTAATATGAAACTGAAAGATATATATATACATGTATTCTCCACTTGTATACACATTTATCTCATATATATTGTTGGAAATTGAACTCGGATTGTGATATTGAAAGAAGAGAGGAGTTTATAATATAATTTCTTTTATTACTTAAAAGGAGTGCAAAACTTTTTATTTTTCTCACAACCTCATATACTTGTGTCACCAACTATTTATACTACTCATATGGCGGTAATGAATATTTCTAGATTTTACTTTTTATTTCTACCGACTTTAGTCCTTCATGATTATATTCTATTTTACAGGATATACAAATTTACAAATTTTTAGGACGCTAATTCAGTACTGACTTTGATTTATAAAGTTTCTTAAAACAATCCACACTACTACAAAAAAAAAATACTTTTATATCGGTTAAAATCGCATTCTGCCATTAGGTTCTAAATCAATGCATATCATCCCGATAAAAAATGTACACATCTATACTATTAGCTCAAAACAGATGGCGTTGATCAACATACCATCGATAGAGCACGTTTGGCCATCGGATTTGACGAACCCAAGGCCATCACTTTCATTTTGCCAACCGATGACAAATGTGATTAACGCTATCTATTGAATTTCAATAGTCGATGGCAAATTTGACCCTGAGAGTCGGTGACGAGCTTAATTGACAGATTATGTTGAGCGATTGTATAATGAAAGTTGGAATTAATTGTATGTTTTTGTTGCTCTTATACCATGAGAAATTTATCTAATTGAATGAATTAATTGCTTTATTGATGTATATCTTATAAATACAATTAATACAAATATTTTATTTATGCAAAAAAGGAGGCTATAAGACCAGTAAAGAACTGTTAGGCTGAAACAGAAAAGCAACATTACTACAGAAATCAAATTCCACGATATAAAATTGTGGTTCAAATTAAAATGAGCAAAACATAATAAAAAATAATTTCAATTACCATCTATTTTTGTACAGTTGATAATGGGAGAGTTGCTACAAATATGAAATTTTTACAACAGGTTAAAAACTGGTGTTAAAAATACTCGTAACGCCAGTTTATAATCAAAATAACCGGTGTTACAAATAGTTTTAACACCTTTTTTTTTATAAATTAACCAGTGTTAAAACTTTTTTAACACTACTTATTTTGTTAAAAAACTGGTGCCAAAATTATTTGTAACACCTGTTATTTTGGTTACAAACCGGTGTTACAAATAGTTTTTACACAGGTTTTTTATTTAATAACCGGTGTTAAAACTATTTTTAACACTGCTAAATTTTAAACAACTGGTGTTAAAGATACATTTCTCTTAAATGGTCTATAATGCTGTGCCACCGGTGTTGATTAAAAAAACTGGTGATAATTCTCATTTGTAATTTATTAAAATTCTATTTATATTGGGCTAGCTAGCCCTCAAATTTGCTAGCTATAACTACATTCATATGCCAAAAAAACATAATTTTATAAATTAAATAAATAACACACAATTAGATTAACATATTAATTGCCTTTTATTTTATTTTTGAAAACTGCCTCTGTCAAGGGTTTTCATTAATCAAAATTAGGTACAGCTTGCTCATCGTACCATTGAGCATACAATGCATACCCTACTACAGTCAAGCTAAACTAAAACCATACAAAGGAAAAAAAAAAATCGTATGGAATCATGAAAAAACTAGCAATCATATACTGGTACAAATTGGTTTAACATTTTTTCATGAAAAACTTAGACCACAGTAGTGACAATTGACTTTAAATTTGTTGAAAGTGATGTAAGAATAAGAAAGACATATGTTTGCTTACCCTTTGAAATTCCAAGTAATAAGAAAGGTTTTATTTCCTTTCTTCGGCGTCATTGAATCAAGGACATACACCGTACTTCTGCAAGGTTGAAATATGATCAATATCCAATGATTGGTATAATTTATTAAATAACAATCAATGACTAATATATTTATTACAAGGTAATTAATGTGTTCAATTGTATAAATGAAGTAATGGAATTAACTTACAACTGGAAGTACGGTGCCATGATAAATTTCTTGTCTTGGATTATTAAACATCACATCAGCCATGTAAGTACATATGTTGCCTTTATCAGTCGACAACGTGACTTTGTCTATTCTAGCTGGGTCCATGAACTCAACAGGGATATTGTTTTGCATATATAGCACGTTCTTTGAATACCTGAAAAATGAATACATAGTATGTACAGAAGAAGGTTGAAGAAAGCTTTTAATTAATTTAGTTAATTTAAGATGTACAAAATTAAGCATACTCATATTGAATGCAAACACTCATACAATCGAGATATCTAGCTCATCATACGTTAATATGTCTCTGATGTTGTCAACAGCAACATTGATAATGGTGCCATCTTTGTGTAACATTTCAGGAGGCAGTTTTACAAGGAAGCTTAATTTTTCTCTGCTTTCGTAGCATCAACCTTGTCGTGAAGTGCTTCAAACTCTGTCCCCAACTCTTCAAAATGAATTATGTTGCCAACTGTGTCTAACAAAGGTGCGTACTTCAGGGTTGATGCATCACTACACCATATGCATGCCCACTGAAGTTGATGGGCCCGACTCATCAAGTCATTCTTTGGTTTTCCTCGCCCTACTTTGTTTAGGACGAGTTGATATCTGATTCACTTCCAAATCAATCACAAGCTTGTTGATATTTAAGTTGGCAACCAATTCTGAATTCTCGTGAAATCTACATAACATAAATATAACTTGTTATTGGGAAAAACAGGGATTTAAGTTGGTAACATGGTATGTCAACAATTGGTATTCACTCTACACAGAAGACATTAAGTTAAGAGAGAGATGGACAATGGGCAATTATATATAGAAAAATTTGCAAATTTTCTGGATGTAATTTTGGTGTCTGATTTTGAGCTGGAAGGGTTTGTTAGTTCTTATACCCGTCAATTGAGGTACTGAACTGGGGGATTTGGCCTACTTATTTATTCTTTCTATTACAAGCATGTACACAGTACACACTGCATTACCAAAGAGTATCCCTCCCCAATTAGGAAACTCTACAATCGAACTATAACTAGAATTAGAACACTAGTTTTCACTCTGGGGATAATGCCAGTATAGTTTAGCATGTGGGGTACAGTAATTAATTGCATGACAACTCTAATTTGTGATATCCCCTTCACTTCTTTTTTATCCTATTTGTGAAGTGATTCTAATCTGAACCTTTCATAGGGCAATCTTTGAGTAAATCAACCAAACTTGAAAAACATTAAAACAAGACATAGTAAAATCTAGCATACCTGTGATACGAACTTGCGTACCAGGGCCTAGTACATCTTCCTCTTCTTCTCTTCCATATCAGCGTCAGTGAGATCCTATAGGAGCGATACTGTGTCAGAAAATCAGTAGTGTTCTTCGCTTCCATCCTCATCAGCGTTTGTGAGATCCAATCAGCGTACGTGATATCCGATAAGAGCGATATTGTGTCAGCAAATCATTCCGCCTCTTTGCTTAATCGGAGCTTAGCCGCTCTCTAACGACTGGAGGAGGAGAGATGGTAGTAGGTGAAGGTAGCAAAGGAGGTTGCTTTCAGGTCAGGATCATCGGAGGCACCGTGATTTGAAAGACAGGGGAAGCGGAGCGGTGGAAGGAGACAAAGATAGAGGAAGAGAGAGAAAGTGAGTGAGAGGCGAAAGGATGGAGGAAAAATAATTTGGTTATTTGAGTGGATGAGGTAGTTAAAAAATCACTTGAACTAGTTGGGGACTAATTCAGCGATGATGGCTTTGGGTACAAGAACAGAATAGAAATTATATTATAAAATCCTCTCTTCTTCCAATTCCACAATCAAAGTTTAATTTCAAATATTTAGTATCAGACCTTCAGGCTCGAGTAAGAACTTAGCAAACTAGACAAGAGCGTTCGTGAAATATAAGAAGCATCCTAAGACAATATCTTCAGGTATTGACATAACTATGGCGCAGTCCATGGTTTCTGTATTTATGGGAGAAAAATATGCCATGTGGAAGATCAAAATGTGGACGCTACTACTCTCGTAGAGATTGTAGGATGTCGTCGAAGAAAGTTTTATGGCACCAACGGGAGCATTGACACGGGAGCAAAAACAACAAAAATGGAGGATGCCAAGGCCATGTTTTTAATTCAACAGGGTATTGCCGAAAGTCTGTTTCCACAAAATAAGTGGAGCAACCACATCCAAAAAGGCATGAGAGACTTTGAGAGAGGAGATTCAAGGCTCCGAGAAGGTGAAAGTGATGAAGTTGCAAACGCTAAGAAGGCAAATTCAAAATCTCCAAATAAAGGAGTCAGAGAAGATTAAGGTGTACTTCTCATGAGTTGTCGAAATTATGAACCAGATGCGGACATATATAGAAGACATATACAGTCAGAAGGTAGTGGAGAAAATTTTGAATTAGCCTAACTGACAAGTATGATTAGATCATTACTGCGATAGAAGAATCAAAAGATCTATCGACACTTTCTATTCAACAACTAATTAGCTCCTCTGAGTCACCCGAAGAGAGAAAGCTCCAAGACGAAGGAAATTCTGTGGAAGAAGCATTCCACACCAAGCTGAGTTTCAGATCTCAATATAACCCCATGAGTCGACGAAATATCAAAGAAGAAGGTAGTCCGCGACAAGATGCAGAATAACAGTCAGTGTAGAAGGAGAAAGCACCAAGTTCGAGTTATCCAAATTTATGGTCCGATATACACCAATTGAGCGCTCTCCTCGCAAGGTTCCTGCAACTGATACTCTGTCTATATCTAGGGTTTTCTAGTTTGGAGGTTTTTAGGATAATATGGTAACAGGGTTTAGCTTTAGATCTTTTTTTTTAAACATTAATTTGTAATTTAATTTTAGTAATGTCGGTCCAAGATTATTGTCACTTTCGAAAAGACTGAGAAGGTTGGTGCTGATCCACAACGAATTCATATTACCACTAACAGTGATACTGGTTTGGATGTGTGGGTAAAATTCCCTAATTGGTTTATTGATTTTTAATTCTTTAGTAATATGAAATATGCAAGAACGACTTTGCCTTGACATCCAATCATATAGATTTCATTTTTGAAGATTTGCATCAATTCAATACCTGTTAGGAGGAATGCAAGAAGAAAGGGATTGGATATTAGCTAGAACAAAGCCAAATGCCGACTAAGAACTGATTCCCCGAACTGTACTAAGGTAAAGCATCTGACTGAATAAATTAGTGTTTATTTAAATAAGTTGCTACATGTACATGAAAGTGATACAATCATATGTACATTGTCAGACTAGTCTATAGTCTGTTATTCATTGTTTCTGTTATAGTTAGTTATGGATTAGTAATAGCTGTTAGTATAGTTAGTTATAGCTGTAACCATAGAGTTAGTTATGTTGTTATGATGTAAAGCTGATGGCTATATAAACAGCTCAGCTCAAGTGTTTTAAGAAACTTAATAAATCAAAGTCAGTACTGTATAGGCGTCCTAAAAATTTGTAAATTTGTATATCCTATAAAATCTAGAATATAATCATTGAGGACTAAAGTCGGTAGAAATAAAAAGTAAAATCTCGAAATATTCATTACCGCCATGTGAGTAGTATAAATAGTTGGTAGCACATGTATATGAGGATGTGAGAAAAATAAAAAGTTTTGTACTCCTCTTAAGTAATAAAAGAAATATTATAAACTCCTCTCTTCTTTCAATATCACAATCCGAGTTCAATTTACAACAATATATATAAGATAAATATGAATAAGTGGAGAATGCATGTATATATCTTTCAGTTCCATATTAGTTGTTGCATGCATTTATATCAAAGATCTCCATTGTTGGCGCCGGCATTGCCGGGACCATCTCGACAATGATCAATAGGGTTACAGGGCCTGGTCCACGGGTTTGCGTTATTTCCTGGTCTACAATTTTTATCGTCATGTTGTCTGAGATCACATGGTGTACCATCGGCCCGAATGCCTCGGTAGTTAATCTCTGTCTTGCCTCTTGGGTGATCCTGATGGCGTCCTTTGTAATGTGATCCATGGTGGTGACTGTCGGTTGCATTTCCTTCATTGATCAGGAGAATGATGCAAAACAGCACAAATAGGAGCACTATGTTACGAGCATAGGCCATCTTGAAGGATGTCAAAATCTCTGACAATAACCAGTAACATCCCGAAAATTTAGTCATTATTATTTATGCATACAAGACTTTTTCATAATATATATAATAAAGATTATAGGTTTTTGGGTAACATATTGTATTTATAATATTGACAATACTAGTACCTTTATGAATAAAAAATTCTGAACAATCTAATTTGAAAAATGATTCAACAGAAAAAAGACATGTATACCTGATTTTCTTGTGCTGGATGTTTTTCAGTAGTTTGATGCATTTGAGCAAGTTGTTGGAATGTATATATAAATTGTTATTTTTCCTTAATTAGTGCAATTGCTTCGCAATAGAATGTATTTCTATTATTAGTTATCTTTCATAAAATCAAAGGATGTCCGTCAATCGACAACCAACAATCGTCAACGCTAGCTGAAACAGGATGAGCAAAATGATGAGGATGATTTATTGATTGTGTGCAATGTGAAATACTGGTTGGTTTTACTGGCACAGCTGGATCCTTCATACGGTGTACATGATCGACCTTGTTTTGTTTTTACCAGGAATAGAAGTCATGAACAACAATAGCTGTGGCATAGATTTAGTTTGATTTTTTGCAAAATAGAAATATTATTCGGATCCTATTATATTCCTACAAAATAAAAAAAAAACTTCAGCAAAATTTTATATAGTATAAAAATAACTACTATTCTTTAGAGATTCTTTTAATGTTACTGTACTATATCTTGTAAATAGTAAAACACATTTGAGTATAGAGTAGGTTTGAGAAGGATGAAAAAAGCACGAAAAACAAAACAAAAATTTCATAGCACGTCCCTATGAAAATTCACTTTTTATATGCTAAAGTATTAAGTTCTTTTGCAAAACTAATAACATTTCGTGAGTTTATAATGATGTTCCATATATGAAATACTTTATTGATCAAATCCAATGAGAAAGGACAAATCATAAAGAACAATTATCAGTCAAAAGAAAGAAAAAAGAAAGAAAGAGACGTAGATATTCAAGATGACATCAAAACATATTGCTTTCTTTCTTTCAATTCTAGCGAAATATAAATAAACTCTAAGAACAATCAGGCAACACCTCCCCTAATAAAAGCTCTACATGAGTTTGTGGATAGAAGGAAAGTTCACGATGTCCAAACCAGCATCCAATTCAGAGAGAGCTACTACTAGGGTAAGGTGTGTTTCTTTTTTTTACCTTTCCTTTTGGAAATAAAAAAGCTTTTTTTGTGAGAATTTAAAAAGCATATGAGGTGTTGTTGAATATTCATCTGATAGTAGTTTAATAAAATAAATAATAGTTTAAGACTTTAGTCTTCATTTTTGCTTAGATAGAAAGGAGTAACTCCAACTGCCAAACAGTGTGTCCAATCTAACCTGCAAAAATCTAAACTAAATCTATCCCACAGCCTATTGTTGTTCATGACTTCTATTCCTGGTAAAAACAAAACAAGGGTTGATCATGTACGCCGTATGAAGGGCCCAGGCTGTGCCAGTAAATCACACCAGTATTTCACATTGCACACAATCAATAAATCATCCTCATCATTTTGCTCATCCTGTTGTAGCTAGCGTTGACGATTGTTGGTTGTCGATTGATGGACATCCTTTGATTTTATGAAAGATAACTAATAATAGAAATACATTCTACTGTGAATCAGTTGCACTAATTAAGGAAAAATCACAATTTATATATACATTCCAAGAACTTGCTCAAACGCATCAAACTACTGAAAAACACCCAGCACAAGAAAATCAGGTATACATGTCTTTTTTCTGTTGAATCATTTTTCAAATGATTTAGGGAATCAAACAATTTTCAAATTATATTGTTCAGAATTTTTTTATTCATAAAGGTACTGGTGTTGTCAATATTATAAATACAATATGTTACCCAAAAACCTATAATATTTATTATATATATTATGAAAATGTCTTGTATACTTAAATAATAATGACTAAATTTTCGAGATGTTACTGGTTATTGTCAGAGATTTTTGACATCCTTCAAGATGGCCTATGCTCGTAACGTAGTGCTCCTGTTTGTGGTGTTTTGCATCATTCTCCTGATCAATGAAGGAAATGCAACCGATAGTCACCACCATGGATCACATTACAAAGGACGCCAGGATCACTCAAAAGGGAAGACAGAGATTGACTACCGAGGCATTCGGGCCGATGGTACACCATGCGATCTCAGACAACATGACAATAAAAATTGTAGACCGGGAAGTAACGCGAACCCATGGACCAGGCCCTGTAACCCTATTGATCATTGCCGAGATGGTCCCGGCAATGCCGGTGCCAACAATGTAGATCTTTGATATAAATGCATGCAACAACTAATATGAAACTGAAAGATATATATATACATGTATTCTCCACTTGTATACACATTTATCTCATATATATTGTTGGAAATTGAACTCGGATTGTGATATTGAAAGAAGAGAGGAGTTTATAATATAATTTCTTTTATTACTTAAAAGGAGTGCAAAACTTTTTATTTTTCTCACAACCTCATATACTTGTGTCACCAACTATTTATACTACTCATATGGCGGTAATGAATATTTCTAGATTTTACTTTTTATTTCTACCGACTTTAGTCCTTCATGATTATATTCTATTTTACAGGATATACAAATTTACAAATTTTTAGGACGCTAATTCAGTACTGACTTTGATTTATAAAGTTTCTTAAAACAATCCACACTACTACAAAAAAAAAATACTTTTATATCGGTTAAAATCGCATTCTGCCATTAGGTTCTAAATCAATGCATATCATCCCGATAAAAAATGTACACATCTATACTATTAGCTCAAAACAGATGGCGTTGATCAACATACCATCGATAGAGCACGTTTGGCCATCGGATTTGACGAACCCAAGGCCATCACTTTCATTTTGCCAACCGATGACAAATGTGATTAACGCTATCTATTGAATTTCAATAGTCGATGGCAAATTTGACCCTGAGAGTCGGTGACGAGCTTAATTGACAGATTATGTTGAGCGATTGTATAATGAAAGTTGGAATTAATTGTATGTTTTTGTTGCTCTTATACCATGAGAAATTTATCTAATTGAATGAATTAATTGCTTTATTGATGTATATCTTATAAATACAATTAATACAAATATTTTATTTATGCAAAAAAGGAGGCTATAAGACCAGTAAAGAACTGTTAGGCTGAAACAGAAAAGCAACATTACTACAGAAATCAAATTCCACGATATAAAATTGTGGTTCAAATTAAAATGAGCAAAACATAATAAAAAATAATTTCAATTACCATCTATTTTTGTACAGTTGATAATGGGAGAGTTGCTACAAATATGAAATTTTTACAACAGGTTAAAAACTGGTGTTAAAAATACTCGTAACGCCAGTTTATAATCAAAATAACCGGTGTTACAAATAGTTTTAACACCTTTTTTTTTATAAATTAACCAGTGTTAAAACTTTTTTAACACTACTTATTTTGTTAAAAAACTGGTGCCAAAATTATTTGTAACACCTGTTATTTTGGTTACAAACCGGTGTTACAAATAGTTTTTACACAGGTTTTTTATTTAATAACCGGTGTTAAAACTATTTTTAACACTGCTAAATTTTAAACAACTGGTGTTAAAGATACATTTCTCTTAAATGGTCTATAATGCTGTGCCACCGGTGTTGATTAAAAAAACTGGTGATAATTCTCATTTGTAATTTATTAAAATTCTATTTATATTGGGCTAGCTAGCCCTCAAATTTGCTAGCTATAACTACATTCATATGCCAAAAAAACATAATTTTATAAATTAAATAAATAACACACAATTAGATTAACATATTAATTGCCTTTTATTTTATTTTTGAAAACTGCCTCTGTCAAGGGTTTTCATTAATCAAAATTAGGTACAGCTTGCTCATCGTACCATTGAGCATACAATGCATACCCTACTACAGTCAAGCTAAACTAAAACCATACAAAGGAAAAAAAAAAATCGTATGGAATCATGAAAAAACTAGCAATCATATACTGGTACAAATTGGTTTAACATTTTTTCATGAAAAACTTAGACCACAGTAGTGACAATTGACTTTAAATTTGTTGAAAGTGATGTAAGAATAAGAAAGACATATGTTTGCTTACCCTTTGAAATTCCAAGTAATAAGAAAGGTTTTATTTCCTTTCTTCGGCGTCATTGAATCAAGGACATACACCGTACTTCTGCAAGGTTGAAATATGATCAATATCCAATGATTGGTATAATTTATTAAATAACAATCAATGACTAATATATTTATTACAAGGTAATTAATGTGTTCAATTGTATAAATGAAGTAATGGAATTAACTTACAACTGGAAGTACGGTGCCATGATAAATTTCTTGTCTTGGATTATTAAACATCACATCAGCCATGTAAGTACATATGTTGCCTTTATCAGTCGACAACGTGACTTTGTCTATTCTAGCTGGGTCCATGAACTCAACAGGGATATTGTTTTGCATATATAGCACGTTCTTTGAATACCTGAAAAATGAATACATAGTATGTACAGAAGAAGGTTGAAGAAAGCTTTTAATTAATTTAGTTAATTTAAGATGTACAAAATTAAGCATACTCATATTGAATGCAAACACTCATACAATCGAGATATCTAGCTCATCATACGTTAATATGTCTCTGATGTTGTCAACAGCAACATTGATAATGGTGCCATCTTTGTGTAACATTTCAGGAGGCAGTTTTACAAGGAAGCTTAATTTTTCTCTGCTTTCGTAGCATCAACCTTGTCGTGAAGTGCTTCAAACTCTGTCCCCAACTCTTCAAAATGAATTATGTTGCCAACTGTGTCTAACAAAGGTGCGTACTTCAGGGTTGATGCATCACTACACCATATGCATGCCCACTGAAGTTGATGGGCCCGACTCATCAAGTCATTCTTTGGTTTTCCTCGCCCTACTTTGTTTAGGACGAGTTGATATCTGATTCACTTCCAAATCAATCACAAGCTTGTTGATATTTAAGTTGGCAACCAATTCTGAATTCTCGTGAAATCTACATAACATAAATATAACTTGTTATTGGGAAAAACAGGGATTTAAGTTGGTAACATGGTATGTCAACAATTGGTATTCACTCTACACAGAAGACATTAAGTTAAGAGAGAGATGGACAATGGGCAATTATATATAGAAAAATTTGCAAATTTTCTGGATGTAATTTTGGTGTCTGATTTTGAGCTGGAAGGGTTTGTTAGTTCTTATACCCGTCAATTGAGGTACTGAACTGGGGGATTTGGCCTACTTATTTATTCTTTCTATTACAAGCATGTACACAGTACACACTGCATTACCAAAGAGTATCCCTCCCCAATTAGGAAACTCTACAATCGAACTATAACTAGAATTAGAACACTAGTTTTCACTCTGGGGATAATGCCAGTATAGTTTAGCATGTGGGGTACAGTAATTAATTGCATGACAACTCTAATTTGTGATATCCCCTTCACTTCTTTTTTATCCTATTTGTGAAGTGATTCTAATCTGAACCTTTCATAGGGCAATCTTTGAGTAAATCAACCAAACTTGAAAAACATTAAAACAAGACATAGTAAAATCTAGCATACCTGTGATACGAACTTGCGTACCAGGGCCTAGTACATCTTCCTCTTCTTCTCTTCCATATCAGCGTCAGTGAGATCCTATAGGAGCGATACTGTGTCAGAAAATCAGTAGTGTTCTTCGCTTCCATCCTCATCAGCGTTTGTGAGATCCAATCAGCGTACGTGATATCCGATAAGAGCGATATTGTGTCAGCAAATCATTCCGCCTCTTTGCTTAATCGGAGCTTAGCCGCTCTCTAACGACTGGAGGAGGAGAGATGGTAGTAGGTGAAGGTAGCAAAGGAGGTTGCTTTCAGGTCAGGATCATCGGAGGCACCGTGATTTGAAAGACAGGGGAAGCGGAGCGGTGGAAGGAGACAAAGATAGAGGAAGAGAGAGAAAGTGAGTGAGAGGCGAAAGGATGGAGGAAAAATAATTTGGTTATTTGAGTGGATGAGGTAGTTAAAAAATCACTTGAACTAGTTGGGGACTAATTCAGCGATGATGGCTTTGGGTACAAGAACAGAATAGAAATTATATTATAAAATCCTCTCTTCTTCCAATTCCACAATCAAAGTTTAATTTCAAATATTTAGTATCAGACCTTCAGGCTCGAGTAAGAACTTAGCAAACTAGACAAGAGCGTTCGTGAAATATAAGAAGCATCCTAAGACAATATCTTCAGGTATTGACATAACTATGGCGCAGTCCATGGTTTCTGTATTTATGGGAGAAAAATATGCCATGTGGAAGATCAAAATGTGGACGCTACTACTCTCGTAGAGATTGTAGGATGTCGTCGAAGAAAGTTTTATGGCACCAACGGGAGCATTGACACGGGAGCAAAAACAACAAAAATGGAGGATGCCAAGGCCATGTTTTTAATTCAACAGGGTATTGCCGAAAGTCTGTTTCCACAAAATAAGTGGAGCAACCACATCCAAAAAGGCATGAGAGACTTTGAGAGAGGAGATTCAAGGCTCCGAGAAGGTGAAAGTGATGAAGTTGCAAACGCTAAGAAGGCAAATTCAAAATCTCCAAATAAAGGAGTCAGAGAAGATTAAGGTGTACTTCTCATGAGTTGTCGAAATTATGAACCAGATGCGGACATATATAGAAGACATATACAGTCAGAAGGTAGTGGAGAAAATTTTGAATTAGCCTAACTGACAAGTATGATTAGATCATTACTGCGATAGAAGAATCAAAAGATCTATCGACACTTTCTATTCAACAACTAATTAGCTCCTCTGAGTCACCCGAAGAGAGAAAGCTCCAAGACGAAGGAAATTCTGTGGAAGAAGCATTCCACACCAAGCTGAGTTTCAGATCTCAATATAACCCCATGAGTCGACGAAATATCAAAGAAGAAGGTAGTCCGCGACAAGATGCAGAATAACAGTCAGTGTAGAAGGAGAAAGCACCAAGTTCGAGTTATCCAAATTTATGGTCCGATATACACCAATTGAGCGCTCTCCTCGCAAGGTTCCTGCAACTGATACTCTGTCTATATCTAGGGTTTTCTAGTTTGGAGGTTTTTAGGATAATATGGTAACAGGGTTTAGCTTTAGATCTTTATTTTTTTTAAACATTAATTTGTAATTTAATTTTAGTAATGTCGGTCCAAGATTATTTGTCACTTTCGAAAAGACTGAGAAGGTTGGTCGCTGATCCACAACGAATTCATATTACCACTAACAGTGATACTGGTTTGGATGTGTGGGTAAAATTCCCTAATTTGGTTTTATTGATTTTTAATTCTTTAGTAATATGAAATATGCAAGAACGACTTTGCCTTGACATCCAATCATATAGATTTCAATTTTTGAAGATTTGCATCAATTCAATACCTGTTAGGAGGAATGCAAGAAGAATAAGGGATTGGATATTAGCTAGAACAAAGCCAAATGCCGACTAAGAAACTGATTCCCCGAACTGTACTAAGGTAAAGCATCTGACTGAATAAATTAGTGTTTATTTAAATAAGTTGCTACATGTACATGAAAGTGATACAATCATATGTACATTGTCAGGACTAGTCTATAGTCTGTTATTCATTGTTTCTGTTATAAGTTAGTTATGGCTATTAGTAATAGCTGTTAGTATAGTTAGTTATAGCTGTAACCATAGAGTTAGTTATGTTGTTATGATGTAAAGCTGATGGCTATATAAACAGCTCAGCTCAAGTGTTTTAAGAAACTTAATAAATCAAAGTCAGTACTGTATAGGCGTCCTAAAAATTTGTAAATTTGTATATCCTATAAAATCTAGAATATAATCATTGAGGATTAAAGTCGGTAGAAATAAAAAGTAAAATCTCAAAATATTCATTACCGCCATGTGAGTAGTATAAATAGTTGGTAGCACATGTATATGAGGATGTGAGAAAAATAAAAAGTTTTGTACTCCTCTTAAGTAATAAAAGAAATTATATTATAAACTCCTCTCTTCTTTCAATATCACAATCCGAGTTCAATTTACAACAATATATATAAGATAAATATGAATACAGGTGGAGAATGCATGTATATATCTTTCAGTTTCATATTAGTTGTTGCATGCATTTATATCAAAGATCTACATTGTTGGCGCCGGCATTGCCGGGACCATCTCGGCAATGATCAATAGGGTTACAGGGCCTGGTCCACGGGTTTGCGTTATTTCCTGGTCTACAATTTTTATCGTCATGTTGTCTGAGATCACATGGTGTACCATCGGCCCGAATGCCTCGGTAGTTAATCTCTGTCTTGCCTCTTGGGTGATCCTGATGGCGTCCTTTGTAATGTGATCCATGGTGGTGACTGTCGGTTGCATTTCCTTCATTGATTAGGAGAATGATGCAAAACAGCACAAATAGGAGCACTATGTTACGAGCATAGGCCATCTTGAAGGATGTCAAAATCTCTGACAATAACCAGTAACATCTCGAAAATTTAGTCATTATTATTTATGCATACAAGACTTTTTCATAATATATATAATAAAGATTATAGGTTTTTGGGTAACATATTGTATTTATAATATTGACAATACTAGTACCTTTATGAATAAAAAAATTCTGAACAATCTAATTTGAAAAATGATTCAACAGAAAAAAGACATGTATACCTGATTTTCTTGTGCTGGATGTTTTTCAGTAGTTCGATGCATTTGAGCAAGTTGTTGGAATGTATATATAAATTGTTATTTTTCCTTAATTAGTGCAATTGCTTCGCAATAGAATGTATTTCTATTATTAGTTATCTTTCATAAAATCAAAGGATGTCCGTCAATCGACAACCAACAATCGTCAACGCTAGCTGAAACAGGATGAGCAAAATGATGAGGATGATTTATTGATTGTGTGCAATGTGAAATAGTGGTTGGTTTTACTGGCACAGCTTGGATCCTTCATACGGTGTACATGATCGACCCTTGTTTTGTTTTTACCAGGAATAGAAGTCATGAACAACAATAGCTGTGGCATAGATTTAGTTTTGATTTTTTGCAAAATAGAAATATTATTCGGATCCTATTATATTCCTACAAAATTAAAAAACAAAACTTTCAGCAACTTTTATATAGTATAGAAATAACAACTACTATTCTTTTAGAGATTCTTTTAATGTTACTGTACAATATCTTGTAAATAGTAAAACACATTTTAGTATAGAGTAGGTTTGAGAAGGATGAAAAAAGCACGAAAAACAAAACAAAAATTGCAAGCACGTCCCTATGAAACTTCACTTTTATATGCTAAAGTATTAAGTTCTTTTGGCAAACTAATAACATTTCGTGAGTTTATAATGATGTTTCCATATATGAAATACTTTATTGATCAAATCCAATGAGAAAGACACATCATTAAAGAACAATTATCATTTAAAAGAAAGAAAAAAGAAAGAAAGAGACGTAGATATTCAAGATGAACATCAAAACATATTGCTTTCTTTCTTCAATTCTAGCGAAATACAAATAAACTCTAAGAACAATCAGGCAACACCTCCCCTAATAAAAGCTCTGAGTGAGTTTGTGGATAGAAGAAAAATTCACGATGTCCAAACCAGCATCCAATTCAGAGAGAGAGAGCTATTACTAGGGTAAGGTGTGCGTGTGTGTGTTTTTTTACGTTTTCTTTGGAAAAAAAAGGCTTTTTTGTGAGAATTTAAAAAGCATATGAGGGGTTGTTGAATATTCATGTGATAGTAGTTTAATAAAATAAATAATAGTTTAAGACTTTAGTCTTCATTTTTGCTTAGAGAGAAAGGAAGAATTCCAACTCCAAACAGTGTGCCCAATCTAACCTTGCAAAAATCTAAACTAAATCTATGCCACAGCCTATTGTTGTTCATGACTTCTATTCCTAGTAAAAACAAAACAAGGGTTGATCATGTACGCCGTATGAAGGACCCAGGCTGTGTCAGTAAATCACACCAGTATTTCACATTGCACACAATCAATAAATCATCCTCATCATTTTGCTCATCCTGTTGCAGCTAGCGTTGACGATTGTCGGTTGTCGATTGATGGACATCCTTTGATTTTATGAAAGATAACTAATAATAGAAATACATTCTACTGCGAATCAGTTGCACTAATTAAGGAAAAATCACAATTTATATATACATTCCAAGAACTTGCTCAAACGCATCAAACTACTGAAAAACACCCAGCACAAGAAAATCAGGTATACATGTCTTTTTTCTGTTGAATCATTTTTCAAATGATTTAAGGAATCAAACAATTTTAAAATTATATTGTTCAGAATTTTTTTATTCATAAAGGTACTGGTGTTGTCAATATTATAAATACAATATGTTACCCAAAAACCTATAATATTTATTATATATATTATGAAAATGTCTTGTATGCGTAAATAATAATGACTAAATTTTCGAGATGTTACTGGTTATTGTCAGAGATTTTTGACATCCTTCAAGATGGCCTATGCTCGTAACGTAGTGCTCCTGTTTGTGGTGTTTTGCATCATTCTCCTGATCAATGAAGGAAATGCAACCGATAGTCACCACCATGGATCACATTACAAAGGACGCCAGGATCACTCAAAAGGGAAGACAGAGATTGACTACCGAGGCATTCGGGCCGATGGTACACCATGTGATCTCAGACAACATGACGATAAAAATTGTAGACCGGGAAGTAACGCGAACCCGTGGACCAGGCCCTGTAACCCTATTGATCATTGCCGAGATGGTCCCAGTAATGCCGGTGCCAACAATGTAGATCTTTGATATAAATGCATGCAACAACTAATATGAAACTGAAAGATATATATATACATGTATTCTCCACTTGTATACACATTTATCTTATGTATATTGTTGGAAATTGAACTCGGATTGTGATATTGAAAGAAGAGAGGAGTTTATAATATAATTTCTTTTATTACTTAAGAGGAGTGCAAAACTTTTTATTTTTCTCACATCCTCATATACATGTGTCACCAACTATTTATACTACTCATATGGCGGTAATGAATATTTCTAGATTTTACTTTTTATTTCTACCGACTTTAGTCCTTCATGATTATATTCTATTTTACAGGATATACAAATTTACAAATTTTTAGGACGCTAATACAGTACTGACTTTGATTTATAAAGTTTCTTAAAACAATCCACGCTACTACAAAAAAAAATACTTTTATATTGGTTGAAATCGCATTCCGCCATCGGGTTCTAAATCAATGCATATCGTCCCGATTGGAAATGTACACATCTATACTATTGGCTCAAAACAGATGTCGTTCATCAATATACCATCGATAGAGCACGTTTGGCCATCGGATTTGACGAACCCAATGCCATCACTTTCATTTCGCCAACCAATGACAAATGTGATTAAGGCTATCTATTGAATTTCAATAGTCGACGGCAAATTTGACCCTGAGAGTCGGTGATGAGCTTAATTGACAGATTATGTTGAGCGATTGTATAATCAAAGTTGGAATTAATTATATGTTTTTTTTGCTCTTATACCATGAGAAATTTATCTAATTGAATGAATTAATTGCTTTATTGATGTATATCTTATAAATACAATTAATACAAATATTTTATTTATACAAAAAAGGAGGCTATAAGACCAGTAAAGAGCCGTTAGGCTGTAACAGAAAAGCAACATTACTACAGAAATCAAATTCCACGATATAAAATCATGGTTCAAATTAAAATGAGCAAAATATAATAAAAAAAAATTTTAATTACCATCTATTTTTGTACAGTTGATAATGGGAGAGTTGCTACAAATATGAAATTTTTACAACAGGTTAAAAACCGGTGTTAAAAATACTTGTAACACCAGTTTATAATCAAAATATCTTCAGGTATTGACATAACTATGGCGCAGTCCATGGTTTCTGTATTTATGGGAGAAAAATATGCCATGTGGAAGATCAAAATGTGGACGCTACTACTCTCGTAGAGATTGTAGGATGTCGTCGAAGAAAGTTTTATGGCACCAACGGGAGCATTGACACGGGAGCAAAAACAACAAAAATGGAGGATGCCAAGGCCATGTTTTTAATTCAACAGGGTGTTGCCGAAAGTCTGTTTCCACAAAATAAGTGGAGCAACCACATTCAAAAAGGCATGGGAGACTTTGAGAGATGAGATTGAAGGCTCCGAGAAGGTGAAAGTGATGAAGTTGCAAACGCTAAGAAGGCAAATTCAAAATCTCCAAATAAAGGAGTCAGAGAAGATTAAGGTGTACTTCTCATGAGTTGTCGAAATTATGAACCAGATGCGGACGTATATAGAAGACATCTACAGTCAGAAGGTAGTGGAGAAAATTTTGAATTAGCCTAACTGACAAGTATGATTAGATCATTACTGCGATAGAAGAATTAAAAGATCTATCGACACTTTCTATTCAACAACTAATTAGCTCCTCTGAGTCACCCGAAGAGAGAAAGCTCCAAGACGAAGGAAATTCTGTGGAAGAAGCATTCCACACCAAGCTGAGTTTCAGATCTCAATATAACCCCATGAGTCGACGAAATATCAAAGAAGAAGGCAGTTCGCGACAAGATGCAGAATAACAGTCAGTGTAGAAGGAGAAAGCACCAAGTTCGAGTTATCCAAATTTATGGTCCGATATACACCAATTGAGCGCTCTCCTCGCAAGGTTCCTGCAACTGATACTCTGTCTATATCTAGGGTTTTCTAGTTTGGAGGTTTTTAGGATAATATGGTAACAGGGTTTAGCTTTAGATCTTTATTTTTTTTAAACATTAATTTGTAATTTAATTTTAGTAATGTCGGTCCAAGATTATTTGTCACTTTCGAAAAGACTGAGAAGGTTGGTCGCTGATCCACAACGAATTCATATTACCACTGACAGTGATACTGGTTTGGATGTGTGGGTAAAATTCCCTAATTTGGCGTTTTATTGATTTTTAATTCTTTAGTAATATGAAATATGCAAGAACGACTTTGCCTTGACATCCAATCACATAGATTTCAATTTTTGAAGATTTGCATCAATTCAATACCTGTTAGGAGGAATGCAAGAAGAATAAGGGATTGGATATTAGCTAGAACAAAGCCAAATGCCAACTAAGAAACTGATTCCCCGAACTGTACTAACACTACAACAATGTAGATACTTTTTGCGAGGGAAAAAATAAATTTACGACGGTTCTCCCTCGCGAAAAGTACCGTCGCAAAAAGAAAAAGTTGAAAAATGAGAGTAGTTCGTCGCAAAAAGTCACTTTTTTATCCTCGCGAAAGGTGTCTCATTCTTGTTGTGTAAGGTAAAGCATATGACTGAATAAATTAGTGTTTATTTAAATAAGTTGCTACATGTACATGAAAGTGATACAATCATATGTACATTGTCAGGACTAGTCTATAGTCTGTTATTCATTGTTTCTGTTATAAGTTAGTTATGACTATTAGAAATAGCTGTTAGTATAGTTAGTTATAGCTGTAACCATAGAGTTAGTTAAGTTGTTATGATGTAAAGCTGATGGCTATATAAACAGCTCAGCTCAAGTGTTTTAAGAAACTTAATAAATCAAAGTCAGTACTGTATAGGCGTCCTAAAAATTTGTAAATTTGTATATCCTATAAAATCTAGAATATAATCATTGAGGACTAAAGTCGGTAGAAATAAAAAGTAAAATCTCAAAATATTCATTATCGCCATGTGAGTAGTATAAATAGTTGGTAGCACATGTATATGAGGATGTGAGAAAAATAAAAAGTTTTGTACTCCTCTTAAGTAATAAAAGAAATAATATTATAAACTCCTCTCTTCTTTCAATATCACAATCCGAGTTCAATTTACAACAATATATATAAGATAAATATGAATACAGGTGGAGAATGCATGTATATATCTTTCAGTTTCATATTAGTTGTTGCATGCATTTATATCAAAGATCTACATTGTTGGCGCCAGCATTGCCGGGACCGTCTCGGCAATGATCAATAGGGTTACAGGGCCTGGTCCACGGGTTCGCGTTACTTCCCGGTCTACAATTTTTATCGTCATGTTGTCTGAGATCACATGGTGTACCATCGGCCCGAATGCCTCGGTAGTCAATCTCTGTCTTCCCTTTTGTGTGATCTTGGCGTCCTTTGTAATGTGATCCATGGTGGTGACTGCTGGTTGCATTTCCTTCATTGATCAGGAGAATGATGCAAAACACCACAAACAGGAGCACTATGTTACGAGCATAGGCCATCTTGAAGGATGTCAAAAATCTCTGACAATAACCAGTAACATCTCGAAAATTTAGTCATTATTATGCATACAAGACTTTTTCATAATATATATAATAAATATTATAGGTTTTTAGGTAACATATTCTATTTATAATATTGACAACACCAGTACCTTTATGAATAAAAAAGTTTTGAAAAATATAATTTGAAAATTGTTTGATTCCCTAAATCATTTGAAAAATGATTCAACAGAAAAAAGACATGTATACCTGATTTTCTTGTGCTGGATGTTTTTCAGTAGTTTGATGCATTTGAGCAAGTTCTTGGAATGTTTATATAAGTTGTGATTTTTCCTTAATTAGTGCAACGAATTCCAGTAGAATGTGTTTCTATTATTAGTTATCTTCCATAAAATCAAAGGATGGCAGTCAATCGACTACCAACAATCGTCAACGCTAGCTGCAACATGATGAGCAAAATGATGAGGATGATTTTTGATTGTGTGCAATGTGAAATACTGGTGTGATTTACTGGCACAGCCTGGGTCCTTCATATGGCGTACATGATCAACCCTTGTTTTGTTTTTACCAGGAATAGAAGTCATGAACAACAATAGGCTGTGGCATAGATTTAGTTTAGATTTTTGCAAAGTTAGATTGGGCACACTGTTTGGAGTTGGAGTTATTCTTTTCTCTCTATGCAAAAATGAAGACTAAAGTCTTAAACTATTATTTATTTTATTAAATGAATATTCAACAACCCCTCATATGCTTTTTAAATTCTCACAAAAAAACTTTTTTTTCCAAAAGAAAAGGTAAAAAAGAAACAAAGAAACACACCTTACCCTAGTAATAGCTCTCTCTAAAATAGGTTGGTGAACTATAATAGTTCGTAAATCTATTTCAAACGATCCAGGTCCATTTTGAATTTGGTTTGAATTAATTTCGAACTATTTCAAAACAAAAATTTTACGAACTTTTTCGAATCAAACTCAAATCAAATTAAGAACTACGAATTTTTTGTGCAGTCCTAGAATGGACAAAATTCATAAAAAAAAACATAAAATTATACTAATTATTTTAAATAAGTTTTCCAAATACCAAATTAAAATATCGCCACGGAACCTGAGCGCATTGGCTTTTATCGGACGCTATCCGCTTTGATTTTTAGATCAGACCGTCCGATTGGAATCTGGCCCAATCCAGTACGAGGTGGAATGCACGGGGTCCCTTAAAGTTCGTGCCGACGAGATCTGACGGTCCTGATCAGAAAAAAATTTTGAGCTACTTTACGTGATTCCAATTCTTTCGCGCAAACCCTAGGTTGGGCGAGTCCGTATCCGCCTAGGTACCTGAGGTGCAATTTATAAAATGGACGGCCCAGATTAATTCCATCCAGGCTCTCCATTTAAATGTTTTAACAGAGTAGTTTTCGCTTCATGCAGCACACGGATTATAGAATCAAAACAGCGCTAGATATGGTTTTCCGCTGCATGAAGTAATATTGTTCTGTTAATATATTTACCCATTTTTCTGCCAATTTCCTTCTCCATTTAAATGTTTTTAACAAAGTTTTTTTGCTTCATGCAGCGTACGGACTATAGAATCAAAACAGCGCTGCATATGGTTTGTGCGCTGCATGTAGTAAAATCTGTTATGTCAAAATCTTTACCCATTTTTTCTCCCAATTTCGCTTAATTCGACTTCTCAACTCCGAATCAATCTCTCTTTGTGCCTCCCTCCGATGGCTTCTTTATTCAAGGTAAACCTCAATTTTGCACCTCATTTTGCAAAGCAACCCTTACGGTTGCTCAATCAATTCCATAGGTTTCTGTTTAGATGTGCTAATTCTTGGGGTTTTGTGTAGGATCCGAGCAAGTTGTCGGCGTACCGGGACAGGCGGTTTCCCGGTACACAGGAGGAGTATGAGCAAGCTCTACAGGCTTCAATCACTCTCTACATTGGCAACATGTCTTTCTACACCACTGAGGAGCAGGTACCGATTCGTACCAGTTGATTCTGTCTTGCAACGGTTGGGTTTAGTTTGTGTCAGATTCTGTCTTTTATTAAAAAAACTGTGAACCAAGCAGTTCAATTAACTTGGTTATTTTTTGCTGATACTGGTTTTTGTACTTAATTTTCTTAGTTCACTAATTTTTTTTTTCTCAAAAATGGTCTATTATACTGTTTGCCACATAGCTAGAGTTATGAATTTGTTTCAAAATAAATACATTAAACTAATTGAACCATTTTGCTTATATGAACTTTTTGTAATCTAATTTTAAAGAGGCGTGATAAATTGACAGGTTTTTGAAAATTTGTTAACCAAGCAGTTCAATGAATCCTGACTTGTAATCGTTAACTTCATTATCTTGTGCTGATACTGGTTTTTTTGTACTTAATATTCTTTGTTCATTAATTTTTTTTTTCTCAAAAATGTTCTATTATACTGTCTTTCACAAAGATAGTGTTCCAAAATTTCTTTAAAATAAATACTTAAACTAATTGGACCATTTTGAGTGTATGAACTTTAACTGCCTCTATTTTTTCTCATTGTCACAAGTTACCAATCAAATTTTAAAAAGGCGTGATATATTGACAGGTGTATGAATTGTTCACCAGAGCTGGTGAGATAAAGAAAATAATAATGGGACTTGACAAGAACAGCAAGACTCCCTGTGGCTTCTGTTTTGTTTCGTAAGTTGCTATTTTGTTTTCCTTTTATTTTGTTTTGTTTTTAAAGTAAAAGTGAGAGGTGGTAAGTTGGTGGGTCCAGTTGTCATGCAAACAGGTTCCTTGACAGGTGGCTAGGGTTTTCGCTGAAGTAAGGAACAGGTAAGAAGAGAGCTAGCAAGGAGAGCGGGGCACATGAATTCTAATCTATCATTACTTATTTGTATTAATATTGGACTCCTAAATAAACTTCTGCAAAATCTTGTCTGAAAATATTGCTTGAACCAATGATAAATGAAGCTTAATCAATGCTAATTTAGTCAAAAGTGAATCGACGAATATTTGGTTGAAACTTCCAGGTCCAGTGCTTTTCATTTCTGTTTGATCTTGCAATCCTGAAACAACACATGATTATATCAAGTGTGCTACTTGATTATAGTTTCTGTTGTTTATTTGAGTGTGATTTTACTTCATCTATACCCAGCAAAAGGGCAACTTTGATGTTTGCAGATAAAAATTGATAAATGTTATACATGTTATATATCCTCTAGACTTTGCATGGCTGTATGCTGGGGAAGAAAAAGAGGGGCAGTTTCATACCTTTATAGACATTTCATGAGGGTTACATGTTATATTTTCCATGTTTTAAATGGACGTATAAACATTTCATGACCGTGTCTGTTTGCAGATGCAAAATGATAAAATATTATACATGTTATATATCCTCTGGACTCTGCATGGTTATATGCTGGGGGAATAAAAGAAAATAAATTTTGTACCTTTATAGACATTTCATGAGGGTTACATGTGCTATTTTCAATGTTTTAAATGGGCATATAAACATTTTTTTTGTAGTGATACACAATATTATGTTAATGAAATTATTGCTCCTTTATTTACTTTATTTTATTTTTTAGGTTCTATTCCAGGGAAGATGCAGAGGATGCAGTGAAGTACATAAGCGGTACAATGCTGGATGACCGACCAATCAGAGTTGACTTTGACTGGGGATTTGAGGAAGGGCGTCAGTGGGGCCGGGGGCGCAGTGGTGGACAGGTACGTGATGAGTACCGTACTGACTATGACCCTGGTCGAGGTGGGTACGGAAAGATGGTACAGAAGGAATTGGAGCAACAGAGACAGCTTGTTGATTATGGTGGTGGGTCCCTCAATGCTTTTCAGCCACCTCAATGTGAGTCACTCACTATATTGGTACTTTACTGTGCAAGACATTTTATAGAGGTCTGAAAACTATTATTTCTAGAGATTAATTAGTGCCCAAGTAGTTGGTACAGAGCTTAATACGAGATGAATATGGTACTAATTATGGGCTGAGTAGGGTTAAATGGGGAAAGAGAGCTGGAACAACAGATAAAGAGTGGATCCTTGAATAGGTCTTTGAAATTTTTATATGGGACCGCATCAGCTTTAAGTTATGAACTTGTTGCAATTTGTGTTCCAGTATTCCTGGCAAACTGGCAAAAATTGATACCTTTACTTATTTCATGTGTAGATGGTAGAGATAGAGACTATGGAGGCCCTCGCCGGCACGGTGGAGGTAAAAAATGTTGAATAGGAATAATTAATTTATGAATTATTTTATATGCAAGTAAGATTAAATATCAAAGGTTTGTTGTAGCTAGTTACCGGGACTAACTATGGATCATTGACTCCCACCCGTTGTGATTTCCAAATTCTTTTAAAAGAGTTCCCAAACTAGTCATGCCAAGAAATAGGGGTGTTCTAACGGTCAGTTCGGTTAAAACCAAATTAAAATAGTCAAAACAAAATTTGATTTGTTTTTCAAAAATATAACCAAACCAACTGAACAAACTTGTCAACTGAATACCAACCGAACCAAGAAAACCAAAGTAAATTTTGGTCTGTTTGGTTGAACCAATGTAAGAGATTAAATTTCAAAAGGTCAAAACTCAAATACATACACAAATAGATTAAATAATCATAGAAATAAATATCAACATATATATCAGTCGAACTGAAATGAGACAAATTGAACTGAACCAAATATAAAAACAACGAAGTAATTCAAATAAACATCAAGTACTTTTGGTTTTTTTTGGTTGAACCAAACTAAGAGACATTAAGCCAAACCAAAGATAAAAAAAAGCCAAAGTAATTCAAAATTTCAACCGAACCGAACCATTAATCCAAAATTTGTCAATTTGGTTGAAAACCAAATAAACTGGATTCAGTGAACACCCCAACCAAGAAATGGCTGTAGGGTAGGATGGTAATTGGGGTTTTGTTGAAGAAAATTGGAAGAAAAAGCTGAGGATCAATTCTGGTTTTTTTTTAGGGTTGTAATAATTGATATTATCAGTCTTACAGAGCACCCATAGTTTTTTAAAAGGACATGATTGTTGGTTTGTAGTTGTAGAGTTGATGCTGGGTTTGTTTATTTATTGTACCAAACTAAAAGCACCTTTCTGCCACATAATTATGAAATAGATTTTCAAAGAAAGCGGTACCGGGATGATGACAGAAGAGGCTCTGATAATGACTTCAGGAGGGACCCAGAGAAGAATACAAGACAGGTATGCATTTTTTTTTTGTTGGTATCATGGTGATGTACCACTCAGTATTAATACTGCTATCCAATATATTAGTTGCACCTAATCCAGCTAGTATGGAATTTATTCAATTTATTTGGTAGTTTTTTCAGTACAATAACCTACTATTATTATTTGAGATGATAATGTTTGCCTAGTTCCAAGCTTGTGTAGAAGATCATTAGTTTTTTTTATCTTTGAGTGAGGCTATGGCACTATGCATAGAGCAAGTCGGTCCGTACTATGCCTTAATAATTTCATTTTGAAAGTCCAAATGATCAATCAGAACCACTCAACTTGATTTCCGTACACATTTCGAATGGTCCAGAATCTTTAGATCAAGTGATTTTCTACCTATCTAAATAAAAAGTAAAATAATTCTGAAAAATATAAAATTAGCCTCCAAGTATATTTTCATATGGGAATCATGTTGAGTGGTTCTGGTCAACCGTTTGGACACTGGAAACAGAAACATGAAGCCAAAGTACGGACGGGTGTGTGCTATGCATAGTACTGTAACCTAAGAGAGACTGAATCTAATGATATATATTCCGATTGAACTTCTTATGGTTGATAACAAAATTGTTCAAATAGAAAATAAAAGCAACAACAAAAATAAGGTAATAATGACAAAAACAGCAGAAAGTGAAATTTTTTATTTTTGGGTGCAGGAGAAAAACCCCAGGTTTCGAGAGAGAGGCGACTCAGACTCTGAGCAGGACGATGATAGGAAACGGCGGCGTTGACATATTGGTGAATTTAGTGTTCTTATTAAAACTAGAGGTTGTATTTCCTGTAATGATTTTTAGTTGTGATGGATGGAATCGGTAACAGTTAGTTTTCATGGATGTTGGTGGTACGCTCAGGTATCCTCTTTGCTCTTAGGTATGTTGTGAGTTGATATAAAGTTGATAGCTTATTTAATAATTTTTGTTTTGATTTGACTAATATCGGAGCAAAACCTGTATTTTGTATTAGGAAGAGAACAGAAACCATGTTGGTCAAATGCTGTTTAGTTTCGAACATGTCATGTTAATTTTATTTCCAAATTAGTACTTTAAACATTATCAACAATTGTTTCATATATATTTTTGTACGCTTGAGTCATAAGCCCAGGTAAACCCCTCATAAAACCAGGAAGAGGGACTTGATATTGTTTTTTTGTACCATAGAGAAAACAGTTTGGTACAAACCAAATATGTTCTACATGCATCATGATATTTGATTGGACTTGGGATTTAAATATAGGCCCCTTAATTGATATTAATCAATTATTTCAACTTTCAATTTAAGATGATCTGCACTATCATTAGATAATTTTAACAAGTCAACATTTATCACGCCTATTTCTTTTTTCTTTTCTTTTTTTCTTTTTTCCAAGGAGAAACAAAAAAGGAGATGACATGGGTATATACATGAGCAAGTAAAAGCAGTGAATGGATTATCATAAAAACAATAACACTTGAGAGTTGAGAGCTTTTCTATTTGGCTGACATGCATCCCTTAGCAGTACAAATACTAGATGCACAACTTAGTCATCCCTCCACAAAATTTAACATCAATTGTCATCTACGCTAACTAAAACATAAACGATGATAAATAATAACAATAAGAGAACTTCATTTTGGCACAGGAACTTCATTGAAGGATCATTTTATTTTCAATCTTGCATCCATGTCAAGATGTCTAGTTCAATTGTTTTTTTAATCAGTTATGTTGTATTTTTAATAATTAGTTTTACAAAATTAGTTACTTTTTAAGTTTAACATATAATCATGTAAAGAATGAATGTATTGCTGCATATTTTTTCTCATTGCCCTCCTTCCCCTGCTCTACCTGCAAGGAAGTATCTACGCAATGCCCAAAAAACAGGTATTTAAGCGGAACTACATATATATTATATGATGCTTGAGAATTACATGATATATATTCAGTTGTGAACTTCGTGTAAAAAATAAATGTTGTACTGGCACTTAAAAATAAATTAATTTTATCCCTCAAAACAATGGTGTTCTATCTTTTTCTTTTTCAATAAGACAAAATATAAATGTGGTAATTAGTTTTGGTGCATTTACAAAATTGAATGTGCGACTTATGAGTAGAAGACACTATTTCATTAAATAGAATCAGTAAATACTGATTTATTGTTGTATTACATATTTCAAGCACTCTGAATTTATATCACCAGTAACTTACATGCGACAACAGGCGCTGCATGAGATGTTTTAAATTTATTTCTTTCATCAGACTGGTTCTAAACCGTTGGTTGGTTGATGCATCACACGCAGCTAAGTTGATTTATTTGGTTGCGTGTCCAGAGGTGGAACTAGAAAATTGAGATAGGTGGGGGAGGGGCTAGATAAATAAGCGTTGTGTAATTTCATTTTATGAGGGAGCTACTAATATATTTTTTTGTATAAATTAAAAATAAATAAATAAAGGACACTCTTTCCTTCTGTCTACTTCCGCCCCATTGCATGTCCCATCACACGACACTGCACAACTTCTACCTGTGGCCACCGCGATTTCAGGAAACACGAAAATAAATGAGCAGAGATATATTCATTTTACCAGCAACTTAATTTAAATTTATGTTTTCTCAGTTCATTTTACCACGTTACTTGTAAAACAAATACATGAGAAAAAAAAAAAAAAAAAAAAGACATCAAGAGATGGAAACTGAACTTAAGTGCCTTATTTTTCTCTGTGATGACCACAATCATGCTATAAGAAAAGATACTAAATCATAATTCAAGCAGTTATTTATATTAGTACAATCATCTTGTTCTCCTTCTGCCACTCAAGCAGAACTCCCGGGGCCCTCGGCCAGTGGAACATTCGGAAAAAAGACAATGCAATGACTCCTCAACAGAGGTGCAAATAGACCGCCAAAAATGGAGAAGCACTTTTCACTCACATCACTAACTGCATTGCAGCAATCTGTGCTTACATTCACTTTGAAGCTTGTGATTGATTTCACGAGTTCTACGGCACATCCATCGACTTTTGCTATTGATACCCAACAACTGGTAAAGTTGAACCGAAATGGACACAGTAAGTCATCGACTGATGAGAGTTCTTCTAAAGGCGCCTCTAAAGGTCCTTCAGCTTTTGCATCAGATGTTGATGCAGCTGTAGTTGTAAGCAAGATGGCGAGGAGGAAGTAGAGGGGCAATTTGGCCATCTTAACTTCTTAACAAAAATGTGTTGATTTGATTGTTGTATAGTGCACTAAATAATTGAGAATTTTTGCTTGAGATGGAGGAGAGAGAGGCAGGGGTACTTGTAGATTGGTACAATTGAGGTTTCTAAGTGTTTCATCAATGCCTTAATTAGCAATTAAAAACAGTCTCCATCAGGATGTTTCATGCTATGAAATTAATACTAGTTTTCAATTTGATAACATCTGAAGTTCAGTTATTTTGTGTTACTTTATAGTACAAATAAATTATGGTCACCTTTAATTGTGCATTTAATTAACAGTAATACTCTACAATGTGATATAAAATCTGTTATTATGACTGTCATAGCATATAGTGATGGTTTTATTATTAAATTATTGAAACCTTTCAAAAAGCATTTAGCAAATTTAGTGAGGCGCTCATTTCAGGTTTAACTTGTTTACTGTTACTAGGTCCAGTTCATTGAAATAAAGCTTTATAAGAGAGACCTATTTACATTGAAATCCTATATAAGAAATCAAATTGAACAATCCATCTAACAATCCTATGAGATGTAAAGCTATATTACCAAACCAAAAAGAGACTATAATAAAGTAGCAACAAAACAAAGATGATTGTGTCATCTTAGGAGTGGCTGAAGGCGCAACTGAGATGCACTCTCCTTCGATCTCTCCTTGGCTGACAACATGTCCCCACACAATGTCACTATCCACTTATCTGCTTGGAGCATGAAAACCGACCCCGCTTTCGGCACAACTACAACAACAAGTATCAATTAAAATCAAAGATTCATCTCTAATTGCCACTCTCTGGTGGAAACCCCCCCCTCCAAACCCTCCTTTTTTTTTGTATAGTTATTAATTGATTAGGTCTGTGTTAAATCAAATTAAGCAGCACTGTTCTGTGTTCACCAAAAAAATGAACTCCTAAAATCAGAAGAAGAAAAAATAACAAGTACCTTTGAATTTGTTGTTTTGGGCAACTATTCCAAAAGTTTCTGTTGTTTCTCTAACCATAATGCCGCTAATGCCCCTATAGCTTAAAATCTTGCTTTCGACCACTGCAAAAGCATCAAGCAGAAAAAGGGACTATTAACCACTGCATAAACCGCTCAATAAAATTATCCAAAAATTATTTATTTCCAGATTATTGTACAGCAGGACCTGACAAGAGGGTACAAGTCTGACGAAATAAAGCGCCATAACAGGCAATATAACTGTATGGTTGAAATTCAACATATGTTATTTTGCAAGAAAATAACATGTACTTACATATGAGTTGTAAATCAATTACCTGAAAGAAAAGCACCATGCATGTCTGCTGTCAGGAGTCGTTCATTTAATTGCTTTTTCCTGATTTTTGAAACATTGAAAAGCAAATATATGAAGCATCCTTTTATAACTATTACACTAAACTTCAGGAAAATATAGCAAATGTCTGAAGCACCATCGTGACATTAAAATGGCAACTATGATAAACAAAATATGTAGAAAATTACTGACGATACGAAATAAAATCATCAAATGGTATATGAAGACATACCCATTATCTTTTACCAGTTCACATATGTACTCCTTCCACATTGCATGCATTGGCTTAAATCGCTCAAAGCTGAAGAATAGAACAAATCAACAAAACCAAGAAAGACAAACTGTTATTCAAAACTTAGCACATATATTATACGAGTGAGGCTACAATAACAATACTGTGCATAGTGCAGATTGGTCCATACTTAGGATCGATATCTTCTATCAAAGTTCAAACAATCAATTTGAACAATTCAACATAATCTTAGTATAAAAATGCACTTATAAACTAAATTTAGAATTTTTTTTTTAATTTTATTATTTTATTAAATAGGTAGTTTTGAATGGTCTAGAATCTTCGTATCAAGTGATTTTCTATCTATCTAAAAAAATAGTAAAAAAAAAAATTAAAAAATGTAAAATTTGGAAGTACATTTTCATATGATGATCATGTTGAATTGTTTTCAGATCGACTATTTGGACTTTGTAAATGGAAATATTGATCCAAAGGACGTACCAATATGCACTATGCAGAGTACCATAGCCTCACTTACAATATATATATAAGTGTACAAATATGATACTAACTTGTGAAACTCCCTTGGAAATTCAAATGAACCACACTGACGATGTTGTTTCATCGACATGTGATTTTTGGACCGTTTAGAGTGGCTCTTTAGAGACTTGGCCCGAGCATTGGCCAAGCTGTTGTCATCCTTCGATAAATAATTGTCCAAAAGGACCCAATTTTCCTTCTTTAGCTTCTTCACTCCGTTTAGAGCACTACTGCTTTCATCTCCCTTTCGCATTATGTCAATCAAAATTTTCTCTACTGCATCTCTTCTATTTGTATCCTCCTCCTTCAACAATAATAACAGAGGATTTAAGTTAAAACATACCAGGAAATCATATTCTCAGGCTTTATATATGTATATTACCATAATAACGCCTTGATGTAGGTTTTCATGAACAGCTTCCGACATCTCAGAGTAAATGGGATGGTTTTCTCCATCTAAAGAAAGGAGAAAAAAAAAAGACTCACAATGAAAAATTTGAAGCATAAGCTTCTCTTAAGTGTACAGTAAAAGGAAAAAAAACTAACCGAATGAGTGAGAAACTTTCTGTTGTGATTTGAAACCAGAAGCTAGCACTTGTTTTCCTATCAAATTCAAACACAATTCACAAAAACCTCAAGCCTCATGCTATATTACATTTATAAACTTTTTTTTTTAAAAAAAGAAAAGAAAAACTGAAACATTGGCCCCACCATACCATACCTTTTTGGGAAGAAGCTAGTTGAGCCGGGGAAGACAGGTTCGCAAGGTCCTTTTGGGGACATGCACTAGAGTTGGATTGGTCAACTTGGTCTTGCTTCACCTTAGCAGCTTTAAACCTTTCCTCAAGTGCATCAAGTGCCCGCTTTCTCATGTCAGAGACAGGCGTTTCCATGGTCATATAGCTTGCTAACCAACACTAGGTGCGTGAAAGAAAACAATCAGCTATGATGTTATAGAAAAATTTACAATAATAGGTAACAAAGTTTGGTAATCCAAAAATGAAAACATGGCACATATTCAGAGAATCAAAGTTGGAACTCACATCATCCCTAGATAACCCAAAATTCAAAACTTGGACTTAAATTCAACAATTTTATTTGTTTATACCGTGTCAAAAAATAGAAAACAAATGCATAAACCAATACCGATAAAGAGAGGGTTTACAGACGGTTAAGAGAGAGGAGGCTGAGACTCTGAGACCACTGTATGAAGAGAGATGCGACTGTGCGATAGAGAGAGAGAGAGAGAGAGGCGCAATGTCTCCAGCGGGGGTTTAAAGGTGAGAGAGAAGCATCGGAGAAAAGGTTTTGATCGATTTGTAATTTGGGCCGACGAAGCCAGCTTATATCGGCCCAATAACTTTTTAGTATACATTCTACTGATGTGCATCTAATGTTTGGCCCAATAGAATATTAACATGTTCTCTAACCTGAATAAAATGATAAATATATTAACAGAGTAATTCGGCTATTGTGCACGCTATTCTTATTGGGTAATTACAATTTCCCTCACCTATTCATCCTCCATTTCATTTCCAACTAAGTTTCTATTTTAATTATAACTATAATTATTATTTCTAACAATATTTTATTTCTCTCATCTTTCTCTCTCTCTTCCACCTTCATTTTTCTCTTTTATCTCCATCTTCTTCTCCCACCTTCTCTCACCTCTGCCTCCCACTTTTCTCTCTGATGTAATTATTACAATACAAGTAATAAATCATAATTTATGCTCAATTCGGTTGCAAGTGTACAACCTTGTCGAGTAATACTTAGGGATCGTCTCCACAAGGACAAGTTGGAATATTAAATTTAACCTAACAATTTAATTTAGTAAAAGAAAATAAAAAGATTTTTGTTTGTTTAAAAGATTGGTTTGATTGTGATTAAAATGAATTAAACTAAAGTCTTTAAAGTAAAGTCTGTATTTTTAACAAGTATTAGAAATTAGGGTTTCTTAGGGTTCCTATCCACAAATGTCATGACTAATTGGTTTATAAATTTCTGTTCTTATATTTATGAAGGCACAGTTGGGTATTGTAGGTACAAATTGATATCTCTATATTAATACCATCTTTAAATTAGAATAAACGTCACCTCTCAGTACTTGGCTACTCTAATCTAAAGTCATTAAGTCCTTATTGCCCCAATTAATTCAGAAAATCGTCTTTCACCTCTCGGTACTTGGCACAATTTATCTAAACTATTGGATAAAGCCCGTATAAGACAAGCATCACCTCTCAGTACTTAGCCTATCAAATACCCTATTCTTTATGGTATGGACTTAATATTCAATTTCTCAATTGTAAATACCAAATCCTAGGGTTTCATGCAATTTTGATTAAGTCTTCACAATCAATTAAAATAAAGAATAGATCATAACAAAGGACAAGAACATATAAAATAAAACCAACTAAATCATAACAAAAGTTTCAAGTACAGCCCTAATCAACCTTAGAAAAGCCCTTAGCCAGTCATGGCTAAAACAAAAATGGAATCAAAAGAATAAAAGAGTTCCAAATGAAAGAAAATAATAGAACGGTTGATCAATGATCTCTTCTCCCTTCTTCTCTCTTCTTGCTTTTCCTTGCTTTTCCTTGTTCAAAACCAAAAATTCTCTCTCTAAAAAAATGTCCTTAATCTGTTCTATAAGTCCCCTTTTATACCCCTCTCTAAAACCTAGAAATAACTAACTAAAAACAGTAAAGTCGGGCTCTGGACCGACCTATTTGCGGACCGCAATACATTCCTTGCGGGCCGCAATGAGTGGAGGCAGTTAACTGGTTGCATAGAAGAAACTGGAGAGGTCATTGTGGACCGCAATGAGTTTGGTTGCGGGGCGCAATGAGTGTGCAGGAAACTGTAAAAGTCATTTCGGGCCGCAATGGATTTGGTTGCGGGCCGCAATGAAAGTGCAAGAAATGAAGAGGCTCTGACTTGTTTGGTTGCAGGCCACAATAGGTTCATTTTGGGCCACAATGAATGTTGACAGTTGCTCAAATCTTCGTGCTGACTCACCCGTTTTGCTTCGTTAAGCTCCAAACACTTGATTATTTGTAAAATAAACATAACTAGGGTAGTAACTTGAACTTTTGGACATTTCTAACCTAATTAAACCTAATTTAATCAAAACTTGGCTTAATTTTCATACCTAATCCTCGGTTTCAATAGATATAATTTCAGCTTATCACTCTCCCACCTCCACCTCCCACCTCCCTCTTTCACCTCCGCCTCCTACATCTCACCTCACCTCCACCTCTACCTCCTTCTACCACCTCTGCATCCCACCTCCTCCTCCGCCTCCGTTTTTCCTTCGATAAGCTCCCCTCCTTCTCCCACCTCGAAATGGTAAATACAATAAGCTCCCTCCCTTTTACACTTTTGCCTCGGTTTTTTTCCTCTACGCCTGCTACTCCTGCTCCAGCGAACGTTCTGCTAGAGATCATCTGTCACTCCATCCCAATCAAGCACACATCTGCCAGGAATTAATACTTCAACATATATGAATGAATACTTTATTGTGTATGAATGAATACCTCAACGTGTATGAATGAATACTAGAGCACGTCTCTACCGGGTCAGATCCGTCACTGTCGATTGTATCAAAATAATTTTGTATATGTATATGCAATTAATATCTTTCATGTTTATATTCTTCTTCCTCATGAAATAGCGAGTTTTGCAAAGAATAAAACTTTATTAATGGTGAATTAGGCCACTACGTATTAAATAAATGACATAGAAACAAATTTTGAAAAAAAAATAGAGATATATGAATGAATACTTGATATCTTAGAATTAATACTTCAATGGGTATAAATGAATACTTAATATTTTAGGTATGAATACTTACGTAACAAGATATTAATATTTGTGCAACGGATAACTCGAAAGTATGTCATCATAGATCTCATTTGAAAGATAAAATTGTGTAGAAAACGTTCGTGGTTTTAGATTTGCAAAATTCTTCATAGATCGTCAAAAAAAATATTTGTTAGATTGAATAGAGAAAAAAATTCACCTCTAAAAACGTGTAAAAGATTGATGAGTGATGTGTCTAGTTTTTATATTTGCACTTGCACGACGAGAATGAATACTTTCTCGATAAGGATAAATATTTTTACAACGGACAACTCGAAAATATGTCATCATCGATCTTATTTTAAAGATCAAATTATGTCAAAAACATTCTTAGTTTTAGATTTGCAAAATTTCTCACTGATTGTCAAAAATATTAATTAGATTGAATGAAGAAAAAAATTTCACCTCTAAAAACGTGTCTATTTTTTTTTTTTAAATACTTGATATATTAGTTATGAATACTTGATGTGTTATAGATGAATACTTGATGCATTATAGATAAATAATAGTGTGCACCAATTGTAAAATCTTTCAAATATTATGTGATCCTCAAATAGTAAATGGTTCTTCTAAGTAGTTAGTAGTTATTGAAGTAATTAATGATTAGGAGATGAAATGAGAGATTGTTACGGAGGGATAGCTAGATGCTCCCATTCTTATTTTATAGTCCGTGCGCTGCATGAAGTAAAACCTGCTCTGTTAAAATCTTTAGGCGAATAATATGTGGATGTAGACTCCGGTTTTTCACCACTTTAAAAGAGTGTAAGATTGTTTTTCTGATTAGTTCTGATAAAATTAAAAAAAAAAAAGTTGGATAGATTTGTAAATTGTCCATAATGGGCACAACTAAGCGTACTCAAACTATACAATAAGCTAAGCCACCTTTTCTCACATAAATGCAACTCAGTTTTTTTTCAACAAATATCAAGATTATCAATCAACCCACTCTAAAACATGTTAATCTACTACAAATTGGAAAAAATTTAGAATTCATTTGCACCTAACAACTCGTTCCTTTTGAGAAATTCTCACTCCAACCAAAAGCCTAGTAGTAAATTTAATCTCAGATGTATATGAAAAATAAATACAAGTCATACTAGGATCAGAGTGAAAATTTCCCTCCCATATTTGTTATGATATGCTGAGATTATCCACATTTTTAGCAACCAACTCTTCAATGTCAGTGCTGGGACCCGGTACAGATAAGTTGGTACCACTACTAGCACATGTACCATTCCCAAAAATGGTGTTGCATTCATCGAATCTATAGCAAGATATCAAATGGTCATTTGTAAGGCCGCACGCTTGCATGAAGGAGTAGATGACAGTGGGGCCCACCCCACGGAAACCACGGCGTACCAGGTCCTTGCTTATTAAGTCGGCCTTGGAGGTTTTTACGGGTACCTGGCGTTGGTACCGGAACCGACCCACAATAGGGCTGTCATTAACAAAACCCCATATATACCGGTCAAATGAACCAAACTCATCTACAATTTTGAGCATTTCTCTTGCATTTTCGACTATTGCCCGTAATTTGGTCTCGGATAGAAGAGATGTTGCACAGCTTCCTGGTATGATTAGTTTCTTCTCGTTTATTTTTGAAACTGATAACGGTTCGAAATCCATGAATACTTCCCTGTCAGAATACATATCATTAGTTTTTAACAACAAATAAATAATAGAATAACAAACAATAAGAGATGGGTCTTAAATGCTTTATAAAGCATGGGGCCTTTTATGTTTCACATCCTTATCTCTGGTTCCAAAGTACAAACTGTCCATCTCAACTGCTCAACATGCTCTCCATATTAAAATTTGCTAGGCGACCAAATTTTACATTTTTTGGAAAAAATTTAGGTAGGCAACTGTTCACAAGATAATGGACCATCCAAAAACAGTGATTTTGTACCTATCTAAAAAAAATAGAACAAATTATAAAAAATGTAAAATTTGGTCTCACATTAAATTATGAAGTACCTTAGCCCATCTCAATAAATAAATATATAAAAAGAAAGGGGACAAATAAAAAACCAGTGGGAAAAGTTCCAGCAACATATGATGCCTCACACAGTGATCTAGTTGACCTCAATAGCACAGTACCTTATACAGTGTAGATGTGTGATAATACCTTGTTTAGTTAACGCAAAACTACAAAAAAGCCCGAAATAAACTACCCAAGGTACAAATACTTGATAATACCTGAAGACGTGTCTTTTACTAAGAATAGATGGCCATGTGAGCTCTGCTAGTGCACCAGATAATACGAACAACTCAAATAGTCTCCTGGGTTTCACACAAACATTAACCACAAATTATTTCAAATATTCAAATTAAAATAATTCTAGCGATGTTGAAACTAGCAAAAACTGCCTAGACACCTTTTAATTTCATTCAAATTCAATCATGAAATCTTTATTGTTCATGCAGTTCAAATTAGGGATCAAATCAATGGCTTGAATTTCCTCTATTTTAAAATTAGAGATCAAATCATGTCTTTTATGGATCGAGTCGTGCTATGGATCCATATCTTTATTTTCAAAGTTCAAATAGCCGATCCAAACCGTTAAACATGATCTCCATGTGAAAATGTGCTGGGAGAGCAAATTTTACATTTTTTAGAATTTATTACTATTTTGTTAGATAGTTAGAAAATCACTGTTTTTGGATGGTCCAGAATTTTCAAGTCAAGTGATTTTCTATCTATCTATAATAATTATCAAATAATTCTAAAAAATGTAAAATTTTGTCAACATGTACATTTTCATACGAAGTTCAAGTTGAATGGTTCAGATCGACTGTTTAGACCTTGAAACGGAGATATGAGTCATAGCATGGGCCGATCCGTTATATGCATATTACCATAGCCTTACTTATCATTAAATATAAATCTCTTGGGAGTTGGGACCAGAAATAATTTATAGGAGTCTGACCTAAGATATACTGTCAAAGCTCCTGTAAGATAATGACAGAATCAATATATACTGACAAAAAATGAAGTCTAGTTTGAGCAAAGCTAGGGTGTGATGTGCTCACCAAGAAAGTATGGTGAGCACAATTCCAAAAGTATATCAGACCGGCTTCAAACGAAGAATCCAAACTGTTAAAATCCATGTACTTCATGAGTGATGCATGTACATGCAAAATTTTGAAAGTTTTGAACTCATTTGCTACAAAGTCAAGCGGTCAAAGAAATATGAAAAATTAATATATAAAACAATTTATATAAATATTAAATAACTTATAAAAGGTTTATTTCTTTGACCGCTTGACCTTGTAGCAAATGAATTCGAAACTTTCAAAATTTTGCATGTACATGCATCACTCACGAAATACATGGATTTCAACGGTTTATACCAGTGTTGTAAAATAACGTCCATTTAGGCCAGTTAATCAGCCTATTAGTCGTTGGCGGTGACCAAACCGTCATGAATTTTTCCAGCTAATTGACCGATTATTTCCAATTATGGCCGATTATTCCCGATTAATCGCTTGGCGGTACCCTGTCCGTCCGACGACCGCATACCGTTATTTACAACACTGGTTTATATTTATCGTTTGAAGACGATCCGATATACTTTCAGAATTGTGCTCACCAAAACCTCTTGGTGAGCACATCACACCCTAGCTTTGCTCGTCTAGTTTATATTAAAATGTTTGTTGACATATCATATCAAGAATTGGATTTCAGTAAATTGTACATACTTGTCATCATGTACTGGCACGCCCCATTCTTCGTCATGAAATGCAACATAACATGGGTCTGTCAATACAAAAAAAAAAAAAATTCATAAATAATATAAACAAATATAAGTATGAAGCTGTTAGAAAAAAAAATTAAAAAGATGATTTTTTTAACTTGCAACGGTTAAAAAAAAATGGGGTGGCCAAATATTTTGAACGAAAACAATATCAAACCAGACAGGTATAACTTGGGTATACATATAATAAATGAAGCACAAAAATATTGCAATATATAAAAAAAAATTATTGATGTTACAATCAGCTTTACAAAAAAATTGTTCTAATGGGGCCATGGGCACCCACGAAATATCTCAACTTCTCAAGTCATTTGGTTGCTATGTACCAAGTAAGAGGGTTCTCCAAAAAAAGTATAAATAATATCGACATAAATTATTTAAAGTTCGTCCCACACAAATATTGCCCTTAATTTTCATATACCCACTATGTACAAAAAGCCATCAATTATTCTCCTCAAATGAAAAGCTAATGATGTATAAAGGAACGGTTAAAGATAGCCAACTAAAGCACATGTATTAATTCTGGTACCAGTAATGGCCAAATTTGCAAATCGAGTCCTAACTCTATATGTAGCCTGGAACAATTTCACAGAGAGTAGGTACCAGTACTCAAGGACAAAATAACTAACAACAAAATTGAAAACCTTGATGTATACCGCTATTTGACCTGAACAAACAAGTATTGTCAGTGATTTCTAGCCTCAATTACTATTAAATTACAGATTCTACTGCAGGTTCCACATAGCAATAAACTCTTTGGTCCCAACATTTCCAGTAATGTACCAAAATATACTGGAAAACATTACCAGTAGTGGCAGTGATCCAAGCACATCTCCTCTTCCCACCAGGCATCTCCTCAGGTGTGGGCCCAATACCAGCACCCAATTTACCTTTACCGGGTCGAGAGAAGCTGTTGCTCCGTCGACCCGCTAATCCACTAGTGTAGCTACTACTAATGGTACTGCCACCTGAAAGCCTTCGCCCGATCCGGCCAGTTGAAGCACGGCTACAGAAGGAATCCGTTGATGCGTCAGACGAACAGGATGCATCCATTGACAAATTAGACCGCAGGAGAAACTCCCTCCGCCTGAGTGTGGGCCCCGCACCAGACGAAGGTGACCCCTTACTCTTCTCCTTCTCGTCTGCTTGCTTAACGGGTCGAGGTGAAGAAGCCTTGCGGATACCGCTACCACTACCACTACCACTACTACCACCACCGCTACCTATTGAGGTAGACCTCCTCGACCTGCTCTCCGACATGTGGGCCCCACCGAACCAGCAGCTTTAACAATGGCAATGAGAGAGAAACGATTAGACTGAAATTGTAAGGTTACGAAGGGGTACAAGTACAACGCAGAAATGATTCGAGCTTTGGTTTTCTGAATTGATCGAGAAATCTCATTTTTGTTTTTCTAAGGATTTGTAGAATTGAATCCTGGTCGAAAGAGACTTGGGATGGGAAAAAGAAACCAGACTTTGGGTTTTGAGAGAGAGAAAAACGACAAAAGCTGTGACCCTGTTGCCTGTTGCCTGTTGCCTGTTGGAGACTTGGACTGTGAACAGAGAGAGAGAGAGAGATTGCATTTAAATTGGATGACCGGGACACCCCAGTACAGTCACATTATTATCCTCTCCAATTTCGTAGACTTCGATTGATGATCCTTCCAGATCTTCTCCATCTATATGAAATCTAACGCTTTAGATTCCTAGTAACCATATTATTTGTCTTGCTAAATAGCATCCGATCCTACAGGATGGCGGAGTTAGTTGAAAATTATTATGGTTAACTTAATGTGAGTACAGATCTCTCAAGTAACTAAAATTTTAAGTTTAGATCCGGACAGTCAAATCAGAATCTAGGGCAATCCGGCACGAGGTGGAATGCACGACGTCCTTTAATATTCGTGCAAAAGCAGATCTGACGGCTCAGATCTAAACTCAAATTTTTTAGTTACTTTAGGTGATTGAATTTATTTAATTTTTTGTTAGCAGTCAGGCACTAATGTTTTGTATTGTCAGACATGAATATATGTTTTCTATTCTACGGGTTTATTTCAAAAAAGAGAAGTGTTTCTATTTCGTATTGTCTGTGTAATTGACTTGGAATATATATTGGGCCCCGCTTGGGTTATTATAAAGGTACAGTGACTCACTGTACGTTACACTGCAGAATGCATTTCACAAGAAACCAAAATATTAAATGCTCGGACAGGTTATGCTAAATATCACCACAAATGTATCCCAGTTAGACTACCTCGTTTTATATTAATATATACTTTCCCTTATATTCGACATAAATTATTTTATAAAAAATACAAACTAATTATTTCTCGTTTCAGAAATTTTATTATTATCAAATAGGAAAAGGGTGATATAAAACAATTTATTCATTTTTCTTCAAATTCAGTCACGAGTTTTACAACACAGAATTTATTCAGACTTATTGGGTTTTATAATTTTTCTTTACAAATATCTAAAGAATTTTTCATATTTAGGGACAATAATTTGAAGTTGTAGAGGTACAAGTTTTTCAAAACAAAATATATAGCATAAATTAAATATTTGTATTTTTTTTTTGCTGCACGTTGACAGTTGCAATTATTTTATTTTTCTCTAGGAACAAGCTTAAGCTTAATATTTTTAGAATTAGAGGATTTATTCCTGCAGTAACAATATAAAAATATATTAATAAATTATGCCAAAATTAAAATAACATTGGACATAGAAATAAAAGTAAAACATTTATTTCTTATATTTTGAATAGAAATATGAAAGTAAAATAATATTAAATAAAGGATTGTAGCCGCCTGATTGATTTTGACTGTTGCTTGAAAAATAAATATAAAAATTGAAAGTTCAAGCAATGCTGATATGACCCATGATTCATTAATTATCAGACATTGTTTTCAAAAACAAAAACAAGAACAAAAAATCAATTCAATTTAATTTAATTTTTTTTTTGTGACGGCTGTGGTCTGTGGCAAAACAAATAATAAAATATGAAATCTCCAAAAGATAAAACAATCTCTTTAATCTTTGTCTGGGGCACCCCAACCAATCCTCATTTTTTGAATTTAAATGCCACCAACTTTTTATTCCAAAAGCCGTCTCTCTTTCAATTTTTCATAGATTTAATTTGTACTATAAAATCTAATTTTTCTCCTCTCTTGACTTTGGCTCGCTTGTGTTCATATTCAAATTAAAATAATCTTTTTTTATTTTTTTCATATTTCTTTTAGATGCAGAAAATGTTAGTTTTGATTGAGAGCTCTAATAAGAGTTTATTCTCTATTTTGGAAAGAAAGTATTATTTAATTTGTTTTCACTACGATATATTCATATATTTTACAAGTATATTTTTTACTACGAATTCAAAACGTTGAAACCAATATACTTTTATGGATATTATATTTATGTGTCATATTATAAATTTTCGACTTTAAAAAAGTTTGTGAGAAAATTTTAATGATTTCATTTTTATTATTTTTTAAAAGCTTAACTTTATACTTAATTAATTTGTACATTTATAAATTTGGCATGTAAACACACTACTTGTGAAGTAAATTTATTTCAGCAGTTTGAATTTGTTGTTTGAAATCAATTCAATAGATTTCGAAATTAAATTCACCAAAAAACCTTGATAAATTTAAAAACAACCTAGTTACTTTATTTTTACTATTACTTTGGATATAGAAGGGGTACAAACGGGTTGGATATCATCCGACCGTATCCACATCCTTATCCGAAAAAAATAGATATGGATATCCGATATCGGAATATCGGTGCGGATACGGATATAGTTTTGAATTTTAATTATCCATATCCGAATAGCAAATGAATACTATATAGTTTACTATATATTATGAAAATATTTATGTCTAGATCTACAGATATCTGATATCCAATCCGTATATGTATGTATCTGTCTAATATTTGATCCATATCCGCATTCATATCCAAAAATTAAAAACCGATACATATATAATTTTTATCACTATCTGATTCATATCCGATATGTTTGCACCCCTAGATATAGAGCAAAGGCACAACCATTCTTAGTAATAATATTATAACTAAGAAGAGATGCAACTAAACTTATTTATTGGATCAATTTTATCTCATGAAATTAATTACATTACTTATTGGATCAAGAGGGTATTATAACTTCTGAATTGAGAATGATGTAACAAAATTTGAAGGTTAAATCTCTTTCTCTCTCTAAAAGAATGTGAACTTTCAAAACAAAACAATTCAATAAATTCAACTACTAACTAACTTATCTACAATGTGTCAAAATAGCCCATTGAACAATAATATGATATCTCATGAAATTAATTACTTTATTGATTTATTGGAGCAAAATGGAATTTTTTTACTTCATATAGGGAGGTGTAGGTACTAGGACTGCCAAGCACTTTTTGACCTATTTCTTTGAGCTCTTTTGTCTCCTGTGTTGTTGCTATTGGTGTGTTTGTTAAACTAACGCTTTCAAATTAATTTTTGCTTAAACTATTTTTGTGCATCAATCATTCTTATCCATAAATATAATTAATTTAATTGAAAATTTGAGAATTTTACCTGGGTTAATTTTTTTTTATCAGTACAGTGTATTCAAGCTTAAACTTTTTTTTTTTTTTGAGAAATAAAAAGGAAAAAAAGAAGACCAAATTAGCGTTTTACCAATCAATTTTTATAGGATTTAAATCTAGTTTTAATATCTATAAAATTAACAGCCGATTTTTAATAAGATAAAAAATATATATATGTTGATTTTGTTCTTTTTAGAAATACATAAAAAATACCAACTTATGTTTTGCCAATCATATTTTATGTGAAAGTACCGTAAAGTCAAAAATATTATTTTTTTCAAATTAATAAAAATCAAATCTAGAATTAATTTCTATAAAGTTAACACCCAAAATCTAAAAAACGTGAAAAAAATATCAAATTAAAAAAATATGATACACATGCTTACCTCTGGAATTATAACACTCAAAAGTTTTTCTAAAATATTTCTTTGTTGTCATATTTTTTTTTTCAAAAAAAATAGCTACAAAATATACTTATTTAATTTAAAATATTATAACATTATCCTATACTCAGGAAATTTGGCTCCGTCCAAGAAAAGAGAACGACATTTTGTGCGTCCTTAGTTGTTCTTTTTTTGTTTTAAATATGTTCATGGGGAATGTTGCATGAAACAACGACCTAGTAAAGGATGCATTTTTTAAAGAGTTAGGCTAATATGACACTAGTATTATATCAAACTAAATAACACCACATCTTAAACTCTTAGATCTGCTTTAAGATTCGTACAAAATGAAGTGCTTGAATAGTAAAAGCGGATATTACGAATCTTAAAGCAGATTTAAGGATTTAAGATGTAATGTTATTTAGTTTGATATAACACTAGTGTCATATTAGCCTAACTCTTTTTTAAATATGTCCTTAGTTGTCTTTTTTCTCCATCCTAGATTGATTTTGAATTTTTTTTTTTCAACTGAAAATGAGTAAAGGACGGCATTTATGATTTTATTATAAACTTTTTAGAAGTTTGAATCCGTATGTAAATATACAATACTGGAAGGAATATATTTTATAGTTTATATTAATAACAAACTTAAATATCAATATTAAAAATTAAATTATAACTATGTTCTTTATAATTTAGATGAAGTGTATATTAGATTTGCAACATTTTCAATTATAATTGTTCTCAATTTATACTAAATTTGATACACAATTTATCTAAAATCAAGAAAAAGTATCTACAATTTAAAATTTATACTTTAAACATTTTTTTTGTCAATGCTCACCGGTTATCTAATAAATTTAACCATATAATAATTTCAAGCTAAATAAATTTACATAGAGATTGACATAATAACAACTTCAGAATCATATTTGGAATAATAAAGTGGGGTATGGTGATTTACCAAACACCAAAATCTTCTTGACTTCTTGTGCTTAAATAACAATTTTTTTTTAGATTTAAATGTTCAATTCAAGCATTTAATGTGTTCTACATAGCTAAATCATGTAAAAAAAGGAGTGCAGTTTAGGTCTGATGACCACCAAAATTAAATTTGGGTCTGATGGACATTGATGTTGTTTAATGGGCTTTAATTTCTGTGCACATGAATCTTTGAGGGAGACATGCTCGGATTTTAAAGCGCATCAAACGGCTCTCATATCTGTTGCTAAAGGTTTAAATAGTGTTTATCGCATCATAGCGGAACAGTTAAAAAAAATAGTGTTATGTTCAAATTGTGCCAAATAGCGCGCTATATTGCTAATAGCGTCATAGTTTTTATGGTCCGAATACACTACATTACTGCTATTTAGAACCCTGCCTGTCGCACTCAAATTTACTTCCAATGGTCATCGAAACTACACTTTTCTCATAAAAAGAATTTGTTTTTTTTTTTTAGGATTTTTTTACTAATTCACATGAATAGATAGTAGATACTCATTAATTAATTATTTGAGTGAACTGTATTAGATATTGAATCATTGCATGCAATGGAAAAGAAATCATAAACATTGCATGCAATGAAAATAAATTAGGCGTATTTAAAAAAATAATAATAATAAGCCAAAAGCTTCATAATTAATTGCATACATTAAATGGATGCAAAATCTACTAAGTAGCGCCGTCCCGGGTAGTTTATCTTTTTGTTATTTTATACACAGCATTTTTCTGAAGTAGGATTATATTATTTTTTATTTCTAAACTTGTCCTTATAACAACTACCATGCATAAACAGAAAGTTAGATAGAGAGCAAGAACAACAAAATCTAAATTAAATTGGGCTCCACGAAAATACGTTATGATTTCCTTTATTCCATGACAGGAATATATTAGGTTTGTCATATTAAAATTGATTTGAATTTTAAATAATATCAGACTAGATAGGTGCTAGTTTATTCTAGGGTTTTAATTGTAGTGCTCTTGTTAGGTGCTAAGAAAACCCAAATTGAAATTAGTTGCACTTCACATTTTCATTAGTTAGTAAAATGTTAAAATAATTTGGCAGCATCAATTTACATGGCTGGTAAAATATTATTTTTTTCAGGTCGTGTTTCAGAATGTAGCCTAGCTTTAAAGGAAAGTAACGGAAGAAGAGATAAAAATTATCGTTAAAATTGTATCTCATCTCCCCTTCTATTCGAATCTGTATCCTCTCAACTAGGGGTGTTCATTGGGTCTGGTTTATTCGGTTTGGAACCGAACCGAATTAGTTCAGATAAATTGGTTCGGTTTAATGGTTCAGTTTGAAAATTTTCAAAACCAAAATAACCAAACCGACTGAACTTTTATATATTATGAATTTGATATGGACCATCCCGGTTTATTTATTAATACTTTGGTTTATTTCTTAATATCTTAGTTTATTTCTTAATACCCCGATTTATTTCTTAATACACTTCGGTTTATTATACATCAATTGTTTTAAATAAAAAATTAATATATTTCGGTTTGAACCAAACAAACTGAAATAAAACTTTGGTTCGGTTCAGTTTGGTAGCAATGCTAATTCGGTTCGGTTCAGTTTTTATTTTTAAAACTGAATTATAACTTTGGTTTGCCTTGTTCGGTTCGATTTCAACCGAACCGAACCAATGAGCACCCCTACTCTCAACCTGAGGGTAAAATGAAAAAAATAATGGTTTGGATTTAATCCCAGACGGATTAAAAGAAACTTTTGCTTATTCTAGATATAGAAGGTCTGTTTTGAGGTTCGTATCAGAATTAAAGAACTGTCTAAATTTTCTCATTGTACCCTCAGATAACCTGAGAGGATACAAATTCCTCCCTCTTCCCTCCTATTTCTTTTTTATTTTGTTGTTACGGAGCAAGTGAACAAATACAGTCATATCCAATTTCATCCCTTCATTCTTTCCTTTCCATCTATTTACTTTAATGATCGTGTTCTGAAGCATTGCCTAAATACATCTTGATCTGATTTATATTTTTTTATTGATGATTATTTCCTTTTTCTGTGACTTTTCAAACAAAAACCAAAACGGCACACGCATTAAAAAATTAGTCTATTATGTTTTGTCATGTGCTTAATTAACATATGGATAACCCCTAACAATATTTAAATATATTGCTAAAGCCTCAAAACAAGAAAAAAAAATCACCAATAATAATATATATGTGCGCTGTGATCAGAAAGGGGTAAACTCGCATAAAACAATAAATAGAATAAGATTTCGTGTCACTTTTTTAATCGAAAGCAGAGGCGACGAAGGAAAAAAGAGGAATTTGCACGACTTTTTCTTTCGAAATCTCACTGGAAAATCCATGCCAAAACAAGAGAAATTTGGCGAGAATTGTACAGAACCGGGTGAAGAGACGCAAAAAGCCTTCCTTCCTTCTTCTTCTTGTTTGTTTTGATTGATGATCTGATCGCCAATTACTTTTTCATTTGTCCGTTTGTTCCGACTATGTGTGTTTTTTAGTTTTTCTTCTTATCCACTGTCAATACTTTTTTTTTTCTGTTTTTTTTCTCTTGCAAACTCAAACCCTAGAAGCTAGGTTTTGATGGCATTATTTGTAAATTGAAAAAAATTTGAGGGTAATATAAGATTGTTGAGAATAAATTCGTTCTCAGATAATAGTCTAACCGATCATAGAATTTTAATTTAAAATTATATCTATTCTATTATATTAATTTTTTATTTATTTTGTTTCCGATCTTAATGTAAAGATGGATTGTACTTTGTGCATTTAATTGTAAGGTGACCAAAGAACTCAGAAGGTCCATTTCATACATCACTATACTTTTTAAAAAGTACCAATGGCAATCTGCCAATGATTGGATGAATATGATACTAGGTGTCTAGGCATAATTTGACTATAATATATACCTATGTTCCCATCTTTGATTTCAAAGGCTGTTTAAGCGTCACTAAGTGAAGTAGATAAGAGAAGAAAGATATGCCTACGTGGCTTTCATTAAAAAAATATATATATAAAAGAAGAAAGATATTATTTATAAAGTACACATTTAGCCTTTATTTATAAAAAATTAACAATATGTAGTATGTCAGTCTTCAAATTAAATATATGCCCTCGAAAACTGATCAATTAGAAGACTAATAGTTTTCTTAAATAGGCTATATGTTTTTATTTACTTTTAAATAAAGGATAAAATGGGTATTTTATAAATTTAAAACGAGTTTTATAGAAAAGACAATAAATGAGTAAATTTGTGAGTTTTTGAAATTTAAAATAGTAATTAGTGAATTTTAGAAGGAAAATACATAATTTTCAAGTTTTAGAGGGATGTACATGAAACTCTAAAATTTTCGTTTGCCACTTAATTAATTAGGGAATGTGGGGCACCTTCCCTCTCTTTCTGATTGTTACAAAATGTTCTTGGTTAGTTGGGGTACATTAACAATAAATTAATTTGATAAACTTGTTACTGTTTAAAATGATATTTTGTTTTAAATTACACATTTAATCTTGATCATTCGATCATCGTTTAAAATTTTCAAGCTCATGAAAATAATAAAAATCTGATGCAAATGTTGTCATTTATTACACAAATTGATTTTTTTTATTTTTAAGGATCTTTAATATAATATCAACTGAAATTCAAATTGTAAAAAAAAAAAGTGTATGTGACTAATTTATAATATTAGAACACGCCAATATCTTTTCATATATTTACATTTTTTATTTAAATATTATTCTCAACTTATTGTCAATAGACCTCCATAAAAAAAATTCTTATGAGATACCTAAAGTCCTGGCCACAGAAAATCATAGACTAACACCAATAATTAGTTGGGAGTTGTGGCATTGACAAGAATCCAATAATTACTTACTTTGTAGCTAATTATAGATTATTTTCTTGTAAATTATAGTATAATTCTTTCTTTATTATACCTAATTGTACTATTACTAGTAAGAAGTCACCATAGTATGGCTGGAATGCCATACTATTTGTTACATTTAATAATCATTAAAATCATGATCATTCCGAGTAACAAACAGATTCAGTGACCTATATATATAGTTATTGATTATTTTAATAGCAATTGTACACTTAATTTTCTAATTAGTGGTGATTTGGTACAAATTTTTCCGGCTCCTTGTTCCAATGAGTTCTCATATGATGCTAAATTATTTTAAGAAAAATACATATGATAATGCTTGTGGAGAACTATTTTTTAACATACTGTACAAATTTTGCTTAAATTTTACTAAACAGAATTCCTTATATAAATTTTACGTATACCTGTATAGTTTAATAAGTAGGGTTAAAATGCACCATTGGTTTTGTGCTCCAACCATACTTCACGTCTCTATCTCTGTTTACAAAGTTCAAACAGTCAATCCGAACCGTTCATCTTGTTCTACATATTAAAATGTGCTTAGAGACAAAATTTTATAATTTTTAGAATTTTTTTACTATTTATTTAGATAGGTACAAAATCACTGTTTTTGCATTGATTTTGTACTTATCTAAATAAATAGTCAAAAAATTCCAATATATATAAAATTTGGTCTCTAAGTACATTTTAATATGTAGAACAAGATGAACGGTTCGGATTGACTGTTTGAACTTTGTAAACGGAGATAGAGATGTGAGGTATAGTTAGGACACAAAATCAATGATGCATTTTAACCCTTTTCTAGTTTAATACGTATGTAATTTTAGAGGAGGATTAAAATGCATCCTCCCTTTTGTGCTCCTAATGTGCACACTCTCATAATATCTTCATTTTTAAAGTTTAAATAGTTAATTTGAATTTTCCAACGTATTCTTCATATTAAAATGTGCTTAGAGACCAAATTTTATATTTTTTGAAATTTTTTTACTATTTTTTCAGAATTTTTTATTAAACTAAACAATAATAAAATATTCAGCAAAGTGATGATTTTCAAAAATTCTGAAAAAATAATTAAAAATTTTCAAAAAATATAAAATTTGGTCTCCAAGCACATTTTAATATGAAGAACACGTCGGAATATTTGAATCGACTATTTGAACTTTGAAAATATAGATATGAAGAGATGGTGCACGTTAGGAGCACAAAAAGGGGTGCATTTTAACCCTCCTTTGTAATTTTAACTGAATAATTATTGACCCAAGGTAAATCCTCACATATTTAAAGTGAATATTAAACAAGCAATATATGAATCACGATACATCTACAACTCTTACAACAACAATCATAATACCATTTTTATTAAGAATCTAACACAGTTAAATATTTTGTTAAAAAGTAAAGAACAAACACATCAATCAATCCATAAGCCTAAGGCACACATAACGACAACTAAACAAACATGATAAGTGTATTGGACAAAAATAATAATTATGTGAGATTTTACCATAAATAGAAGATAAATAATTGAAGGAACAAAAAACAGAAAGAAGCAAGTGTCATATCATATCTCAAGCTATTAGCTAACTTGTGATAGACATGACTAATTTAGAGAGCAATTTTGGAAGAAATAAAAAAGAGATCTCTTACTTTTAGAGAGATATTCAAATATATTGATTAAATAGTTCATTATTGAGTTTTATAAGTGAGGTTGTAGACCTAACAAAAAGTTCCAAGTGTACAATATTCTTATTTATTTTACGTTTTTTTTGTTTGATGGAAGGTCAAGCAAAGAGGTTGAATGGCTTTTCAATGCATATAAATGAATGAATTAATTAGGATTACTTTATTAGTTCTAGCTTCCTCAGAGGGGTGGAGTCACAAATACGATATTGTGGGGCATAATTTTTTTTCGAGGGGGGTGGAGGGAGAGATTTCATGTATACCCTTTAGAAACCTTGAAATTACGCATTACTCCCTCTAAAATTCATAACATGATATTTACACTTCTAAATTTCAGATCTTACAAATTTAATCAATTTATTGACTTTTTCTATTAAATTCCATTTTAAAATTATAATATACTCATATTATCCTTTATTAAAAAAAAAATAACAAATGTGTAACTTGTTTTAAGAGAAATGACTTAGTCTTCTAATGAGTCGGTTTTGAGAGCAAATGATATATTTTCTTACATGTGATACACACATAAGCACATAAGTAGAGAAATGTCACTCTGTATGCATCATAAGTAGAGAGATAAATCATTTGTTCTCGGAAACTAGTCAGTTAAAGGTGAAACATTTTTCTCATGCATATTACACACATATATTTACAAAAGAGTAATCTAGATACTTCATAAATTCACTAGGAGTGTTAATATATAAATTGATTTGTAAGTTTTTTAAATTTAGATGGATAAATATGATATTATGAATTTTAGAGGGGAAAAAAATACTTAATTTACGTTTTTGAGAGGTGTGCATATAATTGCCCCTAATTTTGTAGTATTTACACAACAAATATATTTTTATAATTTAATTTGAAAAAAAGAGTATAATAACATAAGCATATTTCCAAAAAAAATAAAAATTGGGCCAGGTGGCAAGTACCATCCCCTTGATTTTTTTTTTCAAGATGACATCCCCTTGATTTATGCGTCTGAGTCTATGAGCTTTCTTATCTTCCAAACAATTATTACAGGACATGTCGGGAGACCTTCATATAATGTTCATACAGTTTGCAATAGATATAACTCATATTATTTATTTTGTTTTTGTATTGTAATAGTGCATTTATTGGGAAGTAAGTGTTTGTAATTTTAGTTTGTTTTTGTTTATGGATATTAGCTTTTTTATTTAATATTATTGGTGCAATTACTTCGATACATATGTTTCTACAATTGTAACTCTATAAAATTTTCGTGTTGCAGAAGATAATGTATTAATTAGCATAGCGACAAGACTCGCGTTTTATCCGTAAATAATTTGTGAATAAACTATTTTTTTTGGATTTTCCGAATCGAACGTTAGATAAAACGGTTGATCAAATTATTTGCGAATAAAACACGAATGAAACGTTTTTTATAAATTATTTGCAAATAAAATGTGGCTTTTTCTTTTGATCCCTTGTGGGACTGAATCATTTTCGAATTATATCCGAATTATTCCTAAATCACAAATTTTTTAATCTATTGAACCGAACCTGAATTATTCGTTTGTCAGTTGTCACCATAGTGACAAGATACCTGAATAATTCTTTTTTGGGGTGATGCCGAACCAAACATCGAATTATTCGGTTGACCGAACTTTGACCGAATTAAACTTGAATAATTCGTGAATTTTACGAATTATCACGAATTTTTTCCGAATTTTTCCAAAAACAATTATTTTTTAAAAATTTGGGAAATCACCCCTAAAAAAAAAAATCAAATTCTACATTTTCTTAAATTTTTTTACTATTTATTAAGCTACATAGAAAATCACTGATCTAATAGTCTAAATCTGATTTTATTATTTGATTAACTCACCATTGAATCAACGATTTTCAAAGTGACTTAACTAAACTGTTTAGTTAAGCCACCATTCCTATAAAATCTGATATATTTACATCACATTGAATGCTTTTGTTTATTTTGTCAATTAAAAGTTATGCATCAAATTGATATATTTACATCACATTGAATGTTTTTGTTTATCTTGTCAATTAGAAGTTGTCCATCAAATTGATATATTTATATCACATTAAATGCTTTTACTAATCTTATCAATTAGAAGTTGTGCATCAAATCTCATATATTCACATCACATTAAATGTTTTATTCATCTTATTAATTAATTCGGACAATATTACCAATAACAATTTTACATAATGCTTTTATTCATCTTATCAATAATTTAGGACAATATTATCACTTCTGAGCCCCCAAATCTCAAATTTTTTGAATGCATTTCTATAATTTATTTAAACCAAATCAAAGTGATACATCATGTAGGTACAAACAATATGCTGAAATTTCTTAGCACGTTGCATGTATCTATTTAAGTTTCTAACTAATTCGTTTTCTATTTTTCAAAGTCCAAAAAATTGATCCAAATCATTAAATACAATCTCTATATTAAAATGTCATTGAAAACCAAATTTTACATTTTCTTAAATTTTTTTACTATTTATTAAGCCACATAGAAAATCACTGATCCAATAGTCTAAGTCTGATTTTATTGTTTGGTTAAGCCACTATTGGATCAATGATTTTCAAAGTGACATAACCAAACTGTTTAGTTAAGCCACCATTCCTATGAAATCTGATATTGAATGCTTTTGTTTATTTAGTCAATTAAAAGTTGTGCATCAAAGTGATATATTTACATCACATTGAATGTTTTTGTTTATCTTGTCAATTAAAAGTTGTGCATCAAATTGATATATTTATATCACATTGAATGCTTTTACTAACCTTATCAATTAGAAGTTGTGCATCAAATCTGATATATTCACATCACATTAAATGCTTTTATTCATCTTATTAATTAATTAGAACAATATTACCAATAACAAATTTACATCACATTGAATGCTTTTATTCATCTTATCAATAAATTAGGACAATATTATCACTTCTGAGCCCCCAAATGTCAAATTTTTTTAATGTATTTTTATAATTTATTTAAACCAAATCAAAGTGATACATCATGTATGGTACAAACAATATGTTGAAATTTCTTAGCACGTTGCATGTATCTATTTAAGTTTTTAACTAATTTATGCCAAGTTTTTAACTAATTTCCTCTAACTTTTTTTAATGGAGTAAAACTAGAATGTTTTTAAGCTCATCAACATATATTACTAGTGAATTTAATTCTAAAACTTATTGAATTAACTTCAAACATAAATCCAAACTGTTGAAACTAATATACTTACAAGTTGCAACTAATATATCTATCAATCTGAAAGTATAAGGTTTCAATGACTTCAACTAAATATTTTGGAATGAATTTACAATAATTACATATAGAGAGAACCATGCAAAACAAAGGGGGAATTAATTGGTGCCCTCCAATGCATGTACCGAGAAGTATCAACATTCAACTGAATTTGCTAAGGCAATTGGCTTTTACTTTGTATAAAAAAATTCTGTCATTTTACTTAAAAGCAGATTTTGTTATATTTTTTTTCTTTCATAGTTGTTACATATACGATTGATTAAATTACGTTCAGTGCAAACTTTATGACATGATGTATAAATGTTTATTTTGCTATTCTTTGCTGATTGTACCTACCTTTTGTTGTGCAAATGCTTGAATAAAAAAAATGTTGGATAATGTTGATTTAAAAGTAAGATTGCTTATGAACATGAAATGATTGCTAACAAAAGAAATAGGCGTTCTCTTATTTATTGAGTAAAAAAATATATGCAAGAAAATAATCAATACTTTGATTGATAACACAATAACTTCAAATAAGCACAATCTTTCATAAATAACAACTTCAAATAAGCAAAAGCTTTCAAAAATAGAAGTTCCTTTTAAAAACAATAGAGAGACCGCACATTGGATGGGTTTTCTACTCGAAATATTGTCACGAACTTCATCATCATTTTATTTGTGCTAATTTAGAAAGATACACAAAATATCTTGTATAAAAATATGCTTGAATTCTCTAAATAATCTCATATATATTACTTGTGAATGTATTATTTTCCCTAAACAAACACATAATATTTTACTAGATCTATTGAAACATATTTACAACAAGTGCGCAATTAATCATATTTTATATAAATTCGAGCCACATCTCAGCTCCTAGACTCAACAAAACTAACAAATATATTCTACATAACACATATAATTCTATGATTAAACCAGCATCTCATTGCATTTTCATATTTTTGACTAAAATTACCAAAAAAGAGATTTTATTAGTTTGTGAGTTAATTGCACACATGCCAAAAACTGTTTTTTCAAGCATGGTTAGATGCACACTGTATCAAAATCACACTGCACACACTTCAAATGTTTTGTCTCAATTTTGTTCAAACAACTCAACTACTTATTTTTTTCTTAATTCAGTGACCATTACTGTTATGCATACAAGAAGGATTTGTATGTAAAAAAAGGTGAACTGCAAAAGTACATAGGATATAAGCAGAGATATATCCATAAACAACAAATAATCTGACAATACCGTACTAATTACAACCAGCACACATGTAGGTTAACTAGGGATGGTAAAGAAGAGGAGCGAGAAGACCTTGTTGCTACTATTTCGAAAGCATTTGCCAGAGTTGGTTGCAAGCATCAAAATCCGCACTCTCAAATTCGAATGTCTCCACTCGCTTCTTGTTCTTATCAAGAATATCTACATTCCCAAGTTAAGGATATCAAGTGATAATGAAATTTCATATTATTCCAATAAACTAAATTTCTAGACTTGTATCGAGAATATTTAAATATATAATGTAAAAGAGTGTATAGAAAGTAAAGGATACATCCAGAAAGCTTGTCTTGCTCGTACAAATTTGGGACTATGTTTGCAACAGAGGCACACATAGAAAGCACTTTCCTGAAAATAAAGCAAATAAAAAGTGAAACTAATTAGTTAATTATATAGAAAAAAAATAGTTAAATGATTTATGTCATTTGATAATTCATACAGCATGATGAAGAACTAATGTGTCAGATCTCAATACCTATACTAACCCGTAGAATCTCTGCCCAAATCTCAATTAAATACCAAATTCCCAAAAAGAAAATACAATCCATGATTTAATGACAACTTAACTTGTATTTGTACCAGGATCTGCATATTGGCACAGCCTGACAAACAGTACAAGACGTATATATGCAATAGTAGAAATAAGAAAGAAAGAAAGAAAGAAATAGTTGAAATTGATATTTGACAAGCCAGCACTTACTTTGATTTAATCATATTTTTCTCTTTTCGGCTGTTACTGTTCTTCTTCTCTTCTACATAGATCCTCTGATGGTCTAACTCCTCGAGCTTAGCAGTAACATCTGTGTTGGTATTGAAAATAATACTTATATCAGATGGATAGATAGATATAATTTATAATAAATAACAGCTTATATTGAGTGAGGCTATGGTACTATGCATAGCGCAGTTTGGTTTGTACTATGGGACAATATCTCTATTTTTAAAAGTCAAACAGTTGATCTAAACTATTTAACATGATCTCCATATGAAAATGTACTTGTAGATCAAATTTTATATTTTCATAATTTTTTACTATTTTTTAAAATAAGTAGAAAATTACTTGATCTAAAAATTCTAGACCATTCAAAAGTAGTGATTTTCTACCTATCTAAAAAAATAGTAAAAATTGAAAGATATAAAATTTAGTCTGCAAGAACATTTTCATATAAATATCATGTTGATCAGTTCAGATCATCTATTTGGACTTTAAAAACAAAAATATTAATCCATAGTACAGACCAATATAGCCTTACTCTCATTTATTGAACTAATTGAAACAATACAAATTGAGTCCATTATAGGATGTGCAAGCAGTTTATGGGTACCAGTTTCAGCTACTTGCTATCAGTAAATAACTCTATGCAACCAATGTTAAGAGTACTGGTACTGAAATAATTTAGTGATATAGAGCACTTATCTTAGTTCTTCAAGAAGTAATTCTTCCGCTTTCTTCATCTCCTCTAACTCCTTTTGGATCCGTACCAATTCATCATCTGGTACAGACTCGCTTTTGACTTTTTCTATCTCTCTATTGCATGCATTGATCTTTTTCTGAAAATCTGACATAGAATATCATGTGAATACTAAGTGTTGATACCACCGTTGAGTGTTAATTGATGCATAACCAGGCTAAATATATGGCCTCAATTTGCCAATAAGCTGATAAAATGCAGAGGAAAATGAGAAGTGTTCAGTACCATTTCGATTAGATTGACAATTTCTAATTTCACTCTATGGTCACATACATAAACTTACCAAAAAGGAAAAGACACTCATGCAAAAATGCTTTTCAATTAAAATTTTACCAGAACCTCAGGTATTTGTAAATCTTTTTTTATTTATCAGATTTGCAGAAAGATGACTTGAAAACCTAAACAAAAAATTATCTGCTATCAGCAAGTAATACAAGTACAACATAGGAAAAGGAAAGACTGGAATTACCTTCAATTGATACACGGAGATCACGGGAAGAAGAGAGAAATGAGGACATAATTGTAACTGCACTGTCACAATTTTGAACCAGAACATCGCCTTCTTTCTTTGTATGCAACACTTTTACCGTGTCTCCTAACAACGGTAAAAGCTTCTCAACATCCACCTTTTTACCATGATTTGCCATTGAGACCTAGAGAAAGAGAGAGAGGGCTGTTTGATGTATAAGAAAATGTAACACCTTTCTATAGAAAACTAGAGTTCTAAGAATGAGAATGTCAGTGAGAACTATGAATGCATAATAGATAATTACCTAGTAATTTAATAGTGTTTGGCATGCTAGAAGCAGGATATTTTGTGACCCTGTATTCTATCCTGTTTCAAATTAACTTCATTTTCTCCAATCCCAACAGTAGTAAATATATGTGTCTGGATTGAAAACTGAATTATTGAAAAGGGATATATATTTTTTTTTTTTTTGAGTTTGGATCAGATTAATGCCAGGCAGTTAGTAACCCTAACCCTAACAGCTGATATTGCAAAGAAATTACAACCAAAGGAATTGAATTGTCCTTAATAATTCAGTGCTTGTATGAACGATATATCTCCAAAGTTAAGTTTTGCACTTTTCAGATATAATAGAAACATATTACAAAATTAATCAATGCTAAAAGCAATAAAAGCCAATTGACACTAATACACTGGACAGCTATCCGTTGTGTCTTTGATCTTTGTTCAATTCAAATTTTGCTTCACTGGTCCTCAGTAATATAGAAGAATTGAGAACAATGTCCCATTTTCATTCAGAAATGGAAAAAAAAGAGAGAAAAGATTCTAACCTGCTGACTATCTAAAAAAGCTGCTCCGCCTCCGTCGCCGTTTCTCTCGCCGATCTTCGTAGTAGAAAAGGCGCTGACAATAGACTGGAGATATGAGATGCGGAGAGAGAGAGAGAGAGAGAGAAAGAATCACAGGATAGACTGAAAAGTGTGAAAATGAAAGAATCGAGAGGGAAATTGAAAATCAAAACAAAAGCAGAAGCTCGATATAAATATCGACCGTTCAAATACGTTCTGCACGAATCTCAGATCTCAAGTAATACTGCCCCCGTGCTATTCGAGTGCGTATCTCTGAGATATCTCATATTTTGCTTGACCGACGTGTCCGGTATCTATTCGGGGGTGACGCAGGAGGCCAGTATTATTTGAGCTATGAGATTAGCGCAGAACGTATTTCAACGGTTGAAATTTTCCATAAAGTCACGCAAAATATGAGATATCTCACCGGAAGCGAATTAGTGCTATTCCTGAATAGGCAGAGTGCGTATCCTCAGAGATATCTCAACTTTTGCGTGACAGACGTGTACGGTGCCTATTTGGGGATAGCGCAGGGAGCAGTATTATTTGTGCTTTGAGGTTCGTGCAGAATATATTTTAACGGTTGAGATATTTGGAAAAACACTCAAACTTTGTGATATCGTAGAGGATTATAATTCGAGTAGGCACCGGACGAGTGCTTATCCTCTGAGATATCTCAACTTTTGCGTGACCTACCTGTCCGGTTCCTATTCGGGGGTGATGTAGGGGCTCAGAATTATGTGTGTTTTAAGATTCGCGCAAACGTATTTAAACGGTTGAGATTTTCCATAAAGTCACGCAAAGTTTGAGATATCTCAGAGGATACGAATTCGCACCGGACTCCTTTGTCCACGCTACTATCCTCTCCAATTAAATATGGATCATTCAATTCAGATCGGACAGTTCAGATATGTCGAACCCTGGTTAAGACCTTCCTCTCTTCTTATATTGCATACGTAGGATCTTAAATTCAGGACTCAAATTTCCTTAGATGGTCCAACAAAAGACAAAATAACTGCAGATAATCCGGACTGTTTTTTATCTCTGATCAAATATAATATAATAATAATATTATTTAAGGCTTAAAATTGAGATTTGTCAGATTAAAAAAGTTTGATTTTAAGCCCAACAGAGCTCAGTGTCCCCTAGGACTGCTACAGACGCGGGATGCAGAGGACGACAAATTTACTGTGTAGAGGTGAGAGCCTACGAAATCAGGGTTGATCAGATGAGCACATTCAGAAGGAGAGAATTGGAGAGGGAGGAGAGGGAAATGGAAGGGAACGAGTATTGTTCAAAGAAGAGCATTACTTAGATTTTGACAAAATCTATCATCTTCAAATTTAGATGTAGATTTTACTATTTGGAGGGTTCTCCTCCCCCATCACCCTAATGTACCGGAAGCTGGACCCACATCTCAAAAATTATAACTAAATAAATCAATAAAAAAATGTAAACAAAAGCAAAGGTAAATGTGACGATATGATAATTATACTGAGCTTCAATAAGACTATAAGGGTAATTTGGATTAAGAGTGAAGTTAGTAAGAATAGCATGCTAATTCAAATTTGATAGTTGCTAATTCAATAGAATGTTGGTTTAACGGAATAGTTATTTTTTCACTCAAAGGTGGAATAGTCGCCAATATCCCATTAACCTGGCTTTTCCATGGCACCCAAACACACCATTGTTAATATTTCATTGTAAAATCTGACCCGACCTGATACCTCCGGTGATGAACTGAATCAACCGATAACCGGATCACAACTTAGCCCAACCCAACCAAAACCCTGATCAAATTGCCATTCCAAGTTCATATACATTACCAGTAAAATATATAGTTACTTTTTACCAGTTATCTTTTTAAGTGTCTGATAGTAAAATTCAGATGGAATTATTTCTTCCAATTTCATTAATTAACGGGTCTGAATTCTGAACCCGATCCAAAAGTAGCAAAATATTTGAATGTTCTCTTGCTTGCTCTCATCTTCTCATCATGGACTTGGTATCACATAAGAACTCCGCCTTTTTTGATCTGGGAATTAAAAAATGTACTACAAAATTATCAAAAGAGCTCAAAATTATCATTTGCACATTTCTTTAGTATTTGTTTAATTTGAACCTCCCAAGAGGCTTCATTTCATAGAAAAAAAAAAACATAAACTACAAAATTTTAGTTAAAAATTGAAATGAATACATTTAAGTTAAACCTATTAATTTGATTTATGTTAATATCAAGTTATCAACAGTCCTTATCTTTTACAAGAGAAACGATACATTTTTACTTAGGACTTTGGGCCTTTTTGCTTCGAGATCATTATTGGGCCGTTACTGGGCATTTTAACCCAGTTAAAAAAAAGCTCTTTGCATTATTTTCCCACAAAAATATGATATTACCGTTCTACCCTTTTCTTTCTTTCATTCTTTCCAACCTCTATACTCTATTGCACACCAAGTGCTCGACAGAAAGCTCCAGAGAAAGCGAAAGAGAAATGCAATCCCTTCTAAGACTAATAAACACTCGAACAAGAATCAACACAGTAAGGAATGGAGGAGCATCTTTTCTCGCTTCATACACCACTCTTCCACCCTCACTGTTGCAATCGGATCCTCAATGGGACCATTTTGCGTCCGATTCGAAATCTCGACCTCCGTCCGTACATGGATTGGGACACAACATGCTGACGTCGAGGCTGGAGAGGCTGCCATCTGACGAGTCGGTCGTGTCTGCCTTTGACGGGTGGATGCGAGATGGATTTGAGGTGGATCGTGATGGCATTTTTCAAGCCTTAAATTGTCTCCGCCGCCGCCGTCTCCATTCCCGTGCTCTCGAGGTACTTTTTCGTTTGCATTCCGACCCTTCATTTCTTGGAATTTAATTTCAGACTTTCAGTTAGTATTTATTGATTATGTAAAGAAAGATAAGTTTGTTTGTTTGTTTATAGGTGGAATTTTTTTTTTTTTTGCATTCTCACGCATTAATTTTTGTAATTTCATTTCAGTTAGTATTTAATTATTTATGGATTATCTATAAGGAAAAAAGTTTGTTTGTTTATAGGAGGTATTTTTTTTTTATTTTTGTTTGCATTCCCACCGGCCAACCTTCATTTTTTGGAATTTAATTTCAATTAGTATTTATTGATTATGTAAAGAAAGAAAACTTTGTTTGTTTGTTTTTTTTTTTAACAGGTGATGGAATGGGTGATGAGAGAGAGGCCTTACAAGGTAACAGAGCATGACTACTCTTACCTCTTGGAATTTACCATTAAATGCTGTGGCATTGCTCATGCTGAGAAACTCTTTCAAACCATTCCGAAATCGTACCAGAACGAGTTACTCTACAACCAAATAATTATATCCTGTTTGGCTAACCGCAAAAATATCAAACTTTCTTATACATACATGGAAAAAATGCGAAAGATGTCATTACCTATATCTCCGTTTGTATATAAGAGTTTAATACCTCCACATTTGACACCTAGTCGTAGAAAGAATATACCGGATATTCTTACACAGATGAAAATGGACGGTGTCAAACCATGTATCTCGACTTTTAACAACCTTCTCAACATGCATGCTGGGAACCATGATATAGACGAGTTGTCGAAGGTGTTCGATGAAATGCAAATGGCCGATGTAGAGCCAAATGAGAACACCTATTGTATTTTGGCAAAAGCCTATACCATGGCCAGGCTTTATACCGTTGCTGAAAGTTACATTGAGGCGCTAGAAAGGTTAAATACAGGAAATAATTTGGGTTTGTTGAATGCTCTTATAATGTTATATGGTTGCCTCAACAAGGATAAAGAATTAGATCGAATTTGGAAGTCGGTACAGAAGTGGCCTCATGTGGTACCAAAGAGTTACTTGTTAGCAATAGAAGCATTTGGAAAAGTCGGGTTGGTCTCTAATGCAGAGGAAATTTGGGCCATATTGAGAAGCATTAAAAAGATAGATCAAACGAACGAGTTTAATTCAATCTTGTCAGTTTATTGCCGGTATGGGATCGTAGAAAAAGCAATTGGGATATGCAAGGAGATGGATGCAAATGGGTGTAAACCAAATGCAATTACTTACCGCCATTTGACACTGGGTTATCTGAAGGCTGGTCGGGTTACGGATGCAATAAATACACTAAAAAGGGGAAAATATGAACAGTTGACCAAAAAAGCGATGCGATCGGCATCATGGTTAGAGAGCACTTTAATGGTTGTTGAAATGTTTAGTCAATTGGGTAAATTAGAGAAAGCTGAGTTTGTTTTTAAAGATTTGAAGAGATCAAAATACAGTCGGCATACATTTGTGTTTAATGCACTTTTGAAAGGTTATGTTACAGCAAAGGTTTATCGACATGAAGAGAATGTCTTGGAGTGGATGATTTCTGACGGGGCAAAGCCTGATGCCGAAACTTATAGACTTTTGAAACTTATTAGATGTCCATAATGTAGAGAAAACATTAATGATCTCTCATTAAAATTTCCTTGGGAGTTTAAGCATATCTATATGATCATCTACATAGTCAATTACGTTCATATGTGGTCATACATGCAGGGACGGATTTTAGTGTACTTCAAAGGCAGCTAAGGGTGTGCTCCAAGCGGGGGATACAGAGTGAGGGGAATGACAAATTCACTGAGGTGAGAGCTCATAAAATCAGGGCTACCCGGACGAGTTCACCTGCTCTAAAAAGAGGAATCAGAGAGGGAGTGGAGGGAAAGAAAGGGAATCAAAGAGGGAGTGGAGGGAAACAGTGGAAAGCAAGTACTGTTCGGAGGAGAAGACGTGGATTTTGTTGAGATTTATCACCTCAAATTGAAGTGTAGCAAATACTGTTTGAAGGTGAGCAAAGCACAGTGCTCTTCCTTTCCCTTCCATTTCTTTCCTCTACAAGTCGGTTTATTGAAGCACAGCCTATGTCACTCTTATAATTCTAAATTTTTTAATTATGTTTATTAAAATTGAATTAAAAAATTTTTTCTTCAATTTTTTATATAATTTAACTTTCTTTATAAAAATATTAAGTTTTTACTTGTAATTTAGTGGTTAAAGTTGCTCATTGAGTTGTGAAGAAACCTTGAGTTCAAATTCTAACTTGCTACATTATATACTTTTTACATATTATTTTCATTCCCATCTAAATTTTCTAGTTACACCCTGCATATATGACCAATTGATATAACTGTCACTATACCTAATTTCATAAGCTACCGAAAGTGCAATTAAAATATAATTATACGGCTACGGAGCCAGGTTAGAAGCTTAGAATTTAATCAGATATGCTTTGGGAACCACGTCCTTCCCCTTTTGGCCAGGTTCGGATCATAGCTAGTTTTGTTCCAAGACGTGGGGACCACATCAGAACTGAATAATAGAAAAAATAAATAGCACATTTACTTTTATCATCAAAACTGTAATATTATGATTAGAGTGAGACTATGATGGTACTATGCCTAACGCATATTGGTCTCAAATTTTCAATTTGAAAGTCCTAACGATCCATTCAAACCGTTCAATATAGTCTCCATATGAATATGAACTTATAAACTAAATTATATATTTTTTTAGAACTTTTTTATTATTTTTTTAGATGGATAGAAAATCGATCACTTGATCTGAAAATTCTGGAGCATTCAAAAATAGTGATTTTGTACCCATCTAAAAGAATAATAAAAAATATTCTAAAAAATGTAAAATTTAGTTTACAAGTACATATTTATATGGAGAAAACTAGCATATAATAATGCAATTCTATTGCATTTTCATACTTTATTTTATCATCATTTTTGTTCACACAACTCAACTATCGAAGTTTTCTCAGTTCAGTGACCATTTCTCTTATGCATACAAGAAGAATTTGTAAGTAAAAGTATATAGGATTAAGCAGAGATGTATCCATAAACAACCAATAACCTGACAATACAATACTGACTACAAACTAACACTCATATATGTTAACAAGCAAAAAGTAAAGAAGACGAGCGAGAAGACCTTGTTGCTTCTATTTGGAAAGCATACTCCAGAGTTTGTTGCAAGCATCAAAATCAGCACTCTCAAATTCAAATGTCTCCATTCGCTTCTTCTTCTTATCCACAACATCTATATTCCTAATTTAAGGAAATCAGAACTAATAATGAAATTTCATATTATCCCAATAAATTTCTAGCCTTGTATCGAGAATATTTAATTGTAGAACGTAAAAGAGTGTATAGAAAGTAAGGATACATCCAGAAATCTTTTCTTGCTCATATAAATTTGGGACTATGTTTGTAACAGAGGCACACATAGAAAGCACTTTCCTGAAAGAAAAACAAATAAAATATTAAACTAATTAGTCAATATAAATTAAAAACAAAAAGAAAAACTAGTTGAATGATTATGTCATTTGATGAAGAACTAATGTGTCAGATCTCAATACCTATACTAGCCCATAGAATATCTGCCAAATCTCAATTGAACCTCAAATTCCCCAAAAAAAAAAAAAAATACAATCCATGATTTAATTACAACTTGACTTGTATTTGTACTGGGATCTGCATATCAGTACAGCCTGACAAACAGTAAAAGACATATATATGCAATTAATCCAAACCCAAGTTCTTTTTCCCTTGATATCAATAGCAGAAATAAAAAAGAAAGAAATAGTTGAAATTGATATCTGACAAGCCAGCACTTACTTTGATTTAACCATATTTTTCTCTTTTTGGCTGTTACTATTCTTCTTCTCTTCTACAGAGATCCTCTGATGGTCTAACTCCTCGAGCTTAGCAGTAGCATCTGTGTTGGTATTGAAAATAGTACTTATATCAGATGGATAGATAGATATAATTCATAATAAATAACACCTTATATTGAGTGAGGCTATGGTACTATGCATAGTGCGGTTTGGTTCGTACTATGGATCAATATCTCTGTTTTTAAAATCAAAACAGTCAATCTAAACTGTTCAACATGATCTCCATATGAAATTGTACTTGTAGATCAAATTTTATATTTTTCAGAATTTTTTACTATTTTTTAAAATAGGTAGAAAATTACTTGTCTAAATATTCTAGATCATTTAAAAGTAGCAGTTTTCTACCTATCTAAAAAAAGAGCAAAAGAACTTGAAAAATGTAAAATTTAGTTTGCAAAAATTACATTTTCATATAAAGATCATGTTGAACAGTTCAGATTGACTATTTGGACTTTGAAAACAAAAATATTGATCCATAGTATTAACCAATCCACGCTATGCATAGTACCATAGCCTTACTCATATTTATTGAACTAATTGAAACAATACAAATTGAGCCCATAGGATGTGCAGGCAGTTTATGTGTACCAGTTTCAGCTACTTGCTATCAGTAATTGGTTCTATGCAACTGATGTCAAGAGTACTGGTGCTGAAAGAATTTAGTAATATAGAGCACTTATCTTAGCTCTTCAAGTAGTAATTCTTCAGCTTTCTTTGCCTCCTCTAACTCCTTTTGGATCCGTACCAATTCATCATCTGGTACAGACTCACTTTTGACTTTTTCTATCTCTCTATTGCATGCATCAATTTTTTTCTGACAATCTGACAAAGAAAATCGTGTTAATACTAATGCATAATCAGGCTGAGAAAATGCACAAAGGAAAATCAGAAGTGTTCAGTACCATTTCGATTAGATTGACAATTTCTAATTTCATATTTATGGTCACATACATAAACTTACCAAAAAGGAAAAAGACACTGAAGCAAAAACAAAAATGCCTTTCTAATAAGGGGGAATTTCATGTGTACCCCTCAAAAACTTCAAAATTACATATTCCCCCCCTCTAAAGTTCATAATATCATATTTACCCTTCTAAATTTAGAAAACTCACAAATTTAACCATTTTATGGCATTTTCTATTAAAACTCATCTTAAATTTATAAAGTACCTATTTTACCCTTTACTAAAGAAATATGTATAACAGCAAACAGCTTTGCATCACATTATAACAGCTTAAGAAGTCCGCCCCAATTTTATATTGCCTTTGTGTGTGGCACCCAAGGATACTGTGAATGATTCAAAATGGGCAATTGAAATATTCCTTTTTGTACCGCAGGCTGTTAGTACTGGATCTCCTTCATCCAAGCTCTCAGATTTTTTAATAACATTATTTTAAATGGAATATTTTTACTTATCTAAGCTGCTCTTGATGTGTTTACGAAAGAGCCTCCAGTTGCTGATAGTAAGTTTAACTTTTACCCCTCACCTTGGTGCTAGCACAGTCGAGGCTCTGGTAAATTACTCATGACTACTAAAAGGTGCTAATTAATGTGTACTACTGGAAATTACTAAAAGGTGCTAATTAATGTGTACATGAAATTGCCATTTCAATTAAAATTTTACCAGAGCCTCAGGTATTTGTAAATCTTGTTTTTTTTACCAGATTTGCAGAAAGATGTCTTGAAAACCTAAACAAAAATGATCTGCTATTACCAAGTAATATCCATAAAATGTAGGAAAAGGAAAGACTGAAATAACCTTCAATTGATGCATGGAGATCATGGGAAGAGGAGAGAAACGAGGACATAATTGTAATTGCACTGTCACAAGATTGAACCAGCCCATCGCCTTCCTTCTTTGCTTTCAGCACTTTTACCGTTTCTCCTAACAACGGTAAAAGCTTATCAACATCCACCTTTTTACCATGATTTGTCATTGAGACCTAGAGAAAAAGAGATATTTTATGACCCTATATTCTATCATGCTTCCAATCAACTTTTGTCATTTTCTCCAATTTCAGACAGTAATAAATAAATACATCTCTGTCTAGTAATATACCAATCGAGAGCATATAGTAGCCAACAATGTTCTAATCCAGACATGAGATTGAAAAGCTGAATTAGTGGAAAAGGTTATACCTTTTTCTAGTTTGAATGAAATTAATCTCAGGCAATTATAACCCTAATCCTAACAGCTGAAATTGCAAAGAAATTAAAACCAAAAGGGACTTATTGACCTTCTCTTGCCGATCTCCGAAGTAGAAGAGGCGCTGATAATGGAGGGGAGATACGAGAGACGGAAAGAGAGGGATCGAGAGGGAAATTGAAAATCAAAAGAGACGCACAAGCTGGATTCTGAGGCACTGAGCGAAGCAGGAATTCGCATCCCTTAAAGTAACTCAAATTTTAAGTTTGAATGAAAACCGTTAGATCTGATCTAACACTAATATTATAGGCGCCTGGCATTCTACCTCGAGCCAGATTGACCTTAATTATGATCGAACGGTCCAAATATAAACTCAAATTTTGTGTTACTTTAGGGTTTGGGATCCGCGGAGCGGAGAAGTGGGCTTTTTTTTCGAAGTTGGTATCCTCTCAAATTAAACTCACTACCTTTGATTATTTTGGAGTGTTTTCATCTCAGCCCAAATGAAGGCCCAAAATTGATATTTGTCTGACAAAAAGTTCGATAAGAGACCAAATCCGGACTGCGTTATCCTAGGAGGAATATCCTATTGCGGCGTTAACTTTATTGAAATAAATATAGCAGATCAAAGAATAGCGTATATTACCTTTACTACACGGGTCCGGTAGTAAGAAATTCCACAATACATCGTAAATACTTTCTGCCTTCATCTGAAACGAAGAATTTCGTGCGACCTTGGTTCTTGCTTTAGCTTTCCTTCTCAATTCCGCCTCTATCTCTAATTCGAACATCGCTCGACCCTTCTTTCTGATTATTGGAATTTCATGACAATTGGAGGTAAGTTTGATCGCAATTTCTAATTTTGTTTTATTTGTTTGGAATTACGCTGCTGATCGTCTAGGGTTTGCTTTAATTGTTTTGGATTGAGTGCCCAAAGATTGATGCTTTTTCGCAATTGACGAAACAAATCGATTACTTTGCCGGGAGTTTAGCTCTCTCGCGTATCTATTTGGAAACGCTAATAAATTATACTCGTGAAGTAACTAAATTAGTGGGTATTGCTTATCTAGGTTGTTTGATTTGGATGAATGGGCTGGGTGGTTGATCGCACCAAATTATTAACGAATTGTGAAGTGCAAAATGTAATTGACTGTGAATCATCATAAAATGAGAAAATATTGGTTGTTGTAAAGTAATTACCTTTGATATCTCATTTTACTTGAACTGAGGATTTGATTCTGGTATTTCAATCCTTTTGAGCAATTGTTATTCGTAAATTTCAGTGACTTAATTGATCTGTACCTCATAATGGCATCCTCTAAAGAAATAGCCACGTATTCCTCATTCCCCAAGCTAAATAACCCAATCACCAATTTAAATTCCATAACCAATCCGTGGGCCCCGCAAGTGAGTCACAATTCCAGCACCTACCCAGCAATTGGCGGATATGACTCAGCAGCTGAAGAAGAAGAGGAATCTGGTAATGACGAGTGGGACCCTCTGCCCGCATCCGGCCGGCGCCCAGAAGTCAACCTCAGAAATGTGCTCCTTGGTTTGATAGCAATCGTGACCGGCAAAACCAAAACCGGTAGCCTCTCCTCCCCAAAATCAGACAACTCAGGCATCTCCTTCCTTGGCTCCAATTCCAATGGCGATTCATACCTCCTCCCTTCGGTCTACCTCCCGAGTGCCCCACCGCTCTTAGGTGAGATAATGAACTCGGTTGGGGTCCACAAAACAGTGCTGGAGGCAGAACCGCCCGAATGGCTGCCCGACAGCTCAACTAGCTTCTGCATGCAGTGTTCAGCCCCATTTGCACCTCTGACAAGAGGGCGGCACCACTGCCGCTTCTGTGGAGGTGTGTTTTGCCGTGTCTGCACCAAGGGGAGGTGCCTCCTGCCACGCAAGTTCAGGGTACGGGATCCGCAGAGGGTGTGTGACGGGTGCTATGACCGGCTGGACCCAGTGCAGGGCTTACTGTTGAACCAGGTGAGCAATGCTAGTCAGACTGCAAAGCACGATGTCTTGGACTGGACATGCATGCGAGGTTGGCTTAATTTGCCGATTGGGATGAAAATGGAGGATGAGATTTATAAAGCGACCAATTCAATAAGGAGCTTTACTCAGGTATGGTGCTGATATAATCCCATTTTTAATATTGTTTCCATTTGAAAATGTACTTTTACATGATATAACATGCATTTTCAGTTTTCTGATCACTTCATCAAGGTAAAAAAGTTACCATCGCTGTGTTTGTTTGTTACTGTTTTCTTTTTTCTTTGAGTGAGCCTATGGTAATATGCATATTATGGATCAGCTCGTGTTGTGGATCCATATCTCTATTTTCAAAGTTCAAATAGTCGATCTGAACCGTTAAACATGATCTTCATATGAAAATGTACCAACAGACCAAATTTTACATTTAGAATTTTTTTTACTTTTTTTTTAGATAGGTAGAAATTTGCTGTTTTTGGATGGTCTAGAATTTTCAAATCAATTGATTTTCTACCTATTTTAAAAAAATAGCAGAAAATTTCCAAAGAATGTAAAATTTGGTCTGCAAGTATAATTACATATGAAGATCATATTTAACAGTTCTGATCGACTATTTGGAATCTAAAAAGGGAGGTATGGATCCATAGCGTGGGTTGCTGTTTAATATGCATATTATCATGGCCTCACTCTTTTCTTTTTGTTTTAGCTTGCCTCTTAGATATTGTAACAAGAAAATTGTAGTCTGATATTTGATTCTCCACCTGTTGGATCTGGTATGAAAGATTAGTATGAGATCTGAGATGATAATTCTCTTGGCATCAAAACTTTTATGATTTATATTTCTAATTTTGTGAAAATAGGTTGCGAGATTCAACCCAGAGAAGTCAATCCCTCAAGCAGTTCTTAATGGGGCAAGCGGGTTAGCAATACTGACAGTTGCCAAAGCCGGTGCAATTCTGACTTACAAGCTCGGTACCGGTCTAGTGGTTGCAAGGAGGTCTGACGGAACATGGTCGGCCCCATCTGCCATCCTCTCTCTTGGCTTAGGCTGGGGAGCACAGGTATATACGACTGTTTCCATAGTATCGTATATTGCCTTGGTATTAAATTTACTTGGTTTAAGTTGTTTGAGCAAGGTTCAAATGTCTCACCTTTCATGCCTCCATCTTACCTCACATCCTTATTTTCGTTTTCAAAGTCCAAACAGTCCATCCGAACCGCTCAACATGATCTCCATATTAAAATGTGCTTGGAGACCAAATAAGGATGTGAGGCACGAAAGACACGAGGCATGTGAACCCTACTCAAATTGTTTAACAATAAATATTGTTTGTTGGTGTTTAGTTGAGATTCTATGCCAAAACTGTGCTCAAACCCCACTATGGCCAATAAGAACTCTCTTGGTCATGTGCTGGTTTGATTGGTTGTTTTACTGTTATGTGCTGGTATGAGGTACCCAGTTATCTCTATCTTGTTCAAGGATAGAGATACCTTTTGCGTCTTCATGTGTCACACCTGCCAAAATAGTGATTTCATAATAAAACGTTAAAATATAAACTGAGGAACTATTTTGCATTTGTCTTTGAAAAAAAATCGTTTTGTATGAATATTCACCACTTGTCGATTGGATTACAAATTTACATGAAATTTCCTTTTAGTAAAATATAATTAACCATCAATGATTTTCACATGAGATAAAACAGATTGGCGGAGAGCTGATGGATTTCATAATAGTACTTCGCGGCTCGGAGGCATTGAAAACTTTTACAAGCCGCATGCATTTCTCTCTCGGAGCCGGCTTGAGTGCTGCTGCAGGGCCTGTTGGCAGAGTGTTGGAGGCTGATCTCAGAGCTGGCGAGAGAGGCTCTGGTGTCTGCTACACCTACAGTTGTAGCAAAGGTATTGTGCCATTATCCCAATCTAGTCTTCTGGTATGAGCAAGCACTTGGGCCCCAATTATTATTTTTTTTATCTTTTTGCTGCTCATACCGTAGGGGAAAAAAAAATACTGTATGTTCTTGGAATGTTTCAGCATGGATAACTTTTACTGGTAAGGTACTTAGCTGTGTTGTTACCAGAAGTTCCAAGTTTTCTCTGTGGGAAATGTATATTCCAATACACATGATTATGATACAGTCTACTGGTATGGAGCTGCATGCATGGTACCTTATTGGCATTTTGTTGTACCAGTTGCATGCGCTCTGGTAAATGGTGAATATTGGGTACCAGTTAATAAGATGGAAGATGGGTTCAATACCTGGGTTCAGATCCAGTGCAGTACCAACTGTGTAGAATGAGATTTGCATCGTCCATTTTAACCTAGCACAAATCCCAAAGCGGACCCCTATAATCCAAATAGGCACCGAAATGACTATGCCCCCAATACCTAATTAATTTGTTCATTTATTGTTCGTATAATCTGAAAATGCTGATATAATTACACATGTTTGTTGAAAAAGGTGCATTTGTGGGGGTTTCTTTAGAGGGCAATGTCGTGGCGACACGATTGGATGCAAATTTGCGCTTCTATGGGGACCCATACCTGACCACAACTGACATTCTTCTTGGCATTGTTGAGAGACCCAAGGCCGCGGGCCCCCTCTACTCAGCCTTAGACGACCTCTATTCTAAAATAGATGGCTTCTAGAATCTCTCTCTAGTCTCTACGTTGGACAGTAGTCGGGTCCTTGTACATATTTTATAGTATTTGTTTTTTTTTTCCTCTTATTTTATTGGTTTGTAAAAAAAAAAAAAAAAACAATGATGGAACGATGGAAAAACAGGCTACAGTGTGCTTAAATGAAATTGTACAGTATTATTATCAACTTCATTTGAATTTAGTTTGTCCTTTATGGAAGTAACAAGAACTTATATGCCAAATTAGTGAAGGAAAAACATGACATGATTAATATGCTATAATTGGTCATGTCATGTTACGGTATGTTGATCAATTTTTTTTTTTTCATATGAAATGATATGACTAAAATGATGGAGGAATTTTTTTTTTTTCATATGAAATGATATGACTAAAATGATGGAGGACCTTTACGTCACGTGAATGATTATGTCATTTGTGATTGACACGTGATGTGATGTGATTGATGATGTTTAACTATATTTTTTTCTTCTTCAAGTTTTTAGTTAGTTCATATAAAATAATAAAAAAAGAAACTTGTACAAAATAAATTATAATAATAAAATAATGTTGATAAAATTGATCACGTAATGTATCTTCTGACGCTAAACATCTTTACGAAAAACTGAGAGGCATTGTTGCAATTAAAATTGCTATACCCAATGTTTTTATTACCGTTGCACTGCCTTTGTTTTGTCTAATTTTATATTCCAAAAGAGATTTCACATGTATCAAACAGAACAAAGAGTAGCTTATGATAGAATAGCCTTTGTAAGAATACATTTGAAATATCATATTAGCATTTCATTATGGTTAGATTAATTTCTTGTGAATGATGCAAACCATATTCCCCAACTGGAAGAGCTTAAACAATGTATCCTGATATTTGGTTTTTCCTTTAAAGCAAATATTGCAGTGAACTGATCTATGTTCTAAACTGACCTCAGCTGACATAATTTTAAACAAGTATCTTAAATTAACATAAAATTGACGTATTTGACGTGTATGTTTTCTACTAAATTCAAAATTGAATGTTTCTTCTCTCATTTTGGAGACTTTCAAATTAACATTTAATTGACCTTTTCATTCTTAAATCTTAATTGGTATTACTTACGTTACGTAGATAATATATTCCAGTTCATTGATTTCTAAAAATAGCCTATATTGATTATATATTTTCCTAATTAAATAACATTGGCTTTGTATAAAACATTAAATTGACTTCTTGCAAAAATGGCAAGGATTGAGACATTAATTCGGTTCAGGTGGAGTGACCGAATCAATGGAGAGTGAGTATCCTCTGAGATATCTCAACTTTTGTGTGACAGACGTGTCCGGTGCCTATTCGGGGGTGATGTAGGGAGTCAGTATTATGTGTGCTTTGAGATTCGTGCAGAACGTATTTAAACGGTTGGGATATTCTATAAAGTCATGCAAAGTTTGAGATATCTCAGAGGATAGGAATTCATAAATGGAACCGTCCACCCTTTGTCACCACCTTACACAACTTGGGGGAGGAGAAGAATCTGTGTAGTCAGTCGTGTAGAGATGTGAACAAGAATAGACCGAATTATTGATTGGAAACGAATATGTTGAAATTCTTATTCGTGGACAGTGTTTTTGATATCTCTGTTTTTCTGAATCAATTATTGAACTGTTTTGAGATACATGTATAGAAAAATCAACTGCTTCAAGATGTGTATATAAAAAAAGTTAAACAACTGGATTCAGAATTTCAAAAACACTGTTCACGAACGAATGAGAAATTTCAGCAGATTTGAATTCTTATTGATTTGGCTGCTCTCTATGTGGACTGAATTAATGGTTCGTTCTTTTTGTTTTCGGAGAACACAAAAACAATTAATTTGTTTTATGACAAAAAGGTTTTTCAATTTCCAAAAATAAGAAAATGGTATGTGTATATCAATTGGAGTACAGTAATATTATCATTTCATATATAGCTTTCATGGTCAAACTTATGTGGCTACTTTTTAACTCTTTTAAATTAGATCCCAATTAATGATTACAAAACTTCACAAGATTAAAGTTAAAATGCATACGCAAGGCAAATACACAGTCAAGATAATGTTTAATTAACTCTTATATTACGACAAGGACAATATATTTTATTTTTGTAAGCTATGATGGGGTCATTCTAGCAAGCATAAAATTCATTGGTTCAAATTCTAGCATATAGTTTGTTTTATGAGATTTGAGAGATAGAGGTCTAATTTTTTAAATCACATTTAATATTCATAAAATGTTTTAGTTTGAATTTTAAATTTATAATTTTTTATACGAAGAATGTTGTTTTTTTTGTTACTAGATTAAAAGTTGATTCTCGCATATAATTTGTTATTTTTTATATATTAAATTATAGTCTCCAATTCATTTTATTTGCTACACCAGATGTATGCGCAGTACGAATTGAATGGTTGATATTTTATTGAGATTCGTGTCAACTAGATACGGAGATGAAAGGATCTGGCCGAGATCGCCGTCCCTCTTGACTACTTATCTTGTGTAGTAATGTAAAATTTGAGTTTGAAATCTGAATTAATTTTATCAAGTCAAACCAATTTGGAAATTTACATAAATCTCTTTAATTTTTAATTTTTGTGACAATTCAAAACAAACGATTTAATTTTTTTTTCTACAATATAATTACTGCAAGACTATTCGAATTCCGCCTAACTCAATTTCAGGTGCCTATCAAATAGATATATATTTTTAAAAATTTTGAAAGTTATCAAATGTATATTTAAATATCTAAAATTTGTTAATTTGAATAATTATATGTATCCTGGTGTTTGTTTCAGATCATCTAAGATCATATCGATATTCGTATCTGTATTAGTTTTTAGATTTGACATTATTCTAGCATTATTTTTTGTATTTATATTCCAGAGCGGATTCTAGATATTCATTCTTAATTGACTTTATTTATTTTCAAAATTCTGTATTTATATATAATGTCTTATAAATTTTAGAGTAAAATATTATGCATACTGTAAAATTGATCTCAGACTCATATGAAATTTTTATAGATTAAAAGTCTGACCTTGCTTCTATATTTTATATCAATATTGAGAGATATTCAAATTTAAATTGTATGTTCTACAATACTTAATACTTAATACCTTTTTTACATAATTTTTCCATTGATTAAAATCTAGATGATAGTAAAACATTGGTTACATGAACTTTGTAACATTTTATTGACAAAATAGATTACCTAGCATTGCTAATTAAAGCCTACAACATGGACAACCACAAGAAATTCTAGAGGAATTATTCTAGAGGAGTTGGATCTGCTAAAGGATTAAAATATGTTTTTCAAAGTTTAAACGGTAATCCCCAAATCACTCCACCGAATCCGGATTAACAAAATTTTATTCTGATTGAAATTACCGTATTATCCCTTTCGCGATTTAGTTTAATTATGCCCATTCTGACAAGGAATTTATTTGAAACTGTTAAAAATAAAAAAAATCAAATTATAAATAATGTTAGCATCAAATTCCTTAAATTAATTTGAGTGATAGATACGTAGTTTGAAATTTATGACCTCAACATATTTAAATTTGAAATGGTTAATAATTTTTTATCAGATAGCTTATATCAAATTTTGTTGCATTTTAAAAATTATTTGGTCGCTAATGAAGAGCCAATGAACTTAAATTTTTAATTTTTCAAGTCGAAAGGTGAATTGTTGATATCCAGATGTATCAAATTTGATAGGCAATTTATTAAAGGGATAAAAAAATATAGATACAAAATTTTTTTTTTGGTACTTTAAACATCACTTTCACAATTGTCAATAAATTCACTTTGAATAATATTTTATCCGTAGACTTTGTATTTTATTTTTACATATTACTTAAGGAAAGATTGCATGACAGAGAAATAAGTTCATAATAATAATATGATGTTTAATTACACTTTTGACTGTTCAGTTATTTGTATTTCTCTATCAATACTTAGCATAATAGTTTTTTTTTTTTTTTTTTTTTTTGTATAACTGTAATCTCAAATCTCAAAATTTGTTTAACTAAAAATTTCACAATTTCCTCAACCCGACCGACCCGAAAATTTACGGGTTCAAATCATGTACAATTGGATATAGGTATTAATTGTATAATAATTAGCCCAGCCAATTTAATCGGAAAAATTACATATTTACAATTTAGTTGGTTAGGTATTAATTGTATAATAATTAGCCAAAACAGTAAACTTTTAGTTACATATTTTTGTTTAAAAGTGGATTAAAAGTTTAAAACTAGACAATTTTGTGGGAGGTTTTGGAAAATATTTTTTATGGCATGTAAATGATGAAGGGCCTGTTCAGTTGCTCTCTACAAAATACTGTTCACGTGAAAAATATAAAATTCACTCAGATTGAATTTTTTTTTCCCACGTGAACAGTAAATTTTAGTTCAAAAATTTTCTATTTCTATTCCTATTTTCATTCTCACTGTGCAGCCGAACAGGCCCGAAGAGATGTAGGTCTTAGGAATGTTTTATTATTTTTAAAGGTGATTTGAAAGGTGAATTTGATGGTAAAAATTGATGGATGACTGCTGGAATGAATTAGGGTTAGGAAAATGACGGTGGAATTGAATGAATGTTTTTAGTATTATTAGTAGTAAGATAACAACAACTAAACTAAACTCAATTACATTTTCATGTATATCCCTCAAAAACTTGGAAATTATGTATCTGCCCCTCTAACATTCATAATATCATATTTATCCTTGTAAACTCCAAAAACTCATATATTTACTCGTTTTATTGACTTTTCTATTAAACTCAATTTAAATTCATGTAGTATCAATTTACTCATGTTTCAGAAAAATGTCAGTCTTATAATTGATTGATTTCTGATGACAAATTAGTCATTTATGTACTTCTAACGCGTACATGGTGCGATTTAGATATATGACTTGTAATAGAAAAAAGACAATAAATTGGGTAAAGTTGTGATTTTAATAGAACGATAATTATGCTATTATAAACCACTTGTCAGTTGCTAACAAGATTTAAAAAAAAAAAAGATAATTATGCTATTATGAACTTTAGAAGGAACAAATACATAATTTCTGAAATTTTGAGGGATCTAGGTGAAATCCCTTCTTTAAAATATTTTAATTTCTCCTCTAAGTTAACGGTAAATCTCATTGTAACTATGTTGTTATTTTTATTTTTTATTGGAATAAACATTAGACTTAGTCAAGAAAGACATGCATAGGTGCTTTCTCATCAGGTAGTGTGCTGTCATTTCAAAAATAGCAATTTTCAAGGGCAATTTAGTCATTTCAAATCCTACTTTAAACTGGTTGACAATGCCAGGAGAAGACTTCCGGCAAAAGCGCGTGGTAACCGTTGCTATCAATCTCCCACAGTAGAAACCCATATCTTACCCTATCAGAGAATGCCCGTACTAATTATATTTAATTAAGTAGCGTTAAGCTGTTTCAAAGACTGAGCTGTTATGTGTTCCAAATTAACACTCAATGTTTTATCTCAAGAATTATGATATACAAATTTTATGATTTATTTGTTCAATGATAAATTAATAATAACATAAAATAAATCCATGGGTATGTATATAATAAAGCTTTATATATGAATTTATAATCAACTTAATTAGCCGAAAAATCACACATTATATTATTTATAACAACAATTGTTTATGCCCAACAATGTATTTTTTTTTATGGAAAGCCCGTAGTATTGTACACGTGGTGCATGCTTTTGGAATAGTATTGTAGCTTCAATGATAATATGCACAAATAATACTGTACATATTTCTTTGTGAACTAAAAAGATATATTTTTTTATCTTTAAAAAAGGATCAATATCATAATGGTGCATGTTTATGGAATAAGTTATCTATTTATTAATTTTGAAAGACAAAAAGATATATTGTGCATATTTTTGAAAAACATTTATTTTATTGCACATTACAAATATTTATCGTAAGGAAATTGTCCTTCCCATTAAAAAAATATATATATATATTACCATATCAATGTTGTGCCTTGAGTATAATGATATTATGACTTGTTCTACGGCAGAGTTGATCAACATATCTAACACAATTGAGCTTTGCTTCTCTAAATATGTCCACATAAATTAGCATATATGAGGAAGTTTTCCTCGTATATTTGTTAATTTACCTATTAACCCATAATGTAAGAAATATCAGTACATTCTTACACAAATATCTTGTTGGAAATTATTAGCAGTAGAATTGAAAAATTCTTAATAAAAAGAATATACTAGTATCTTATTAAGTTTACATTAAGAGAATAATTTTCTTCATTTAATTAAAATTTGCTACTAGATTAATCTTGTAACATATCTCGATATCTCGAGAGTCTTTGAACTAAAAAAATAGTTTGTTAATTATAAAACGTAAACATATCATGCTTCTCAATTTATTTATATCAATTATTATTTTCTCAGCTCTAACAAGTTTCATACATCATCAGTTTATATTTTTACCTATATGATATCTTAATTTGTTAATTCTACCATTGATATTATTTTGCAGCAAACTGGTGGGTGCAATTCCAACTTAATATGAGTGATTCGAATCATTTCCACCTTTTTTTAATTAGGAATGACGTAAGGCAGCCCCTGCTTTTTTGCTGAGAGTCTCAAACAAACAAATCACTTGTAAGAGTACACTTCTCCATTACTTCCAAAGCTTATCTATTTTTAGCAATACCGGCTGTGTGTGTAGTGGAGTAATTACTTGTTAGTCTAAATTTAACAATATCTTATAATACATATATAGTTTTTCTTTTTAACTATAGCACATTATTTATGTTCTTATTCGTCTGATTTATTTTTTAATTTTATTTATCTTGATCGGATGGCTCATGTATCATGCTTTTTTCTTTTTTCTTTTGTATGAATTACTGCACAGTAAATTGTGTTATTTATCATTATACATGTTTTATCATTTTAAAATAAATGAATTGTTCTCAAAATTTATTTTATATGAAAACTATTTTATAGAAAATTTTCTTATTTCAAACATGTAATTTTTAATTTAATAATTATTTCTTTCGAAGTGCACTTCCAAGAAATAAATATAACTGAAAGTAATTATATAAGTAGAAAGTAACTGCCTTGCTATAAATAAAGCAAAAAAAAAATTATCTTATATGTATGTCAACAGAAACTAAGTTTAGTTTTTTAAGAAAAAATCAGATACATCCTTGCTCATAAAAGAGGGGGTAAGTTTTTCGATTTGTATGTTAAAATCACAAATACAATACTTCATGAGATAATATGGGTAAATAATTTAACAGATTAGTTTTCACTTCACGCAGAGCACAAACTATAGAATCAAAGTAACACTGCATATGTTTGATACACTGCATGAAGCCAAAACTACTCTGTCAAAATCTTTTACCTGATCATATTGTATTAAATGGTATGGTGCAATTATTGCTAGCAAACAGAGCAAACATGTGAGAATTGGAGATGTCCATTTTGTTAAGAATTGCAGAGGTTAGTTCAAGAACAATTAATAACCGCATAATGAGTCTTAATCCAGTCTAATTAAAAGAGAAACCTCTGTCTCTCTCGTTCTCTCTCGCGCTCAGCTCACTAAATTCGGAACTAGGGTTTATGCTGGTAATCTTTCCTCAACTAGTCTTTCTCTTTCTAAACTTCACTTTTGTGTTCAATTAGTTGCCCCTTTTCTGGTATCTGCCTTAATTTTCCCCAATTCCAGTGTTTTTTTTTTCTTTTTCTACTCAATGTGCGAAATTTTTGTTCTTCTCCTTCGAAATCTTCTTTAAATCGAATGGTATTTGTGCGAATTTATGTTCTTTTGGTAGAATGATTGTGCAAATTGATTTGATTTGAGAGTTGGGTTGCGGAATTTGATCATGTGGTTTTGGTATGATAGGAAATAATTGAACAAATTTTCAAACAGTTTATATATCCAGTATTTTTTCGAATTGGGAGTGTTGTTTAAGTTTTGTAATTATTGCTTTTTCTTTTAATTAAATTTGATATATGAATGAAAGGTGAACAGTGTTGCCAATTGTAGTTTCACCTGATATCTCTTCAACCTCTTTTATTTATTTTTTCTTAGTTTACTATCAGTAAAGAAAAACAAATCTCTAATTCTTTTTGAATTAGTGAGGGCAAAGGCACAACCAACAAACCGTGAAGCAATTTGGTTATTTGCAAGGTGAAAATTTTGTTTTTTGGGGGTTGCAAATAATCATATATACATGATGCAATTATAGCTGGATTTAGATTTATTTTATACACTATAAGATACTATAAAAGGAATCGAATTTGAGACCTAACTAGTGTATGTGTATGGTATTGTTTCAAATCTTTTACGTTCACCTGACTTGTTATTTAATATTTATGAATTAGTTGATTACTTGATACTATGCAAAAAGTCAACTGAAAGTAAAAAAAAAATGTTTGTGTGGTCAAACAAAATAACGGATTTATGGGTTACCTAAACTCTCTTTTAGGCCCATAATTTACTAGTATGAACTGGTCTAATTCCAATCCTTTGGTGAATGAACTATCAGAGTTATGTTGCCAATTAAATTATAAACATAGAATCAAGTACTTATTAAATAAAATGAGGTCAGAAATTAACACTTTTCCTGATATCCACTATATGGTTCTTTTCAAAGTGAATAATGTGAATTGTTTTATGAAGAAAAAAGTTATGTTTGAAGGGTGCATGCATGATATATCCTATGCCTATTTTATCCAATAGCATTTTAGTTTGTAGGGGTAAAAATGTAAATTTTAGATGTTGTAATAGCACAGACCAACTTTTGCACTTTTTTTTATTGATTTTCATGCATAATATTATTTCCTTTTATGTAACAGATCGGTGTTTTATTTGAAACCCTAAAAGATGGACGGCTTAACCAATCCCTTCCTCTCCTCCATCTGGTCACATAATAACAATACATCAGAGAAAATCTATAGTGAGGTGGAACTGGACCCTCCAGGTATCATACCAAATGGAGAAGAGGCCATTGTCTCATCATCCTTGCTGGTCACAAATGGAGGAATGAAATTAAACGCTGCATCGAGCCTCTTTCCAGTTACTAATCTCGTTGAGGTTGGAAATGGATGTCAATTGACCAATTTGCCACTGCCTCCTCTTTCAGGCGCAGAATTACTTTCGTCTAATTTAACTACTTGGGCTCCATCGTCTTTGGCAAATTCAGACGTCTCCTCTTTTAAGGTGTGTATTTGCTTATTGGCACCAAGAATTGCAAAACCTATTACCAAAGCTTATTAGTATTGTCTTAAAATCCAAGGATGTTTAGGTTTAGTATTGGGTGAATCCTTTTGATTATAAATGTAAGATATCAATCTAGATTTTTTTTTTCTTTTTCAATTTTCTCTATTCAATAGTGAGTTTTGTGTGGTTAATTGATTTATTATCTTCTTGGGAACTTGAACTTACAGGATTTGGGTGAATTTAACTATCCAACTCCCAACTCTTTTGATGTGCAACATCCGGAAAGCTTCGATCCAAGTGTTTTTCATACTCAGCCAAAGGTCCATCTTATCTCCTATTTTATATTCGGTTTTAGGTGTTACCTTATGCCAAGTATTAACAATAGTAATTATTATTAAATCTTGTTTTTGTTATATTTTTATAGGGGTTAAATGGGATGAATGGTCTTAACCTAACCTCTTTCACTTCTGGCTCAGAAGTCAGCTTTATACAAACTCTTCCTCTGCAGGTTCATTTGCTTCTATTACACACACACACACACACACACACACAAAAAAAAAAAAAAAAAAAAAAAAAAAAACCCCTGTACTTTTGCAATTTGTAAATATGATTTGGGACTGATTCAATTTTTGAATTTGTTTGTCTTGCGACAGGCTAATACTCAATTGACTCCAGGTAGCCATGCAAGTCCAGCTCATGCAACTCGTGTTACAACAACCACAAATGCTGGTCTTGATGGCACCTTCAAGCCGCGGGCTAGGGCCCGCCGCGGCCATGCCACTGACCCCCACAGTATTGCTGAGAGAGTAAGTTACTGTTGGAATACATACCGAGTTTGATAAAGATGTTATTTAGTGATAACATTTACCGGCCTATTCTGTTGGTACCGTCAGGTTTACCCAACAAACTGGTACATACTAAAAAAAAGTAATAACTAATCTGGTAAGGTGAACTTGGTTTTGAGTTGTGCCAAAACCAGTATCCTTGATGCACCTTTCATACTTCTTTTTTCTGATAATGGCTTGAAATTAGGTTTTAATCATTTTGAAAAGACTAACGGTTAGTGATAAAAAATGAAATACAGCTCCGTAGAGAGAAAATATCAGAAAGGATGAAAAATCTCCAGGAACTCGTGCCGAACTCAAACAAGGTAAATAATAAGTGCATGAAACTTTTTGAAGAGTTAAATTTTATTTTGTTTCATATGAATAATTGAGACAAATTAAAACCCAACCAAGGCACATTTATGCAATTGACATTTAGTTGAGGCAAGATCTGATTGGACTTAGTTGCAAAAATTTAAGATTTTATTGGGTTTGCTAACAAATTTGCAAATATGCATATGTGGAAAGTTATTTGAAACTATACTTGTGTAGGGCTTGAATGTTAATTTATTGGTTCCCGTTACATGTGTAGGGCTAACAAATTTGCAAATATGCATATGTGGAAAGTTATTTGAAACTATACTTGTGTAGGGCTTGAATGTTAATTTATTGTACACTGAAAAATTTATTTTAATCTGTGAACAGACAGACAAGGCATCTATGCTGGATGAAATTATTGACTATGTCAAGTTCCTTCAACTTCAAGTCAAGGTATGAACCTGAAATCAGAATAAATAGTAATGAGGCTTATTTTTCGAATTTAACTAAAATTTTGTGGTTTAGATATTAGCGCCTTTTGTGTATAGAGTGGGTTAAAATGCCCCATTGTTTTCATGCTCCAATCATGCCTCACATCCTTATCTCTGTTTTCAAAGTCCAAACAATTGATCCGAACATCTCAGCATGATTTCCATATTAAAACGTGCATGGAGACCAAATTTTATATTTTTTTGAAACTTTTTTACTATATTTTTAGATAGGTACAAAATCACTGTTTTTGGGCATTTTAACCCTACTCTATTGTATCTCACCCAAAATTTCTATGTTTTGTTAAACCCAACATGTTTGTATTATTATAGTGTAGGCATAATATTGTTAGTATTATTATTCGTACATACCATTATTACCATTAGTATTACTACTACTACTACTATTTGTTATTATTGCTATTTTATTATTATTATTTTATTACTATCTACCTTGACTTTGTGACTACGATTGGGTTTCATTTCTAGCCTATCCCAACTTGTTTGGGACTAAAGGCTTGTGTTGTTGTTAAACCCAACATGCTTTTCAATATTTGCAAATTATGCCAGTTATTATTATTATTATTTTTTTTTTTGTGAAAACATGTTCTGTTAAATTGCAAGAAAAGGATATTGTCCGACTGAACTCAAAGAAAACTAAGTACATTAATGAAAGAAAGATTTAGCTGTTGTGCCCTGAATTTGTATTATCAAATTAGATAAACAGTTTGATTATTTAATATTAATAATTCAGGTGTAGTAGTTTAGTCCTTGGTTATTTTCATTTTAACGTTGGTATTGACATTGCGAATTCTAATTATACCAAAGATTGTTTGTTTTTTAGCTTTTAAAACATTCAGTAAATTTCTAACTCCCACCTGTTTTAATTATTATTTAATCGTCTGCTTTAGTATGCTTGATTTTTCTGTGCTAAAAGGTAATAGCAGACGAAAAATATATTGTTGATTATTATTAACTTGAATTTCATTGTTCCCTATTTATAAATCCCACTGTAGGGTTGAGCACTCGACTAATTTTACATAATATATCAAGTATGGATTAACCAACTAATTACTTGATTTATTAATTGAAGGTACTAAGCATGAGCCGGCTCGGCGCAACTGAAGCTGTAGTTCCTCTTCTCACTGAATCTCAACCTGAGGTAAATTACTCCTCTCAGTATACCTTTTTGACTGACTTTTTATCTGTACCAAAAAATAATAAAATTAAAGACATGCCATCAATTTCAGACAATTTTGTTTTATACCACAACCGGTTTTCAACCGCTGATGGTATAAAATGAAATTCTCTGAATTCGATGGTATTGGTGAAATTTTGTTATTCATTTATGCTACCGATAAAAAAATCAAGCTTTTTGATAGAATATACCTTTCATCCAATTTATTTATATTAGTATATACCTAGATGTATTAGTCTATTAGTATATCTTTATTCTAGTATATACTGAATATATATTTTTATTCTATTATTTTGTATATATCATACTTTTATACCCTATTAGTACATATCATATTATTAGTATACATCATATTTTAAAATATAATAAATTAGTACGGTTGATGTATTAGTCTATTATTGGTATATACCTAGATGTATTAGTCTATTAATAGGCCCGTAGTCACATGGCGCTCGGTAAAAAGTAAAAATGTATCCACCATTTCAGGGATCAACTGGGGTATTGCATTTGCCCTCTGTTTCTGTGGGGTCCACTGCTAACGTTTCACTGGATGGTACAGCTGAGCTGCAGGATAGTGCAGCTTTTGAGCGTGAGGTGATACAGCTTATGGAGTCTAATGTGACCTCAGCCATGCAATACCTCCAAAACAAGGGGTTGTGTCTCATGCCTATTGCACTTGCCTCCGCCATTTCTACCCAGAAGGGGACCCACATGTCAGCCATACCAACTGCGATGCATCAAAACTCTGATTCTTCTCTCTGCAATGATTTCAAAGAGTAGTTTTTTCCTATCGATGGGGTTGTTTTTATTTATATTTTTTGTGTGAGCAATTGGGGGGGGGGGGGGGGGGGGGGGGGGGGGGGTTATATATTCTTTTTCTAGTGTGCAAGGGTAGTAGAATGTAGAATATTTTTTAATTAGGGATTCCTTTAACACAAATCACGGTCGTAGATATGTACTTTTCTAAAATCACAAAAAAGGAAGGCCATAAAATTTTTTATCGGCACTGTGAGAGGGATGGATACAACAAGTGGTAGTTTCTTTCCCTTTCCTAATATCATTATACTATTCTAGATCTTCTATGGCACTTTTACTTCCAATATATATAAGTCGTTGTCCAACTTACACATCCTGATCCTTTTCATGCTTTTAATTTTTATATTTAATATACTAGTTTCACTAAAAGTACTAGGATTTCTATTTCTTAATCATTGCTTGAAATTCAAACCTTAAATTAGGGTTCATTGATAGTAGAAATCCCAATAGAGAACTAAAATACTGCAATAATATGCAATAATATGCAATAATTGTAGCAGTGCCATGGAAGATCTTAAATAGTACAACAATATGTGAAAGGAATACCACTGTGACTCTGCTTTTGTTTACTCTACTGAATTTAATGAGGTACACTTCTCTCTCCACATGCAACTACAAGAATTGAGTTCGAAGCGAGACTTACAGAGTTTATCTGGCCTTTTGATTTTCATGATTTTGAAAACCTCAGAACCTTGATTTGTGATTTGCATGAAAGGGATTCCAAATAAAAATAACTTGTGGATGAAAGTAGGTATTGTATGGTTACTAATATTGATAATGTCAAGGTATTGTTAGTTAAAGTAAATTGTATGTATGTCTGTCTGGAATTAGATATTAATGAGAGTAGCTTTGTGTTTAATATGTAATGTTTGTTGGTCTGATTCTGATTGTTTTTTAATTTTACCTGATTTTTGAAGGATTTATGTTTCTTCTTTTACAATGGATGTCAATATCAAAACAAATTGAACCACATGACCTATTTTTTTTAGTTTTCAAATTAGCAGTTGCTTGTTGATCAAGACCACAGAATTTGAATCAGATGGTTAAAAAACAAAGTTGATCTTTCTTCTTTTTTTCATTGCATAGTTGAGTTAATTGTTTTCTGAAGAAATTGCACATATGACATACTAATGATTAGTTTCTCATATCATTATGAAATAAAGCTTCTTCATATGCTGGTATATTTCTTATATTTCTTCTCTCAATGACAAAATCAAAGATAACATTTTCTTCAAATCTACATCCATTACCAACATTACAGTATACCCATATATATTGAAAACAGTATCAATTTTCCGTAACTCTCCTTGCATTTTAAACAGATTTTGTTTGAAAAACTTTACTTTTTCATGGAGAGCAGATGGGCCCGCAACTCAGCCACATCGACCCCATCGAAAGAGTCTTCCGGGGCCCAGTAACCGGTTTTTGGGTCGCGCATCCAGGAGACCTCTTGCTTCGACATTGTTATGACAGTCTCTGAGGCAGTTACCGACTTCACTGCCTCATTAGTTGCTGGCAATGTTCTCGAAATCTGTGTGCGTGTTGCGGCTGCTGCTTTGGCACGGCTAGATTCATAGAAATTTTAAATAACAAAGATTTTAAAGAAGGAAAGAAAAACCTGAAAGGGAATACTGTGCACGTATACAATAACATCCTTGCTTGCTCTGTTTTCACTATTCAATCAAGAAAGGGATATATTGACAATCAAGTTTATTTTATGACCATTATAACTGACTAATGGTCATAAAAAAAAAATTGAGTGCATGTTCCAATGATCTGTTACTTATAATGGTTTCCACAATTGGTATAAATAATTTATATTTAAGAACTCAATGGAGAAAAGAAAACAGTACTGTTTGATTTCATAGGGGTCTCAAATTACCTATGTTAAATGTATATGCAATATATAATATACACTTTCTCCATTTTATGGATCAGACACAGACAATATATAAATATGATAAGCAGGATGTAGAAATTAAATTAGATAATTTTTAATTTAAGAGTCATTAGCATAAGCAATATTAATCAATCAAAAGATCATACATGTAATTTAATTTCGGTCTAAACAACATCTGATCTTGTAGGTATTCTCCTAATCAGAAGGAGAAATACAAAAAGCAACCTAATATGTTAGGTCAATTAAAAAAAAAAATAAAAGGATGCAAGTGAAAATTTGAAATATGATCTTTATTGAAAAATACAACTCATGAATGAGATGTATATATCAAATTAAACAACTAATGTACTCTAAAACTTACCCAAGAGAGATGATCTTGTTGACACTAGACATTGTTATGAAACAAATACCTAGAGAGAGAATGAAGGCAAGGTACCCAAATTAAGAGAGAGAGAGAGAGAATGTTGTTTGGTATATTAGGTCTTTTGAATGGTTTGGTTCTAGGTAATATAAAGAGAAGAAGGCAAGGTACCCAAATTTAGAAGTTAAAGATATATTTTTCCTAATTTACAGTGTTTGACAGCTAAAGATATATTTTCCTAATTTCCTAACAATGATTTTTGGACGCAACATGTTTTTTGCCGATTTTTTTATTAATAGAAAATAAAATATCGAAAAAGGAGATAAACCATCCCGTCCAACTACAGTGTAAATTAGGCATGTTTTTGGGTTTAGTTTTTTTAAGTAAATTTTTAAAAAAAATTTAGAGTATAAGGATAAGTTTATATTTTGAAAATTTGCAAATTAAATGAACAATAATAATATTTCTCCTAGGTCCTAGCTTTTGTCTGAAACAATTTTATAAAACTTATTTCTTAAATTGGGCAATATGTTAAAGTCAACCAATATTTTTTAATGGAGATGTCTTACCTCTCACTATAAAGCAAGAAATTTATATATTATCTATAGCCGTTGCTTTATCTAATTTTATAGTTTATAGTTTTTCAATGTTATTTCTCGCCAACATATTTCCTCTTTGACATATAAATTAAGCCAGAAATCATGGGTATCATCCAATAAATATTGGAGATATAATAAATTCTATTTTTTTTTACCATTATTATGAGAAAACAAATTTTTATAATATGTTTGTGAATCTATCTTTGAAAAAAAAAAGACACCGATACGCATTTGTCAATAATTTAAATAAATACTTTCTCTTTCCTCACTATTTTAAATAAAAAATAATGTTTTAAATTGCCAAGGTTGCATCAATAGAATAATTTTTATTTATTATAGATTGTAATGCGATTTAGAATTTTTATTTTATTTCTGTTATCATGTTGGGTTATTATGATCAACATTATAATTTTGATTAGAACATTTTTTTTAATTTATATTATAATAAAATATTTGATGGGGGATGTTTAAGGAAAAAAATTCACAAATGCCTATTCCCATTTCGGATCCGATTGTTTACAAACAAGTTATAATTATCAATCTACTCTGACATGAACTACTAAATCTAAAGGATATACTATTAGACATAATATCTAAAATTAGACTTGACCTAATTTAATATATATATATATATATAGAGAGAGAGAGAGAGAGAGAGAGAGAGAGATATAGACAGGCTAATACGCTTTCGGCAGCACTTCGGTCGAAGTGCTGCCATCCCATTTTCAATTTTTCAAAATCCAAACAGTCGATCCGAACCGTTCATCTTGTTCTCCATATTAATATCTGCTTGGAGACCAAATTTTACATTTTTTGGAATTTTTTTGCTATTTATTAAGCCACTTTTAAAATCGCTGATCCAACGATGAACCCCTGATTTTACTGTTTGGCAAGCCACCATTGGATCAGCGATTTTCAAAGTGACTTAATAAATAGAAAAAGAATTCCAAAAAATGTAAAATTTGGTCTCCGAGCAGATATTGATATGGAGAACAAGATGAACGGTTCGGATCGACTGTTTGGATTTTGAAAAATCGAAAATGGGGTGACAGCACTTCGGCCGAAGTGTTGCCGAAAGCATATTAGACTGTCTCTATATATATATGTGTGTGTGTGAATCAAAATTCGGATCCTAATATTTCCCGAATAAGGGTCCAAATATGATAGCATCTAGATCCTATCCGACCCGATATCACTTCTAATGTTACCATATTTTTAGAATAAAGTTTGAAAAATAAGTAGAGGTTAAGCACAGTTGCACAGTGGTAGTTTAGTCCTCTGGTCTCTACTATTAATTCTCTTTTCAGCTTTAAGATACGTGCAAAATACAGAAATAATCAAACTTAATTTGAAAAAAATAAATAATATTGCCTTATCAAGAGGTAAAAAGCTATAAGCTACTCTTAAAATAGCAATCTCACCAAATGTATCTTGCAACCTAAACTTTAATTTTGGAGAATTTAGGAACACCAAACTTCTTTTGCTAACATCCACTTAAAATTTGATTTTTTTTTTTTTTACTGATTGCTTCCAATAATTCATACATTGGATATTTAATCAGGTAAATCCCCCTTATTTGGTCCTCCTTTATCACTAATTTATGAAAAACCATGCACAAAAATAGAAGAACCAAAATAGATATTTTTTGAAGCAAAGAGTGTTTGTTATATAATCAAGGACAATTCGGCCAAAAATTTACATATTTATACAAAATTCATGCATCCACAATTTCCCCTACCCCTCATAACAAGAAAAAAAAGAGAGGATTAAATAAATAAAAATAAATTTACCAATAGTCTCTACAAGAGCACTCTCCATCCTCAAATCTATGCAAACAACTATAATCCTTAATGAATATATCCCTCTTGTGCAATTTGCTCACAACCTTAGCAAATGTGTGACAATGCGCACATACCCTCCCGTTTTTAATAATTCGAATTACCTTTCGAGGAGAATTAGAGCTAAGAATTTGAAAAGCAATTGCTCGTTTTTCACTATGGATCATGCCATTATCTTCTCTATCCTCTTCATGGTCTAATAGGGAACAAACCCGACGAAATTTGAAGCCACTATTGATTGCCATTTCTATAAATTCTCCGAGCTTGGTTTCCAAATGGAGATCTGCAGTCAAGAAACAATGCACCTTATTTCTGACCTCTGTATAACAACAGCCAAGCAAACCATCACCTTTCTCTGGTACCAAAGATTCTTCCAAAATACCCGCAAATTTATACAAGTTGGATAATAATTTTCGGATTCGTGGGTTCCATGGTTCAATCTTTAACAAATTCTCTGCTATATTTATTGTAAACTCCAGGTCGGAATTCATGCCGGCCGCTTTAAGGAGTGCGTCCCATACATTCTTGTCAGGTTCAAATGGCATTTGTTCGAAAAGTTCTTGTGCGTCTTTCAACCGACCTGCCTTGCCATAGAGGTTTATCATACTGGCATAATGGTCCGAATTAGGGTGTACACTGTACAACTCAGACATGGAGGAGAAGAACTCTTCGCCTTCTTTCACTAATCCCTCTAGACTATATGCATTTATCACACAAGATAGTTTGAAATGGTTGGGTGACACCTCTTCTAGTCTCATTTTACTAAACAACTCGAGTGCTTTACCGGCTCGGCCGTGCAAAACACAACCTCCTATTATACTGTTCCATGAAATTAGGGTTTTTGAAGAAAGTGAATTAAATAAAGCTAGTGCACTGTTAAGGTTTCCAGATTTGGTGTAGGCATAGATGAGAGCATTTTTAACTGGTACACAGCCATACTCTATGCCGGTACGGAGCATAAAACAGTGTAATTCTCTCACTTTAGAGGTACATACCAGATTTTCCAGAGCTGGTACGATACTAAGGAAGGTGACTGAATTGGGTCTCACTGGAACACTCTGCATCTGATGAAAAATATTCAAGGCCTCGTCATAATACCCATTCTGTACCATACCGGCAATTGCAGTATTCCAGGAAGCCAGGTTACGTGCTACTCCACTTGCTTCCATCTTGCGAAGCAGATTCAGTGCCTCATCCACCTCCCCATTTTGAAAAAACCCAGAAATTATCGCATTCCAAGTCACAGCATTTTGCTGAAACCCTAGTTTGTCCATCAAAGAAAATAGCTCAAAAGTTTTACTGTAAAAGCCAGCTTGGACATAGCCTCCGATTATTGAATTCCATGAAATCACATCTCTTTCAGGCATTCTATCAAACACCTTTTGGGCCTCTTTTAACACTAAGCATTTAGCATACATGTCAATCAGAGAATTTGCTAGTAAAACACTCTTATGCATTTGCTTTTTAATAGCATATGAGTGCAAAATTTTCCCTGTTCTTAGCCATTTCAACGTGGCACAAGCTGAAACAACACTCGCTACGGTCATACTATTTGGCTCTACTTTTGACTTCAACATTTCATAGAACAGTTGGAGTGCATCAATACATTTACCACTTTGCACAAACCCCGATAGCAGACTCGTCCAAGAGAACACATCAGGCAAAACACCTTCATTTTCCATCTGTCTGATCACATCAGTTGCAATTCTCAGACTAAAATTCTCAAATTTGGTTACATTACTAAGATAAATATTCCATGTGAAAATATCTGGTTTCAACCCTTTTGACAGCATCAGTTTAAAAATCCTAATCGCTTCTTCCCTCTCGCCATGCTGAAAAAGACCAGAGATCATGGAATTCCAGGAAACCAAGTTCTTGTAACTCAATTTCCAGAAGAATTTTTCCCCATCTTTCACTTTCCCGCATTTGAAGTACATTGCCATGATAGAATTTGCTACGTGAGTGTCTACCGATGGGTCAAAGAAACCCTTCTTCTCTGCAATTGAATGTAACATTTGCCCGGTTTTGCAATCACCGATACCCGCACATGCCTGCACAATTCTTGGTAGCAAGAAGCTGTCAGGAGTCACACCTGTCACATAATATAAAGACTTCAAACGAAAAAAAAAAAGGATGGTATCAAAATAAGGTTTTCAAAATTGGTAATCAACATTTCTCATATTAGCATCTAATTTATAATATCCATCCATTATTGAGATACTTCACTTAACTATGGGAGCGGGGTGTTTCCGATGGGCATCAAACCAAATTGCAGTCTAGGCCGTTTTATCTGCCTTGAGATTCGTGTGTACAATTAAAATTATAAACATTATAAACCGGGCACTGGACCTCCTTCACTCCCCTCAACTATTTGCTTAAAATGATATGGAACAAACTCAAGTGAATGTAAGCACTTAACTATTTCTCAACAACCCATTATCAACAAATTCAATTCAGTTAAAATGATGAGCTAAGTTGAATGTGTTTTACAAACAACCAGAAAAATGGTAGGTCTTAATTAAAAACAGGTAAAATGCCTAGTTTTATTTGCAAAACATGGTCAAATAATAGTAACTTGTTTTCTGATATATTACCTTCATTCATCATATAATAAAACAAATCAACAGCCTCATCCCACCTCCTGTCACGCACATACCCTCCAATCATGGCTGACCAAGTGATAAGATTTCTCTCGGGCATTTCGTTGAACACCTTCCGTGCATCCTCCAAACTCCCGCATTTTGCATACATGCTGACCAGCTTAGTCTCCACAAAACAGTTCATGCCTGGCAAAAGTCTCGCGCAAGAGTGCAGCTTTCGCCCGAGTTCGATCGAACCCACGTCGGCACATGATCGGAGAAGAGAAATGTAGGTTTTGGGTTTGATAGAATCGCTCTGTTGTAGGATAAATATGGCTTCTTTTATCCTGCCATGAGAAGAGAGCTCCAGCAATCGTGCATCTAGTGAAAAAGAGGTACCTTGTTTTGTTGATTTACAGTAAAATTTTGGTTTGTATGGAGAGAGAACTTTCTCCATTGGAGAAAGAGAAAGAGATAGCGTTGGAAGCTTTGAAATTTCATTTAATGGTTGTTAAACGAGGGAGGAGAACTGGATAAGGCACCATGCGACGAGAAATTGAAAGGGACCGATAAATTCTGTTTCAAACTTCCAAATTCCAAAACGGACGTCCGATACCTATTTAACTTGTCACGAATCTCAAAACGGACGTCCTATACTGAGGGCTGATGACATTGCGGGACGAAATTGACAAAGTTTTCCTTCTTATTTAGTATTTAATTTTATCTTTTTATTGAAATGCATTGAAATTTCTTACTGAAATAATTTAAATTTTAGGAAAAATTAATTATTTGTCACTCTAAAATTTTCAAATTTGAAAAATATCATCCAAAAATTTGAAATTATAATAATACCACTCTAAACTTCATTAATGTTTAATTTTGCCACTTCAAATAATTAATGACTAAAATATCTTCGGACTTTTCCTCTCCTCTCCTCGCACTGCAATTTTGATCTGCACAGATCAAGTTAACTGGTACTTCAACCGGCATAGCCATCGCCTTTTGGGTGGTTAGAAGTTCCTTCAGCGCTTGAAGCAGTGTCATGTTAACGATGTGGTCTTGATCTTCTCACCTCCCGTCTTCTAATTGTCGGTCTTCATTATAGGTTCTAGATCTGACCGCTCTAATATCATGTTAGAATTTGTGTACAAGTAAAGTGCACGGTCCGTATACAAGAATATACGGTTCGTGTGTATTGATTCAGACATAAGATTTAACGAGATTCAGTACTAACTTAGTATCTACGTCCTCTACACCCTCTTTTTATTTCTTTTATTTTCAATGAATAATGTACAGAGGATAATATATAGAGAAGAAAACAACAATCTTCTAAAAATAAGGAAACAAAATAACTGAGAAATAAAGGAAATTAATTATGAGAACCAGCTGCTGCCTTCCTTCTTTAGTTTGGCGGTGCAGGTACACGGTATATGTACAGAGACAAATGGACCGTGTTGGGTCTATTTCAACAGATTGTTGTAGCCCAGCTAGATAAATGAGTAAACTTAAGCCAATTGAATGTTAAAATTTATGTCATCTTAAGCTGGTTTAAATATTCTGTACTTTACCTTTAAAAAGTGTCTAATTTATCACTTCTCATTGGATGCAAACGGATCGGATACAAATCGGTAAAATCATATTTGTATCCGTTTTTATTTTTCGGATACGGATTGAATATTAGATGAATACATATGGATACAAATTGAATATCGTATATCTGTAAATTTATATATAAATATTTTCATAATATATATTAAACTATATGGTATGTATTCACTATTTAAGTACAAATAAATAAAATTCTCATTGGATATCGGATATATCTAATTTTTAGATAAGTCAGACATTATCCAATCCATTTGATATCTAATTTTTAGATAAGGACCGAATACGGCCAGACATTATCCAATCCATTTGCACCCCTACTTATCAAATATTCTACAAATATAGGCTCGCTCTTACTTTCAAAAATTAGATACAAATATTTAACATCCGATTATTGATATAGAGATTGTTCATAAGCTGGCCTACATTCATGTATACCCTTAAAAATATTTAAATAACGTACTTCCCCATGTATAATTCATAACATCATATTAATACATCTAACATAAACTTGCAAATTTATCAAATTAATTGTCTTATCTATTAAAACTCATTTTAAATTTATAAATAAACTTTTTAATAGATAAAACAATAAATTGAATAAATTTGTGAGTTCTTTAATATACATATGGTACCTAATTTTATGGTTTTCGAGGGGTATGCATGAAATTTTCCCTTCCTTGTTTTTTTTGGCATTTTAAGATCTGATCATGCGACTACCATTTCACAATTCTATTCTCCGTTTTTTTCATTCCCCGCTCCTCTCCATTTCACTGTTTTTCGCCCTCATGAAACCGCTCTCGCTGTATTTCTTCCTTCTCTCCTACCACCTCCTTTTTTCAGTGTGAGCTAACCTGTTCTCTCTCTGCACCTTCTGTTCTCTTTTCTTTGGTCGATTATTTTGTTGGGTTTTTGACTTTTTTCGTTTTATGATTTAATTAGGTGTCGGAATCATGAAATCAAGGAGAGAACTCTAGCAATAATAAAACCAGATGGGGTGCAAGGGAATTACTCGGATGAAATCAAAGAAGCAATTTTGGAATCGGGATTTGAAGTAGTTCATGAGTCCAAGTTTCAGTTAGATTATGAAAGGGCAAGTCTTTTCTATGCTGAGCATTCTGGCAAGAGCTTCTTTCAAAGCCTTATTTCATATATGACAAGGTGATTGAGAAATTCTGGTATTGTGTACCAGTATTGGTGTTGTTGTTTACAGTTTACAGCTTACATACCCCCACATGTACAATTAACCAGAATTTAATTCAATCCAACCATTAATTTCACCAATAAGACTCAATTTTACCCATTTTTTGTTTGTTTTTGTTTTGTTTCCACATTTGTGTCTTGTGCAATTGAGCTTGAATTTGATTGAATTGGTTCAACCGACACTAATTGGGTATCTTCACACTTTAAACCCAATATACCCCCAAACTAGCCTTAATCTATGCATTTAACAGCATCAATTTCATAACATACCATCTGGTATCTATTTCTTGGTACACAGTGGCCCGGTATTAGCAATGGTTTTGGAAAAGCCAAATGCCATATCAGAGTGGCGTGCATTGATTGGTCCTACTGATGCAAGCAAGGCCAAAATTTCTCATCCTAGGAGGTCAGACATGGCAATTTTTATTTTAATTGTTATCATTTATTTGACATATTGGGTTGTTGGTTAATGAAAAATTATGAAAAATCCAGATAATGCCATGTATGCCCTGCAAAACAAGAAAATATATGCATCTCCTTCCATGTATCCCATGTATCTGGACTTTAACTACATGCAATGAGTAAGAAAAGAAGCATAAGTCAGGCACCTTGAAAAAAATTGGAGATATGTTGCATATATGTGTTATTTTTAATGTTTTGCAAGGGCATATATGATTTATGGTGCTATTTAGGGGCATGCATGAAATTACCGATTGGAAACTAATTTAATTGCAGTATTAGAGCTATGTGTGGGATGGATTTGGAGAGAAACTGTGTGCATGGCTCTGATTCGCCTCAATCTGCTACAAGAGAAATTTTATTTTTCTTTGGAGATGTGATGCCCATATCAGGTGAAGTTCCTCTCTTTTCTTTGTTCAAGCTATAGGGGTTTTTGTGTCAGGAACCAAAATTAGTTTAGAGTGAGTGCATATATTTTGGGGTTGTATGAGGATCTGTTTCTGGTCTATTCAGTTTGATGGTTGTTTCAGGTTGAATCAGGTCATGTTAGGTTTAAAAAAAAAAAAAAACTTGTGTACTCAAGTTCTGAGTCAGGTTGGTCATATAGTGATATAAATTCACTAAGTAATCCAAAGTGAGCTTAAAGAATAGAAATGATATGTTATATTAGAGTAAGGCTACGGTGTTATGGGTTGCATAGAGGGCTATGGTGCTACGGCTCAATATTCGAGTTTTCAAAATCCTAACGGTCGATCCGAACCGTTCATCTTGTTCTCCATATTAATATGTGTTTGGAGACCAAATTTTTCATTTTTTTGGAAATTTTTTACTATTTTTTTAGATAGGTAGAAAATCAAATATTTGAATGGTGCATAATTTTTTAGATCAAGTGATTTTTTACCTATCTATCTAAAAAAATAGTAATTTTTTTTTAAAAAATGTAAAATTTGGTCTCCAAACACATATTAATATGGAGAACAATATGAACAATTCGGATTAACCGTTAGGATTTTGAAAACTCGAATATTGAGCCGTAGCACCGTATTCCTCTATGCAACTCATAGCACCATAGCCTTACTCGTTATATTATCTATGCCAATTTAGTAACTTTTTAAAAATTGACAGTTGAAATCTAAACTTCTTTGACATTCACATTACTTATTTCTCAACAACAAAGTTAACCCTCTATAGTGCAAATAAAGCATAAGAACAATGCATGTCAAACTGAGTACAGATCAATGAAAAAAATAGGTTCATGTGCTGTATCCATGCATGAGTACATGTTGTATTTGCAACCTCTAACATGCCTCATTTTTGTTTTGACATGCAGATTCTGAGAAGCATAATGAACTGTAGAAGGTTTTTCATGGTTTTCTCAAGTGCCATAATTGAGACAAACTCTGTATTTTATTTTATTTTTTTATTGTGGGGTATGGTTTGCATAGCAACACTTTAGCTTAGTGGTGTTGATGTAAGGGACTGAGCATGTTGCTCAATTTTGGGTTTTAGACGCAGCTTTTTGTGATTCCAAGGATAGGGCATCAACATTATTGACAAGTACTGTATAATTACACCAGTTTCATATATCAAACGGGCCTTTCTTCAAAAAAAAAAAAAAAAAAAAAACCCCTCAAACTTTAGAGGGTACCCGAATGATGTTGGTATTTTGTTTGACTTGAGAATGAATGCCAAATTGTAAAATTTTCCCCTTAATTTGACTATATATAATACAAGAATCTGTAAGTATTCGTGAGAATAAAAGTGTTTAGTAGCATTGATAGTCTCATGGATACATCTGTCAGTAATTGCGATTATCTCAAAAATAACATTTTTTATTGGTTTACTTTGGCAGTAGTTATTTTTTACTTTCACAAATACTCACAGATTCTTGTAATATATTACATTAAATTTAATAAATATATATATTTCACAAGTAGCTGCCTGTTTTTATTTTAACTAGAAACAGACCTCAACTTAAAATATCCATCTGATAAAATACCCAAAATACCATAAGAGTAAATATCCAATCAGCTGTGTATCTCTGTCCAATGTGTGAAAATTCAGTAAAACACAAGTCTGATTGATACTTTCTTACCTACAAATACACAAAAATCACTCCTAGATGTATGATGAGCATAATTAAACTCTCTCACTTTAACCAAATTTAGAAGAATTAAAAAGTTCCTAAATCCACTTGGCAGCCTCTGCTAAGAATTTCAAAAAAATAAAAAGTTCTTAAATCTTAGAGTGAGTCTATGGTAATATGCATAGCATGGATTGATTTGCCTTCAAAATTCTAACAATCGATTCAAACTGTTCAATATGATTCAAATATATAGAATATGTATTTGTAGACCAAATTTTACATTTTTCTGAATTTTTTATTATTTTTTTAATTCTCTGGTGATGGATCAGGTTCAGGTTCAGATTTAAGTGAAGTTCTAGGGATTGGTGTGGTAGAAAGATTATGGTGATTTGTTGAGTCATTCAAGTGCACTAGAGTTTTTGACAAGTGAAACATTATGGTGATATGTTGGCTCAATAAATTATCTGACAAGTGCCTCTAGAAAGACAACCTAAATTTTCTCATGACACCACCCCCTATAACAAAATGCAATGTAATAATTTTTATCTTGTGTGCATAGAATATCATGATAGGTCATTGATATCATATATATGTCTAACACCTTTTTAATTTTATTAATATATTTATTTTTGATGACCCCTAAGAAAAAAAAAAAGAAAAAGAAAAAGAAACATAAAGAGATGTATATAAAACACATTATGGAGATGTCCAGTACTTTGAACGCTTGAGAGGGAAGAAAAATCAGAAACAAAAAGTATCGAAAAAGAAAAAAAAACAATCGGAATTAGGGTTGCAAACGAATTGAAATTATGTCAGTCTGAGTTTGGTTTGAATTAATTTTGAATTGAATTTTTTACGAACTCAATTTCGAATCTTTTACAAATTTTTTTACGATAAATAATAGTGATCATAATCGCCGAAATTGAGAGATGAAAGTCATCTAGAATTTTAAAACTGAGAACGAGAATTACGACTTACGAGTTATGACTTATGGCTATACAGTTTTATGTTTTAACTTTTAAGTCATAAACGGAAATCAACGGTTCACGTTACTTTGAGATTCGAATTATAATAGTTCGCAAACATATTTTGAACAAACCAGGTCTAGTTTGAATTTGATTTGAATTAATTTCGAACTATTTCGAATTGAAATTTGTACGAACTTTTTTGAATCAAAATTTGTACGAACTTTTTCGAATCAAACTCGAATCAAATCACGAACTACGAATTTTTTGTGCAGCCCTAATCGGAATATAAAGGATGAAGAATAAAGGAGAGAACTGAGACGGTATGAGGGTCCCTGAGCTCAGTTGATACAGGGGAAGAGAAAGCCACCGGCCTTTAGCACTGCACCTGAATGGTGGGCCCTGTTGACAGCAACAAAGACCTGTTGGCATTGTACACCCAGCGCATCCAATTTAAACGATTTTCCGTTGAAGCTTTGTCTCTCATAGTCTCATTAAACCCGACAAACGGGTCCCATGGCAACCAACCAATAAGAACAACGGACGCTCTCCACACCTCTTTTCTCTGTTCAAAGGGTCCCGCCTGTTAGTATACTGCTTCCTTCTTTCTCACCTCCCTCTCTCTCCATTGGCGACACTTCTCCAGTAGGTAAAGGGAATGGTCAAAGAAGGCAATTAAGCCAATGACAAGTCAGCAAACAAATCCAGCCGTGTGATGAAATCAAAAGCAGTTATAGGAGTTCATAGAAAAGAAAAGAAATCATCTGGTTCCCTCTGTTGAAAACAAGCTCAAACCGAGTGTTGGCCAGGGGAAACTGTGACCAATTGTTCCCAGAGCTTGTATATTAGTAGATTGATGTATTGCATAGAGAAGAGAATGAATTTGTTCATGTTTCATCTTAATTAATTGCATTTTGTTTCCTCTCATTTGTGATGCTTTTCTTCTTTTGTTGATTATGTTGCATGAGATCATTTTTTTTTCTCTTGCTTGAGCATTTCTTTGATAATTAATATAAAAACATTGTTAAAAGAAACTTGGGGGGTTTTAATGAGGAAATACACTAAAAAGACCTTCACAGATCTTTGAAAATAGAAGTACCTTGAGTTTTTTTTTTTAAAATGTTTCCTGTTTTAGCAATAATTCTTCCTTTCTTTGATCTAAGTATATGTTTAATAAAACTGATGCTTCCTATTTCATAACATAATGAAAAATAAAATAAAAGGATGTTCAATACTTGTAGGCTCTTGTTTGAGATTTTTGCAAATTTTCTTGTTAGTCACTTTTCTTGGACTTATTACAGAATGAAACATACTCTAAATTCTGAAATTGATCAATAAGTTTATCTATATATTGAAGAAGTGTTTATTACTGAAGAGTGAGTATAAATTTTTCTAAGATATAAAAAAATATTATCTTTTATTTTGAGTTTATTCTCTGACTTAGCTCCCAAAATCTATTTATATTATGCATGATTCATTGTTTAGTTAGTAGAACCTCATTCCAAGAAATAAAAGATGCTCACTGTTTGCTGTTATCAGTTACTGTTTCATATACTTCAATTTTTTTATTAGGACGCTTTCTTCACTCTGATTCAGTTTCAAAAATGATAAAACTCATATTAGTGAGACAAATCCTATGAAACACATCTAAATAAATCAACAAGCATATATGTAGAATGAACTAATGTTCAATATTGTTGAATGTGAAGGAACCAAAATTTTGTATAAAGATATGCCAATTTTCATCTACTATCCAACATTGCAAGTGATATTCCCAATAAATGTGCGATTAAACAGTCACAATGATGGATGAAACAAATTATAACATAAAAACAAAGAGCATTGCTTCTCTGTAAAATGCAACATAAGGACATGAACTTAAGAATTCTTCTCTGTAAAATTACTTATCTGTAATGTTCGACAAAAACAGCTGCGAGCCGCAACAAAATCTAGTCAAAAGCACACTATGATTCCATAAATACTAATTTAACATCCACATTGATTATTCTTGACGCATCATTGCTTTACATTAAGTAATCCTCAAGTTCTAAATAAGATGGACTCATAACGACAATAAGAGTAAAAAACAACATCAGACCATAGAATAAGAGAATGGGAAATTAATGCCAGAAGAAGCGGCTAACTGGAGCAAGTTCCCCTTACAATTATCTTAAAATACATGGATGTCACATAGGGTTTAAAGTAGGAATAAACCTATATGAGCCCCATACTTGAAAAGCAAACCCGTAACATAGTAACATCTGTGTTGAGACCCATGTCCAAGTCCAATGATGTTCCACTTAACACCGCCAAGTTTACAGCCAACTGATCTTTTATACTCAGAGATGAGCATATAGTTGTCAGTTTGAAAACTCAGATGACACTAGTACAAAGAAAAATGGTATGGATCACAAAAACGATGAACAAGGAGAGGAACTTCACTATTGTTAAGGGGATTCCGAAGAGAGAAGCTATGTGAATGACCTTCTTGGGCATTGATCATGTAACAGCCGGCAGGTCCAAAGAATTTGTAGCCAGAGGAGATAAGATGACAGATGGTGTATACTTTGTTCAAAGCCATGGAGTAGAAGTGCAGATTGGCCCCCTCACTGCTGTTGAGGATCCAAGGGTATAGGGGGAGGTTGGCCACAGAGGAAGAGAAATGCCAAGGCTTACAAACTGCTCGGGATCGAATGAAATCAGAGATGTCAGGGAGATTTTTCAGGATGAGAGCAAATAGTTCTGACGGAAGGTCTGCCCAGGTCCTTTCTATTTCAATTGCCTTCTTATCATTCTCCTCCTCCATTGTACTTCGACATGAAAGCAATAGGGCAGGGAGCGAGGGTATTTGTTTGACGAATACATTATGAGTTATCACTATATATTATATGAGGAGGGATCCACTTACACCATTTTTTGGTGACACCGGATTACACTCTATATTTTTGAAGTCCAAACAGTTGATCCAAACCATTCAATATAGCGGATATATTAAAATGCACTTGCTATAACGATAGGTACAAAAAATTCACTCCTCAGTATAATGTACTAAGACAATTCTATCTACTTTTTTTGATGCATCTTTAAAGCACATATTTTCTATGCATGTATCTCTCTAAGGCACCTCTTCTAAACGGACGAGGCAAGAGAGGCGATATATTCACCGATAATGCAATCAGAGACAAAGAAACTTCAAAACTTGAGTTGAAGTTTCGTAAGTATTTTTGTCTTTCTAGTTTTCGATTTTGTATTCATTTACCATATTTTTTTCTGAGGTATTGTACATTTATATAACTGTATGTATATATAGTTCGATCTAGCATTTTTGTTATATTTTTTTTTTTGTAGTCTGTAAATTGGTTGTAAACTTGTAATGTAAGTTCACATCTTATTTGTGTAATTTAATTATAAATGTTGTTTATATTGATAAATATAGTGTTTTAATATGTGTTGTTTTAAAATTCATAGTTTTTATATGTGCAATAGCTAGTAAATATGGATGCTAGCCCATTATAAATCATATGTGCAATATATATAATAGCAAGCTCATTTTAATGAAAAATAGAGGTGGTGTGGTAACTCGTGGCACCGGAACCATCATCTATTTTTCTTTGTTAGTGACGTATGATGTATTAGTGCCTAAACCATCCTTGTTGGCATCACTTCACTTTTAAATTCTGCCTCATAGTTTTTAAATGTCTTTTTTTTTTTTTAATCTTTTCTTTCTTATGTTTTCTCTGTAAATTATTCTTTCAGGCCATGGCAATTGGCACAGTAGCTAGCATGCATTGTGCTATAACAATGTAAATGTCTTCAAAGGAATTGTCAAAATGAGGCGTGGTATGTAAACTATATATTTTGTATGTGATTTGTATAAACTTCATTTCCCTACCAACTTTTTCAGCAGTGCATTTTCTGTGATTTAGGGTTTAGGGTGCCGGTGCCACGAGTTACCACAACCGCTATTTTTCATTAAAATGAACCAGAATTTTAAAGATGATGGTTTAGAGTTTAGCAACTTTAAACCCTAAATCCCTCTGATAAGTAATTCAATTTTTTCTCAGGGCTGACAGCAACAGTTATTGCCGAGATTAATAGAATGAAGGACGTATATGATGCTCTCTAGCTATGAACTTTCTACAGCTCGCTCGAATCTAAGATATGATTATGTTACAGATCAATACTTTTATGATCTATTGATCTGTATGTATTTCATTGTTTTATGTGAGCACGAGGTCAATGAGAAACTCAAAAGTTTTCATGGTTTATCTATATATCAAAGACAAAGACCACAATTCCTCACTTACTCGCAAGCGTATTGAGGAAATAAAGAAGGCATGCACTGCCTCTGGAGTCTGGCTCAATCACTAGAAGGGTTTTCAATTTCTTCCTTTATCCTTATTTATTTAGGTAGCTCAATTGTATCTTTTGTTATAGGGGTGTGGTCATGCCCCTCAAAAGAGCATAATCAGGCATATAATATAACATTTTCTTTTAATAGTAGTGGAAAGATCCACCGACTTTTATTAAAGCCAAACTATACTGAATGAAAGTACCCGAAAAAGGTACTACATACAACATAAACAGTACATACCAGTATCCTGCATATAATATAACATTAACATTGTTGAATATACCTTTCCTTTATAACATTCTTTTCCCTGTATATCCCTGTATATCAATGCATGTCTGAGGAAGAAAACGGAATTAACTTGGGTTCTTTTAAAGATGTAAAAGAGGATATGTGTTATGTTTCCCTTATTAAGAGGGACATATGAGATGCTTGTTCTTGTAATAAAGGGGCATATGAGAATATGTATGGCACTTTTTTGTTGGGGTGTTCTGCTAATTGAATTTTAGGGTAGTACACACTTCCAATAAACAATATGACCTGGTTAATTGTTAACACAATTTTTTTTTTTGCAAACGATCAGCACTATAACAAGATTTATTTTGTAGGGGTAATAACCAGATTATAGAAAATCTCAATCCGATACTGAATATCCAGAGATAATTCTCCTTCTATGTATAAAAGGCCTCTGCTAGGAAATTGTTTTAATTTACAGATCATGTTTCCCTTTCAATTACTAGCAATGTAATTCGCCTATTAATAGGCTGCAACATCCTCTTTATCAAAGATATACAAAACAGAAATTCAAATACTATTTGTCTTCCTCTTCCTTGCTTATTCAAAATACAAATACAAATGAGTATCTAGAAAAACGTTTATGGTATCAGAGCTCCCATGGCCACTGCCTCCCAAACAGTTTCACCACCCCCTCCACCTAATCCGCCTCTATTACCTCCTCCCATCGCAGATCCTGTCATACTCCTAAATTTTCCAATAGCCACAAAATTAAATCACACCAACTACCTCACATGGAAGTCTCAAGTTCAACCGATTATCCACGGCTTTAATCTCACCCGGTTTCTTGAAGAAACACCACCTGCAAAGACTATTCGTTAAGACACCGGTCAAATCAGCGACAACCCGGCTTTTCACTCTTGGGATCGTTCAAGATCAGATGATACTCGGATGGCTCAGATCCTCCCTCACTGAGACCATCCAAGGTCAGGTAGCCGCTTGCCAAACCACCGCTGATCTCTGGAGCCGTCTCAAGCACTCTTATTCCGCCACCTCCAACGCTTGATTGACTGACCTCCGCCGTCAGATTAACACTTCTATCAAAGGCTCTGCTTCGTGCATCGATTATCTCAACCGCCTAAGGAGCTTATCCGATGAACTCTCCTTTATTGGGTTTCCGATGAGCGACGGGGACCTCGTCTCAGCCTTGCTAAATGGACTCGGGTCAGAATACAACCCGTTTGTCACCTCGGTCACCACCTCTAGTCGCCATCTCCCCTTCTCCTTCTCGGAACTCCACGGCGCACTGTTGAACTACGAATCTCGCCTTCAAGGTCAGTCAACCCAGTCTAATTCTCTTCCATCTATTGATTCCCCAGGTGCTTTTTATGTTAAGCCTAAACCCAATAACCCTCATGGATACCAGCACAGACCCAACAACCCACCATCCTATCAGAAATATTCCCAAACCCAACAGCAACCACGCTACCAAGCCCCCAACAATTACCAACCAAGGCCTCCAAACCAAACTCAGCCTGCAAACCCCACTAACCGACCCTCTGCTGGACCAAAAACCCCTACTGACCTAAATTCAAAGCCTCAATGTCAAATCTGTCAAAAAATTGGTCACGTTGCAAAGGCTTGCTATTTTCGCTATGACCCTGATCCATCCTACCGTGGCAAACCGGCTCACTACCAAGCTTACGTTGCACAACCACAAAGCTCAACCGCCTCTTCTTCTAAATGGGTTTTGGATTCCGGCGCCACCAATCACGTGACAAATGATCTCAATAACCTCTCTGCCTTTTTCAACTACGAAGGCAATGACTCTCTCCAAATTGGCAATGGTGCGGGTCTACCGATCCTTCATATCGGTTCTTCTACTCTCTCTTTTTCTTCTCATTCTCTTTCTCTTACCAAAATTCTACATGTCCCAAAATTCACAAAAAATCTTCTAAGCGTGTCACAACTCTTATTAGATAATCCTCATCTAACAATTGAATTCTCTAATTTATTTTGTTATTTGAAGGATACCCCAACCAAGGCTACTATCCTCCACATTCCATGCAATAATGGCCTCTTCTCATTTTCTCCATTCTCTTCACTACCTCCTCAAGCTCTCCTAGGTGTTCGTGCTAGCGCCGACATGTGGCACGCTCGCTTGGGCCACCCCTCCTCCACCACCACTTTACACTTATTAAATCATGCAACTTTACCTTGTAATTCCCAAAAATTAAGCACTTGTCATGATTGCTTCATGGCTAAGTCGCATAAATTACCATTTTCTCCCTCTCTTTCTACTACTTCTTCACCTCTTGAATTGATACATTCCGATGTATGGGGACCTTCACCCATTTCATCGTTTAATGATTTTCGCTTTTATGTTATTTTTGTGGATGACTATTCTAAATTTACTTGGATTTATTTTATGAAAAACAAAAGTGAAGTGCCCTTTATTTTCTCTCGCTTCAAATCACAAGTCGAAAACTTGCTCTCTACCACAATTAAAACCTTACGAACTGATGGAGGAACGGAATACCTACCTATTGCCAAACAATTCCCTCACCTAATCCACCAAACTACATGCCCTTATACACCCGAACAAAACGGACTAGCCGAACGAAAACATAGGCATATAATCGAACTAGCCCTTGCCATCATGTCTCATGCCTCCCTACCATCACTTTATTGGGATGAAATATGCTCAAGTGTTATTTATCTCATAAACCGCCTCCCAAACAATTCAGCTTTCATCCCCTACACCAAACTTTTTTCTAAAAACCCCGATTACTCATTACTTAGAGTTATTGGATGCCAATGCTTTCCGTATATTCGATCTTATAACTCCAACAAACTAGAACCTCGTGCTATTCCTTGCCTATTTCTTGGTTATGCAACAACCCAAAAAGGCTACCGTTGCCTTCACTTACCAACAAACAAACTTTACATCTCTCGACATGTCCAATTTGATGAATCACATTTTCCTTACAAAAATCCACAACTTTCGGCCACTGTAGAAATAAATCAAAACCCCCTCAATTGCCAGGCCGCCACTCCTCTGTTTTTAATTAAACCAAATACAACTTTTCCTAATACCCAATTACAGCCCGAAATTAATACCTCTGCTGGGCCTTCTCGGCCTGCATCACCTATCCCTCCTTGGCCTGCTTCTAATCAGCCCACTACCCGAACCCTTTCACTTCAGCCCGCTACTGAATCCCATTCATCCGACACTACACAACCTCCAAATTCCTCTCCTGGATCCGATACAACAACTCAAATACCACATGCCCCACCAACCTCTTCCTCTCATCCGATGACTACAAGAACAAGAGACAATACCCGTCGCACTCGTACCTTCCCTGATCACGTTGCATTTTCAACCACACTTGAAACTGAACCTACATCTTTTACTCAAGCCAACTCTAGACCCGAATGGCGACAAGCTATGTCTCTTGAAATAAATGCTCTCGCCACCAACAACACATGGACCTTAATCCCTCCACAACCGAATCAACATCCCGTCGGATGCAAGTGGGTCTATCGCATCAAACGCCATGCTGATGGTTCAATTGAACGATACAAAGCCCGCTTAGTTGCTAAAGGATTTCACCAAACTGAAGGCATTGACTATTTTGACACTTTTAGTCCTGTGGTTCGACCAACTACAATTCGCATCATCATTTCCATAGCAGTCTCCTCTCACTGGCCGATACGACAACTCGATGTCCACAATGCCTTTCTCAACGGAGATCTAACTGAACAAGTTCTCATGACTCAACCACCTGGCTTCATTGATCCTGACCATCCTGACCATGTATGCCTCTTATCCAAAGCAATTTACGGTCTCAAACAATCATCCCGCGCTTGGTTCACCAAACTCAGCTTAGTCCTTCTCACCATAGGATTCGTAGCCTCCAACTATGACCCTTCTCTCTTTCTTTCTCACTCTCGTGACCATACCACAATGCTCCTGATCTATGTCGATGACATATTGATCACAGGCAACAACCAAACTCACATCAACCAATGCATCTTACACCTACAAAATACCTTCTCCATCAAAGACCTCGGTACTCTTAGCTATTTTTTGGGCATCGAAGTCCGTACCACTAATCTCGGCCTACACCTCAACCAAACCAAATACCTTCAAGACCTTCTCAACCGTACCAACATGCACATCGCCAAACCCTCTCCCACACCCATGACTCCCAATGCTTCTCTTTCTCATGAAGATAGCACTCCTTTTGACAACCCACACCTCTACCGAAGCATAGTTGGTGCTCTCCAATACGCCACTATCACACGACCCGATCTTTCTTTTGCTGTAAATAAAGTTTCCCAGTTCATGCATGCCCCCACAAATAACCATTGGTTTGCTGTCAAACGCATCTTGCGATATATTCGTAGCACATTGCATCATGGCACCACCTTTTATTCTACCTCTACTCCCATTTTACATGCCTACAGGGATGCTGACTGGGCTGGCTCCCTTGATGATCGACGCTCGACTTCTGGTTTTTGCATATTCTTAGGCCAAAACCTCATCTCCTGGAGTGCCAAAAAGCAACCGACCGTTTCTCGCTCTAGCACCGAAGCCGAGTACCGTAGCTTAGCAATCACTTGTGCCGAGCTACTTTGGATCCAATATCTTCTCCAAAAACTTTGCATACCTCTTCATTCAACTCCAACCTTATGGTGTGACAACTTAGGCGCCACATTTTTAGCCTCCAACCCAATGTTCCATGCTCGCACGAAACACGTGGAAATTGATTACCACTTTGTTCGTGAACGAGTGGTTTCAAAAGAGTTGAATGTTCGCTTCCTATGCTCCAAGGACCAGTTGGCTGACATCATGACTAAGCCGCTTCCCACTTCTCGTTTTCAATTTCTCACAACCAAGCTCACCGTGACAGATGTCACTCCGGCTTGAGGGGGGCGTAATAACCAGATTATAGAAAATCTCAATCCGATACTGAATATCCAGAGATAATTCTCCTTCTATGTATAAAAGGCCTCTGCTAGGAAATTGTTTTAATTTACAGATCATGTTTCCCTTTCAATTACTAGCAATGTAATTCGCCTATTAATAGGCTGCAACATCCTCTTTATCAAAGATATACAAAACAGAAATTCAAATACTATTTGTCTTCCTCTTCCTTGCTTATTCAAAATACAAATACAAATGAGTATCTAGAAAAACGTTTAAGGGGCAAGTACATGAATGAGAGCCGGTCAATTGACAACTCTGTTTTGGTGAGTGCATAAGCACACAATGAATATATTAAATTATTAATAGCAGTTGATCATATTCTATAGTTTATATTAAAATACTAACATTTTGCGAACTCTTATTAGATGATAGTGATATTCCTTTTGGTGCCAATTAATATTGTTTGCTATTCCATTTCTCAACAAGAAATAGCTACCATTCGGTTTGTCATAACCTCCAAGATTCTTACATATTCTTGCACAAACAAATACGCAGTACCATTTTAATACTATGATCATTTCTAAAATAGAAAGATTATATCGATGACATACTTCAAATATGTCTTTGGGACCTTTTTTTCTTAAGAGGAACATGTTTTGGAGGCTTTCGGGGGTGGGATAACTTCTCTTTTTTAAAAAAGTTGTTTTGCTATTTAAATACTAAAGAGGAACTTATATTAAATGTTTAACAACTGCAGAATTCAGTTTTTGATGGGCTTTCCTCAGTTTCCTGGAGTGCTGCCATCAAGTGTTTAAACTCTTTTTGCACAATTCATGGTTTGTAATGTTAACTGCATTGATCTCTTAGCTACTTTGATGGATTATTTCTTCTAGCTAACATGTTGCCTAACATCGACTCTGCATCACTTTAGTCTTTGATCAAGAATTGCTATAGGCATATGCAACTAGAAATGCAGGCATAGTTGTCTAGACTGAAACAATGCATGAATTTCTCTGTGTACAAGAAGTTTAAGATTAGAACCAGGCATTTCTTAATATGTTTGTGGTACATAGTGTCGAAATATCACCATAATATATAGAATTGCTGGGAATAGCATTTGCTTCATAGTGGGTTTGTCAATGCATGAGTTTAAACAGTAATCAGCATGGTTCCGAAAATCGGCCGATTCCGAGTTGACTCGGCCAAGTTAACTCGGAATCGGCGGTGTCCGGGCCGAGTTTTATCCGATTCTCGCGCCCGTGCGAGTTTTTCGGCAAAACTCGGATGAACAGTGTCGAGTCAGCCGAGTTTTACCCGATTTTGCCCGATTCTCACTAACCTGTGCGAGTTTTGTCCGATTATCGTAGGCTGAGTTGTGCTGAGGAGAAGAGAAGAATCGGGTTTTGGAGGAAAAAACGGGTTGAACAGTGTAGAATCGACCGATTCTGCCGACAGTCGTCGAGACGGGCCCATACGGCATAGAGGCGAGAGCGGGCAAATCAAATCCCGTCGTTTCTTTCTCTTGGCAGGAAGGAAAAGAGAGAGAGGGAAGGCGGAGTGAGCACCGTGCTCAGTGGCAGAGAAGGAGAGAGAGAGAGAGACCACTCTTGCGTGAAAGGGAGAAGGAGAAGGGAAAAGGAAGAAAGGGGGTCTGTGGGGCCCGTCGACAGAGAAAGGAAAAGAGAAAGGGGTCATGGACCCGAAATTTTAACTCAATGGAGCTTATTCCCCATTTTCAATTCCATTCAAAGATCAAAGGGTGAGATTGCTTTAGGATTTGTGCTTGATTTAATCCAAAGGTTCAAAAAAATTCAGAATTTCAATATGAACTCATCTAATTCAAAATCAAAGGTTGAGATGACTTCAAGAGCCGTGCTATGATGAGATCCAAGGGTTAAGACAAATCCAGAATTAAAATGGGGTTTCCAACTAAATTGGTTTGAAAAGAAAATTTTCGTTATAATATTCATATATGCATATAAATATCTAATTTGGCTATATAATTCATTATGAACGAGATTTGTAACTTTTATAATTTTTATTAGTACGAGAGATTCGTATTTTTATTCTCCTAATTAGAACTCAATATATTTATTTATTTTCATGAATTGAATTAATTTGGTTCATTTTCTTTCTTAAGTTTCACGATGGTAATGAATTTTCTTTCTTAAGTGTGTTCTATTTGTAATGTTTGTAATACATTATATAATTAGTAAATTATGTGAGTGTAATATTGTCTTAATTAACATAGTCTTTTACAATTATTGTTATCAATTTTTTTCTATTTTTTGGCTACAAAACAAGGGTTCTGCCAAAAAAACCCAAGTTACTGATCTGATTCTTCCGATTCTGGCCGATTCATCCGATTCAAACTCGGCGGTCAAAAATCTGATTCTGATTCCGATTCCGAGTTTCAGAACCTTGGTAATCAGTTGATAGAACATCATAAGGTAAACTATGCTTTGTACATGCAATGCAATTATCATTTTTCTTATGTGATGAATAATTTGGTACGAATAACAAAGGTTTGAATTAAAGGATAGATAAATATTGACTTCTATTAGTTCTTTACTGAGTTCTTAGTTTTGAGAGGTTGAACAATTAATGATGTTGTAAACAATTTATTTACTGTAAACTTGGTAGAATTCACATCCCTCAAGTTACCGGACTGGATGTTATAAACATCTGGATACAAAATGAGGCTTTGCTAGTAAAATGGCTATGGAAAGCAAAGCAAGAATTAAATGGACATTGGTTGGAGACGGTACTGAAACTTTATGGATCTACGGACCTGACACAGATTCAACAGCCTGAGTGTCTCTCCTTCTTTCTAAGGTCCCTAGCCAACCTAACGGAAATATGCAGTGCAGCTACATCCGTTGATCCAAACTCAGGGTTGCAGGTGTGGAATCTGTCCAGCAAGGGATTCTTCACAACCACATCGGTGTATCGAATACTACATAATCCGGGTGTTCAGGATGTCTTTTGGAAAAAGGCTATGGAAGATCAAAGCACCGACTAAGGTCAGGATATTCTTCTGGCTATTATTAAGGAAAAGAATTCTAACACAGCACCTACTAACAAGGAGGGGGTGTACGGTGATACCGGGATGCCACCTGTGCCCAAGCCGGGAATTGGAAAAAATACAGCACCTCCTGTGGTCGTGTATGTACTCGGAAAATTTCTGGAGAGGATTGCTAGGGTCTTACAAAGGATCTGGTGGGAAGAAGGAAGAGCCTTGAGTCCCGCAATAGGTCCGACTTGGGATACGATAATCACTGCAGGATGTTGGAGATTGTGGAGGGAGAGGATCAGACGCTATTTCTCAAACATTAAAACAACCACTCAAGTCCATATTCAGGAGACGTCCTTGGATATCCAATTATGGATGACGAACTGCTGAGCTAGGATAGTTAGATGTGAAGGGGGCTAGTGATCTTGGATCTGAGGGAGTCAATACTTTTTGTATATAGAATAAATCCAAGGGATTAATAGAGGTTAATCCAGGTACCCCTGGGCTTTGTAAAAAACTTTTTTTATTAATACAAAATCGTTAGCAGGCTCTTGCCGCTAACCTTCCAAAAAAAAAAGTTACCGGACTGAGTACAATTGAATCGAATGGTCCAAAATTGTTCTTTTTAACTTGGCAAGAATCTCAAAGCACAAATAATACTGCCCCCTGCGCTATCCCGAGCAAGCACTAATTGAGAGTAAATCTGAGCCGTCTGTTTCAATTGTGTTGAGTCAGGTACCTTGGAGGATACAGATCCAAACTTGGTAGCCACTACCAACCAATTTTATTTTAAAAAAAAAAACTTCTATTAGTTCGTGCCACGTCCTAATATATAACATCACCAAAATAGTTGAAGTGTTATAAAAATGTTATCTGTACAAATTTAAATAAACCAATTGGGCAAATATCAAACAACTGGAGTAATCACATTTGCATAGTGTAAATTAAAATGCAATCAATTACAATAAGAACAATGTTTATTTAATTAGTTTGCGCCACAACTCATGTTCAATTGTCACCGATATATTTAGAAGTACTACAGGTGTAGCCTATATCAAATTATTATACTAAAAAAGACGATTTGATAAACATAAAAACTGCTTTTGTGTTTAGTTATAATTGTGATGGAATGTACTTTTAATTAATTGTTGTCCAAATCACATTTAGAACTAATCAAACGCTAGACAAAGGAGTAAAGTGTGGAAATTATCATTTAACAGTGGATAGCATTTGTTCATTTAAATTAATACATAGTATACCAAATCTTAGGAATTTTGCTGTTAAAAGAAAACTGCAATGCTTTGATATCACTAAGATGTTAAGCATTACATGAAATGTCGTTTACATTAGGGGCAGACCCACACAAATTAAGCCAGTGGGGAGGGGCAGCTGCCTCCTAGATTTGGAATTCAATGGAAAAATACAGGTTTTTTTGCTCTTTTATGGAAATTGATTTGCTTCTCTCTGGAACTGGAAAACCTGACAGGTAAGTCCGAAAGCACTGTTAATTAGAAATTTTGTTTTTTTTATAGAAATTATATAAAAATTTATGGGTCCTGACCAACTTTGTTATTTTTTAATATGTAGAATGATATTATTTTGTTGTTTTTTATTATGTAAGAGTTACTTTTATTGTTTCTTATTATGTTGATTGTTTTTTTATCTAATACCTTATTAGTTAATAGATTTGAATCCAATAATCTATTTTTACCCAATTCCTACCCCTCCCTGACAGAAATTCTATGTTTGCCTCTGATTTACGTGGTGTTAATTATAGATTATTACAGATTAGATCAAAGTTGTATTGCAGATAATGAGTAGTTTTCTCGAATTAGCAATCTAGCTTGCGTGGATAATCACACAAGTTAATAACACAAGCAAACAGCTTTGCTGGAAACAATAATTGTAGGATATACATGAGAAATATATAACGAGCATAAAAATAATCCTAAAACAATTTAGTTCAGAATTACATTTAAGATCTAAACAGCATTCTTACACCAGCAAATTACATGGCTCAATCTTTTCCTCTCTTCCAATGATATGTGGGACACCCAATAAATTACATCAAATTGCAGATTTGTAGTATTTGAAAACTAGATATGCAGCCCATGCTATGAACTCCATGAAATTCATTGACAATTTCCATATATAAGTTGATATCACGACACAAATATACAATTAATTATGTAGCTAAAAAAAATAGTTGGTGCTTATCCACTACTTTTAGGAGTTGATCGGTACCTGAATTAAAATAAAATTTGACATCTAGTTGGCTATGCTAATTATAGAATTTTAAACTCCATGAAACAAATTCATACCACACATGTCAATAATTAATATTCTATCATATAGAGATATGATAATTTAAAGAGTGGGATTTAAAAAAAAAATTTGAAAGAGCAATAGTTTGTTACACGCTATCTAATTCTTCTTGTAATGTTGTCTAAGAATCTAATGGACCTTTTCTCAACAAAAACAGAAAGATATTAACCCAACGAAATAACCACAAAAATTGTAGAGTTCAACAGCTATTAATGAATAAAATTTGTTTAGTAAAATCTCCTTGTAAATTATATAATCCTGAAGTTCACAAAGAAAAAGAAACTAGCTTACAAGAATTAATGAAAATTAAATGGAAGAATGAATAAACAGGAAAGTCTATTGCTTCTTTTATTTTCTATTTTATAAATGATTAAACTAAAATATGCTAGCAGAAGTAAACAACAAATAACTATTACACAGGATGGATGTCAACACACACACACACACACACACACACACACACACACACACACACATATATATATATATATATATATAAACGTTCCACAAACCACAACATATCACAAGTTCTCTGTGTTTGGATTACATATCCACATGATATTGTAAATTATGACAACTTAGATCAGTATTAATTTAAAAAACTGGGTATGCTTTTTTAGCGAAACAAAATCAGCGCCCTCTTACTCCATATCAGACACGGTCGTCTAATACTTTCACTTGTGGAATAATGTTTGTAAAATTTGGTTCAATTGTGATAAATTTCTATCAACATATCTTCAAAAAATAAATAAGACGAAATGGAAGAGCTTGAAAACATGCTTAGATCAATGGACAAGAAGTGCCTCACACTCAGGATGAAGGTAGCTTTAAATGCCACGAAGTTCTTAGTGCTAATAAGTCCATTCACCTTACATGATCCAAGCCGTTTGTTTTTTTTTTTTTTTTTAAATATATATTTTGGTAGTCAAGGCCACCAATTAATATGGCAGAAATATTAGAATCTCAATGCACATGATTTTGAAGAGAGATGTCATCGCCATCTATGTTTCTAATTTCACAAGCAAGATGGTATAATTAATGATGATTAAATAATGGTGGAAACGTGTTGTAAATAAATAATTACAGTTAAATGTGAACTTTGTAAATAACTTTTTTAATCAATGAAATTGACAGTGTTAATTCTCACTGTCCTTCAAAAAAAGAAAAAAATGATGGTAGAAACGAACCGTAGCCATGCATCCATCAGTTAGCAATATATATTAGGAATCTTCATTGCCACGATATGATACCTATATATTAGGATGAACAAGAGTGAAAAATAAATTAAAATGGGTGTTTTTGTGAGAGAAAAAGTAGGAGGCTGCAAGATGAAACCTCCTCTAGGCATCAACTACTGGCCCTTTCTGGTACGGGTCTCCATGGTCATTTCCACTGTTCTCCTTGTCTGTCGCCCTCCTCATGTCTACGTTGTCAGTGTTTTCAGTTATGCTTCAGCTTCGGTTTCCACAATGCCACTACCCTATGTGGACCCATGCGCCGATCGCTACATTTACGTCTACGAAGACCTGCCAGAGAAGTTCAATGAGGACATACTGCGGGACTGCCGCAGCCTCTCTCCCTGGATGTGCCCCTTCTTCACTAACTCCGGTCTTGGGCCCGAGCTCAATGGCACTGATGTGGATGAGGTGCTACAAGATACAGGATGGAATCTGACCAATCAATGGGTACTTGACACCATATTCCACAAGCGCATGAAACAGTATGACTGCCTGACCAAGGATTATTCCTTGGCTACAGCCGTCTTTGTCCCCTTCTATCCCGGCCTCGATGTGACCAGGTTCCTTTGGGAACCAGAAATAGCAAGGGGGACAAATTAGGTCTGGAACTGATCGAGTGGCTGAAGATGAGACATGAGTGGGCAGCCAGGGGAGGCCGAGACCATTTCCTTGTGTCGGGCCGCTCCACATGGAACTTACAGCGGGGACTAGATGAATCGTATGCTTGGGGTAGCAAATTCTTGGTGATTCCAGAGGTGCAGAACATTACGGTGCTCACTGTGGAAAGACGGCTGGTTGGCAAGAACGAGTTTGCCATACCCTATCCGACCTACTTTCACCCATCGGGAATGAGCCAAGTGGTGGAATGGCAAGAGAAGGTGCGATCAAGTAAAAGGCCTTGGCTCTTCTCCTTTGCCGGGGGGAGAAGGCCCGACTATCCAGACATGGTACGCAATTACTTGATAGATCAGTGTGCTGAATCAAGCCGATCCAAGATGCACGAGTGCGAGATCGGAGGGGTAAGGTGTAACTCGCCAAGCAATCTGATGAGGTTGTTCATGCAGTCCGATTTCTGCCTGCAGCTGCCTGGCGACACGAGAGCGAGGCGGTCAATATTCGACTCGATGTTAGCTGGGTGTGTGCCCGTGTTTTTTTCATAACGAATCAGCCCACACTCAGTATAAATGGCATTTTCCAAGCAAGTTGGAGAGCTTTTCGGTGTACATATGGGAAGATGAGGTGACAAATGGATGGGTGTGGGCGGAAGAGGTGTTGCTCCGGTACAGCGAAAAGGAGATAAGAGAGATGAGAGACGAGGTGATAAGGATGATACCGACACTGGTATACAGGGATCCCAGGTACAGGTCGGTTGATTTCAGGGATGCCTTTGATGTGGCTGTTGACAGAGTTGTTGGGAGGATGAGAGAAATTTCAGTAACTGATAGTTAATTAGCTGTGATTACAGAAATTAAACCTTTCACAATAATTATAAAGAGGTGCCTATAATTTATTTCTCTCCTTCTCATTTAATTTTATTCTTTGGAAATAAAATATCTCTTTTTGTTGTACTTTGGAAACACTTATTCAATGCAAAACTTGTGATAAGTGATAACGCAGGACTTTTTTCTTACTTGCACCCTTCTTTGATTCCTCTTTACTTCCGTGTTGTTTCTCTGTTTTTTTGCTCTTTTTTTTTCTTTTTGTAATTTCTTCTTCATGTATAATCAATTAATCATCCATGATGGTCACTTATAATTCATCAAAAAATTTAATAACCAAGACTCCTGCGTCTATTAATATTTCAGGTCATATTTTAGTCACTCAACAGTACTTTAAGCCATCTGAAAGGAAATTAACATTTACAAATAATTAAAAAAGGAAATTAACAAAAATACACAATGAGCACTTAATTGGAGCACCAAAGTACAAGATTTTGCATGTGCCATAAATGTAGAAGATTTTACCATATAATTATTTAGTGATCCGAATAGTTGAAATCCAATGAAACAAAAGCCTGATCATTTGTCCATCATTATGTTGTGCTTTTGTTAATAGATGTAGATAAAAACAGATGATTAGTGAGGGGATGAGGAAATATATATATACAAATAAAAGAGGTGTTTAGCATTAGGAAAGGAAAAACATAATAGTACGTAATATAATGAGGAGGGTTCCAATACTTAATGCTTTTCACACCTCATAATGTCTCATATTTAATATATATATTCGTTTTTAAAGTTCAAACTGTCGATTTGAACCGCTCAACATGATAGAAATCCTTTCTTTGTATATTTAGGTTGTTTGCACTAATACATACTTTAAAAACCTCTCTTATAAAGATTTTGTTTCAACATGAGTATGACATCAGCGACTGTCCCTTGATGCTACAAAGTTTGATCAAAAGGAAAAAATAAAATTATTGGATTTAGTACTAAATGTAAATCCAACATTCTTAAACCTATTAAACAATAGCATTCAAAATTATATTAAGGAAATTAATTATAAAACCAATATATATTCCGATTCATCTTATTTATAAATTCACATTCATGATGAAAAAAACATGCATTACATATTCATTAATATAATATCAAGATGTTTATTATGTTGTTCAAAGTCGTAACATTTTGAAAATTTTGATATCTATATAGTAATTATCAATTCACCCTTTTATAGAAGTAACAAATAATGGGTGTTCAATGTGAAACTTCTAAAAGATTTGACAGACAAAATAATACAATAAAAATAAAAATATACACGTCCGCCATAAAAAAAAAAAAAGTAATTCAGATTTCGTAATGTAATTGATAATTTGAGTTTGGATCCAGACCAACACACCTGATAACCACTGTGGGTTTAAAAAAAAAAAAGAATTTAGATCCAGACCGTCCAATCCAAATATGCAAAAAAATATTAAAGGGTTTTGTGAATTCTACTTTGGACCAAATTCTGTAAAGTGCGGTGGGTGGGGTAAGGTCGAATTGGTATAAATCATTTTTATGGATTTAAAATGTGATAAGATTAATAGATCCATAGTACATTTTTGCATCCGATAGGTTCTGGGCTATCTGATCATGAAGTGGAGTGCTGGCGCCAACTTACCCAAGACAACTCCTTGCCATGTACTACTGGTGCTACAATCGATGGAAGGTTAATTTTATCGATAATTTTAATTAAGGGTTAATTTTTGGTAGAGGATGGTTCAAATGTTTCGTGCCTTTCATGTTTCCTATTCTATATCTCTATTTTTAAAGTTTAAACTATCGATCTGAACAATTCAATGTGATATCCATATTTAAATATGCTCAGAGATCAAATTATATATTTGTTTGGAATTCTTTTATTATTTTTTAGATGAATACAAAGTCACTATTTAAGGATGGTTCAAAAAACATCGATTTTATATCTATGTTAAAAAGTATTAAAAAAGTTCCAAAAAAATTATAAAATTTGGTCTCCGAATATATTTTAATATGAAGTGATATTAAGAGTTTCGGATTGATAGTTTGAAATTTGAAAAAAAAAAATATAATATGAGACACAGTGAGACACAAAAGACATGAGACATTTGAACCTTATATTGGCTGATTTTTTTATTAATATCCAAAAAATAAATAAAATTAAAAAAAATATTCAAATCCCGAACGGATCTCAAAAATTACCCAAACTGGTTATCCAATAACCGGATTTGGGACAAATTTCCGGTTAATGGTTTTCCAGACTCAAAACAGTATATCCGGTTAACCATTAACTGGAAAGTTATATTTATATTTTTTTTAAAAGAAAAATAACATATCCGGTTAATGGTTAACCGGACTTGTATATATATATATATAGAGAGAGAGAGAGAGAGAGAGAGAGAGATAGACTAATATACAATTAATTGTTTCTGAGGTCCCGTACAATCAAGTCATTTTTCAATTTTTAAAGTCCAAATGATCGATCCAAACAGTCCATCTTGTTCTCCATATTAATATGTGCTTGGAGACCAAATTTTACATTTTTCTGAATTTTTTTACTATTTATTAAGCCACTTTGAAAACTGCTGATCCAACGGTGGCTTAACAAAATAGTAAAACCAGAAGCCACCGTTGGATCAGCGTTTTCAAAGTGGCTTAATAAATAGTAAAAAAATTTAGAAAAATGTAAAATTTGGTCTCCAAGCACATATTAATATGGAGAACAAGATGGACTGTTTGGATCGATCATTTGGACTTTAAAAATTGAAAAATGACTTGATTGTACGGGACCTCAGAAACAATTAATTGTATATTAGTCTATCTCTATATATATATATATATATTTTTAAAGTTGTGTTTTTAAAAAAAAAAAAATTTATTTATTTTATTTTTATTTTTTGTATTGAAATATTAGAAATGTTGAATATATTTCTTTAAAAATAGATGGAATACAATATAATTTTATTTAGTAGAAAGATTGCAACAAATAACTTGGATCAATATTTTTCAGGCCGGATTTTTTGCGACTGTAAGAAATATTAATATATTTCTTTATGTGTTATTGGAAAAAAATAAAAATGCTTAGATTCTGAGTTATTGATCCCGGTTCAAAAGTCACTTTTATGTAATCCATGAAATATTGTGATTCTTCTAGGACATTTAATTTATAAAAAGTTGTATCTATTTTAATAATTCTTTTTTTAATAACAATAATTAAATAACTTAAAGTTTTTATTTTTTTTCAAAAATAGATACAACTTTCATAAATTAAATGTTCTAGAATGATCACAATATTTCCTAGATTACATAGAAGTGACTTTTGAACCGAGATCAATAACTCAGAATCTAAGCATTTTTTTTCCAATAACACAGAAAGAAATATATTAATTTTTCTTACAGCCGCGAAAAATCCGACTTGGAAAATATTGATCCGAGTTATTTGTTGCAGTCTTTCTAATAAATCAAATTATATTGTATTCCATCTATTTTTAAAGAAATATATTCAACATTTATAATATTTCAATAAAAAAAAATTTATGTTTAAAAAAAAACACAACTTAAAAAAAATAAAAGTTCGGTTAACCATTAACCGGATATGTTATTTAAAAATATATATATATATATATATATATATATATATATATATATATATATATATATATATATATATGAGGAGGGATCAAGTTACAACAAGTTACAACAAGCATTATGTACATTTTCAAAGTCTAAATCATCGATCCAAACCGTTAGATGTGATCTCTACAATAAAATGTGCTTGGAGACCAAATTTTACATTTTTTGGAATTTTTTTACTATTTATTAAGAAGGGTACAAAATTCAACGGTATGAATTTAACTAGTTTTTGTACCCACCTTAATAAATAGTAAAAAAATTCAAAAAAATGTAAAATTTGGTCTCCAAGCACATTTTATTGTAGAGATCACATCTAACGGTTTGGATCGACGATTTGGACTTTGAAAATGTAAATAATGCTTGTTGTAACTTGTTGTAACTCAAAAAATGTTGTAACTTGATCCCTCCTCTATATATAGAGTGAGTCTATGGTACTATGCATATTACGATTTGGCACAGTGTTACGGTTCTATATTTGAGTTTTCAAATTCTAACGGTCGATCCGAACCGTTCATCTTGTTCTCCATATTAATACGTGTTTGGAGACCAAATTTTATATTTTTTCAAATTTTTTTACTATTTTTTTAGATTTATTGAAAATCACTGTTTTTGGATGGTCCAGAATTTCCAGATCAAGTGATTTTCTAAATATCTAAAAAAATAGTAAAAAAATTTCAAAAAATGTAAATTTTGGTCTCCAAACACATATTAATATGGAGAACAAGATGAACGGTTCCGATCGACCATTAAGACTTGAAAACTCGAATATAGAGCCGTAGCACAGTAACAACCCGTGATATGCATAGTACTATAGACTCACTCCTATATATATATATATAACTTTCCGGTTAATGGTTAACCGAATATACTATTTTGAGTCCGGGAAATCATTAACTGGAAATTTGTCCCAAATCCGGTTATTGGATAACCGGTTTGGGTAGTTTTTGAAATTCGTTCGGAATTTGAATATTTTTTTAAATTTTATTTATTTTTTGGATATTAATAAAAAAATCTGTCATATTGGTTATACTACTGCTATATTGGAATATCTTTGGTAGATGATAGCGTGGTATAGTAATTGCATATACTTGTGTTCAGTAATTGTTTTCGTTATTTATTTTTCTATTTTGTTATCTATAATTGCTTGATTGTCTGAGCATATAGGATCATTTATGCATATCTGTTAGTAGGTTATAAAGGTACTATTGTTACATGTCATATTTGTATTTGTAATAATGTCTTCATTAATTGATTATAGCGACCTCTATTATGATTTTTTTCATCTATTTGGAGTAGGTGGCAACCACAAAATTAAGCCTCTCTTTATTTTAGATTGCAGTTTGCACCCGCAAATCAATTGCCTCCTAATTATATGCAGTTGTTGTGGAGTGATCATATTTTCTGTTTTCGCCATGCTTCCTAATTAAAGCATCAACAATTCGTTTTCCTATGTCTCTTAAGAAAAAAAAATGAAAATCAATTTATATATGGATTTTACTGCATATGTACTTTCCTACAACTTATTAGTACTCTAGAATCGTGCTTATTTAGTCAAATAAAAAAGTTTTACAAATAAAAAAGTTTTTAATATTTTGGTGTAAACTATTAAGAATAAAAAGTCCATCAAAATCATCGCAACAAATGGGAAATATATATACTAAAGTTTTTTATTCGTAAAGAAAAATCAATCATCGTAAGAGTAATTTTAATCTAATGTATATAAAAAAAAATACAATTCGCCCTTAGGAAAACATTTCATAATTAATAAACTTACAAGGGTTGATCTGCATATCTGAGAATGCTCTAGGAAGCTAGTAATGCGTTCTACACTTCTACTATAGGAATTAAACCACTGTTTTTTAAGTTAGATTAGTAGCATAGGATGAATTAATTTATGTTGTTTTGTAATGCAGAACAAGTATTGTTCTCAGGCGCCATTAGGAACTATCTTGTAATTAAGTAACCAGTTGCCTATGGACTTACAATAGAACAAAAAATAAAGAAAAAATAAATAGTTCAATAGACCTTTTCTTATTATAGGTTAGCACCCATACCATTCAGATTGGCTATATGTTGTTTAGATATCACAAATTTGCAAAGTTGAGTAACGAAATTTACAAAGTTATTTTGAACGAGGAAATTTAAGAAGTTATATGATACATTAGTAATTTTAGAAATTTGCAAAATTGTTAACTTCTCTTTTCTGTGTTCTGACTCTAACAGGTTTAAGAGGCCTTTATGTGAGGAAAAATCTTATCTGTCGCGTTCCAGGGACTGATATACAAATTTATTTTAAAACTGAGTCCTTTGGAAACTATATTAAAACTGGGTCCCTGCCAGGGACTGAAATTTGACAGAATAATTACTTTGAAGTCATCTTCTTGATCTATTTGTGACATGATAGTCGTCCATAATGTTCAGAATTTTATTTTGTATTTAATTAATTGGTTACGATTAGCTGAACTTAGATAGTTTAGAACGTGGAATAAACGGTAGCCCCATCTTCTTGATCTATTTGTGACAGGATGTAAGGATCTATTTGTGACCAGGGCCCACGAGCCGTAATCTCTTAAATTTCTTTCAGGTCTGAAAAAGGTGGCATGAACCCATTTGAAGAAAGTTATGAGGAGGTTAGAGAGAGAGAGGAGGCCAAGAGAGAAGAGGATGAGAAACCAAAGAGGAAGAGTGTGGATGAGGTTAAAAAAACAGGTCTTCATCTCTTGCTCCGTTTGAACTTTCAATTGAAGAGAGATGACAATGCCTTATTGCAGGATCTGCAAGTATAAGTTGGCCCTTATCCAACTAATTATTGTGATCCTCCTGCTGTGATTCGTGTGTAACGAGTCATTACGCTACCTTGAGTTCAACTAATTTTAATGCCATATGCATTTTTTCTTAGCATGACATTTATATGAATTATTTTGTGAATGTTAATTTGATTTCCTCATCCGTTGCACTGCTTTTAATTGCTTATTGTATTTTTTTTTAAAAGGTATGTTAACATGTAGTTTTTGACCGATGAATTGCTAGTTACGTGTGTGTGCAGGGAAGAACAACAAAATAAAATAATGGAGGTTCAAACACATTAGCTATGGGTACTAGATAAAAAAAAGATGCTTTAACTTCTAATTTTTAATGCTTTAGCTTTTAGTTTTCAACGCCTTGATTTGTAATTCTAATTATCAATCCGAATTAAAGAAATTTATTCTAATTGTATCCTTAAATTTATTTCAAATTCCTATTAGAATTTTAGAGGGGGCAAAAAATTTAAGAGGAGAGTAATTTGTTTTACCTCTAATGGGCTGTAATAGCGGTCCAAAGTTCTTGCTGTTAAAGCCCGGCCCAAAAGACCAGGTATATACTAAGACATGGCGAAACGAGGAACAACGAATAATTTTGGATGCATATTTTAACAGAGTAGATTTGGCTTACTGCAGAATACAAATCACATGCAGTGCTGTTTTTTCCTAAAGGCTGTGCCCTGCATGAAGTGAAAATTGCTCTGTTAAAAGCTTTACCCATAATTTTGATGCTTCTACTTTTTTTTTTTTTTTAGTAAATTTCAACCTTCTAATGTGTATACAAAATGAAACTTAGATAAAATTCAAACGTAAATTTGAACTAATTAAGTATATCACTATTAATGATTTTAAATTCATTGTTTGATGTTGTAGACACAAATTGTACTATTCTGCCACACAGTCTACAACAGTGACCCCACCAAGTATCCTATCCTCTTATCCAAGGCAAAACAAATGCATCATCATCACCAATCAAATACCACTACACTTTTGCCATGATAACCTCCTCTCCCCACCTAATCACACAAACGCCTATTTTCTACCTCTCTTCCCACCGCCCGTCACCTGTTTGACAAAATGCCTCACAGAAGAAATCTCCAATTTCAGTGGCAAAAACCAAGTGCTCTCCTCTCAGAGCCATTAACAATGGAACCATGAAGGATTCTTCGTCAGAAAACAAAGAGGAGGAATAAAAAGACATCGAGATATGTCCAGTTGATTGCGTGATTGAGTTCAAAACCAATGAGAAATTAAAATAAAATAAAAAAATATTAGAGAAGGCAAAGGAGAGAGAATATTTGACACATCACAAGTACCTGTATACATCTAAACACACTATTTTATGGTATTCATCAAGTCACAGAAAGGCCTAGCAATTTTTCAAGATGGATGTGGATAGATATTATAACGGCACAATACAAGCAAGTCACTCTCCTCTTCCCTTGAAAAGATATTATTCAAATTTGAGATTCATATATGCTGCAATATATCACGAGCTTTATTTATTGAACGCTTCCTTCCTTAATTGCTGAGATAACTTGGCCAATGTTCTCAAATTTCTGTCTTTCCTTGAGCAACAACTTTGCAACATTGAGAGCCCTTCTTTCGCAGCTTGCTCTCCTTGACTCGTCTTTGATTGATTCAAAATCCTCAACATGTGCTATCCCAAATATTCTCCTGTTCATACAGTTTCAATAAGCTTGGAATAGTTTGAATACATTCAAATTGAAAATTGAATACATCCCTACCATACCTCACTTCCCTGGTTTATTCAAAAGATACCCAAACTGCCCCTCCTTACGGGGTAATTTGAATATATTTCACAGAAATTGTGAGAAGTTATTGGTGATCATATGTCCCATAAAGTATATGAGATTTGTATATCTCATTTTCTAGACTACTAAACAACTGCAAACACAACTTTACCATGTTCTACCTTAAATGACCTCTGTACATAAGGTATTCATATATCCCTAGGTACTTGTCCAGCAAGGGTTCCACTAAAGCAACTTAATACACCTTAATCCTGCTGAATACAAGTTTTTAAGGAAAAATTAAGAATGTCTCCTTTTGCTCAAATTCTTAATCCAGCTCACTTTTTTTTTTGCAATTTTAAGGCCTTTCCTCTATCTCGTTGACTAAATTTTTAATCCCCGATTTCTTAATCCATGATACTGAAAGACCCCATAGGATATTGGAGTATTCACTCATTGTAGGAGAAACTTTGGAATAAAATGAGAGAGGAAGGGCAACTTAGTATGCTTCTGTAAGTATATATAAATATAGTGAACAAACTACCTAATCATTTTGGCTGCACCAAATCCAAGCGAATCATGAAACAAATTGCTCATGTACTTCTTCTGTGCTGTGCGCAAAATCTCTGCATTGTTGTATACGTCCGGGGGATACACCTCCCCATTTCCATTTTTATGTAGATCCCAAAGAGAACAGAATTTTTTCTCAAACAGTCTCCAAGTTTCTTCTATTGTGTTCAAGATCCATTCTTTGTAGGCCTGAAAATTTTTTAAATCTGTTTTAAAATTTTATTGTCTCTAACTGAGGTATACCAGGTTACAAACCTAATGTCAATACAGGATCTTTTTTCCTTTTATACAGTATTTGGTTTTGCCTCCAATCTAACAACAAATAGAAAATCAACTGTTGTAGATATTAAAATTAGCATACTACTCCGTATACATGTATGTAAAAATCAACATGTATGGTGTCAGATTCTATGATTATAATACCAGCATCAGTAATGTCAGTATATGTACTTGAAACCAATTCAAACATACACATACCTTACGATCATTTGTTTCAGTGGCATGGCCATCTTGTGAGAAATAGGCCAGGATCAAGTTTCCCAAAAATGCTCCTATATCATAGCCCATCGGTGCATAGAACCCAAATTCTGAATCTATGACTTGGGTTGAGTCAGTCGTCACCATCACCGATCCCGTGTGGAGATCACCATGTATCAAAGCCTGTGCTCTCTCACAGAACCTACACATAAATTAGCAAAATCATATTGCTCGGTATTCTTTTTATGAAAAATTACCATTCCAGTTAAGATCACTGCTTGATTTGTATCTGCGAGTGTAAAACCACATTTCAGCTTCTTTGTTCCTTCTATTTGTTTATGTTTATTATTTGTTATTTTTATTCTTTCATGTCCTGCTTTGTATTTGGTTGAAAAATTAGTAAAAAATTGAGGATAACTCAGTTGAATCAGAGAACAACTAAGTTACATTAAGATTCTGGGAGACTCAATAGTACAAGTTCAGAAATTAATCACTATTAAATTTAACAAAAGAAAAAAAAAATCAAATGTCAATTTGTAGTCGAGAAATATAATTTTACATGGATTTGAGCTCGGCAATTTGGAATTTTAGTTCATTGTCCTCTCTAACTGACTTAGCATCCTGATCAAGGTATGGCGAGGTCCAGTGGTTGATGTTAGAAACCCGGTACGGGTCCGTGAAAACCACTTGCTCAGTAAGTCTACACATCTCCACATTTCCACAAAACTCTGAAACTGTATTTTAGAAAACACAAGGACTCTATGAGAATTAATTATTAACCCATGTGGCTATCCTATTCTTTATGCTTAAGAGTTTCAACAGGAATATTTTTTGGAAGAAAGTGGGAGAGTTCCCACCGAAAAGTACATAGTTTTTGTTGTACCAGGCCTCTGGTACCGATTACAAGTTCATGCTAAAAACCACTACTTAAACTAAACTTCTGGTACATAGTTTTTTTTTATAATTAATTTCCTGTTGTTTCAACAGGAAATTAAGCATCAAAAAGTGAAAATAGAGGAATACGCACTTCCAGGTACCGCACCAGTCATGTCAGTACTGGTAAAGCATGACAATAATGCCACTCTCATCATTTTTACATTTTATCATGCCAATTGTCAAAATAGGTTCACTGTGGTAGTGTACCAGTCCTGTCATAATTAACTATACAATCCAACACCAGGTGCACCAGTACCAATTCCAATTTGCCAAAGGAACTATAAATTGAATTCAAAAAGCTAACATATGCAAGAAAGGAGCTATATATAAATTGAATTCAAAAGGCTAACACAATTAAGAACATTTTCTTTATGTTACCAGCTTTCTTGTGATCAGCAGTGGTATGGTATAACAGAGAAGTAAAAAAGAGTGTGTTGGCAATGTAATCCGACATATGTTGAGCTAGCATTGGATACTCAATTCCAGCTATGAGCCCTTTCCTTAAAATAATATGAGGCGGTTCCAGGTATCGCATGCCAATCAGAGACATTGACCTATCAAAGTGGTAGACCTCTGGTACATGCTCTGGGCAGAGACGGCCATGTTCTGTTAGAGTTAGTGCCTCAAAATATGCACGCTCTCTTGACATTGGCCATGAGTCACCAACTAATCTTACATATGGTAGAGCCTATGTTGGTATAGAAGAAGGAAAAAGTAAAGAGAAATGAATTAGGTATATTATTGGGCCTGAATAGTAATGCTATAGTGGTTTGGTATTATATTTACAGTAATCATTTCCAAACCCAATTCATATGGCTCAGATACCATCAGGCGTATACTAATTACTAAAATTAAACCAATACTAAAATCAAAAGGTCAGATAGTGAATTATTACCCAGCAGTGTAGTCCCGACTGGTACAAATGAAATGAGCACATCGATCTATTAACAGCTAGATAAGACTCCAAAGATTTTGGATAATAAAAAATAGGGGAGAAGTTGTAAGACCTGTTTGGCAATGAAAGATCCTTTGCGGGAGGAGACGATGTAAACAAAATTGAGGTTGCCATCGCCGACCTCTTTAATGGTGAGGTGTTGGAGCTCTGCCTCGCCTCCTAGGCGACTGAGAAGAGGTGGCGTCGACTTGATATACTCTACGAGAGATTTCTTGTCAAGCGGGTGGAAACCTCCATTTTTGGGCAATTCCATGGATTAGATTGTATATATTTAGAATGAGACCAAGTAAAATGAGAGAGATGGAGGAGAAGAATGGGGTTTATGCCTTCATGGTGGTGTGTTTAAAGAGAGACTCAGGGGGAGAGAGAATATATATGTATGATGTGATGGGGTGGAGAGAAAGAGAATGTGGTTGGTTCGTCGAACCTGGACTGGTCTCCAGTTTATTTTTCTTATGATGTAGGAATCTGCGATTTATTTGGAAGTTTGAATTCAATGTGGAAAAATGAGATAAAATGCTCCGTGGCCCTGTGTCTTGTGCTTGTCGTTATCAGATATTGATAGATATATGCTCCGAGACATTATTGATTTTTTAAGCATTGTAATTACGAGTAGTACTTTTTCAACATGACTTAACGGTGATGCACACCATAATATTTGTTTTTTTTATCAAGATTAATACTTTGTTTACGACTTGCATCAAAATTTTCTTCTCACACTTAAAGGATTGTGCTTGTTTTATTGTACTGGTGCATCCGTGCCTCTTGTGCTTATCATCTGATTTGTACTCTTTCAATGCATTGGAAAATGATATTTGCCTATTTGGTACTAGTAGATTTAGACATAGCAAACTAATTAGGTACTTAATTTTTTTATGGGCATGTTTTCTGGGCGAGGGGTGGATTCCTTGCCCATTTCTATTTCTCGTTCAGGTGAAAATTATATAATGACCTTTCGTTTTTAACAAAATATTCCAATGGATGCTTAGTTTGGATTGGAGATTGCTTGTTGATGCAACAAACATAAACACAAGGTTGGAAATATTTCCTGGAATATTCAGCGATACAGCAAATTAAAGCATATTTGTTCATTGTAAAATATAAACAAAACAAGGAAAATTTTGTTAATTAAACTAATTCACTAAAACCTTTTAAGCAAAATGTAGAAAGTATATGAAGCAAATGCTACAAAAATCAAGGTCTTCGACAAATTCACAATGGAGATCATGTTGAATATTAATATTGTCAACTGAAACCTAGACCAAAGCAAGGATATATTAAAGTTAAAAAATTGGAGCTTCATACCTTCAAAAGTACAACGAGAAGTAGAATTGACCAAATACAGCAGCTTCTCCAAGAGTACTAGTGATCTATTTCGTTCAACTTGAGTTGCACGGTTAGAAGAAAAACTATGAGAAAGGAGCAGGGTGATAGACAGATGTCAAAAATGAATTTCTACTAAACAAGGGAGGTAAATAGGTAATCAAGAGGCTATTTCATACTACTATTTGATGTTTGGCACGAAATTTCAAACTGGAATAGCAACTATTATGCTACTCCATTCTAAATGTTAGCTGGCAAACAACCCCTAATAATCTAGAGAAGAACAGATACAATTCTATTTTAGGTTATTTTGGTGCTTCATGCAAAATGAGAATATAGCTTCTGAGTAATGACAGAAAGGGCCTCTCTGTTGAATTAACCAATTACCAATATTCTCAAAATGAATGTCATGCATAGAATTCAAGACTCGTGCTGATCAAAACAAAAATATCAAGAGAAAAACTAAAATCATACATTAGAGAACTAAATTTTTGAACCAATACCAATTTTTTTACATATATCAGCAAACAAATTGTCCCAAAAAAGTAGAAGTACAACAAAGCACTTTCTCACTTACACACCAAATTCACCATAATGAATACAACCAACAATTAAAATTATTATTAGCTATTGGTTTTCATCTTCATCTTTTCTAACATCTCTCATCTCAGAAATAAGTTTCTTCATTTCATCTGGACTCTTATGGTTGCTTACTGCATTTAGAAGTATGTCAAAGGTGACATCATTAGGCTTAAGGCCTTGTTTCCTCATCTTCTCGGCCAAATGTAGAGCCTCTCTGATTCTATCATTTTTACAATAGCCGTTGATTAATATACTGTAACTGTGTTGGTCGGGCTCAATGCCTTTTAAGGCCATCCTTTCGAATAAAATTGCTGCTTCATTGAGATGGCCCTCTAGCACATAACCCTGTAGAAGTGATGTGTAAGTGATTACATCCGGTTGCATTCCTCTTTCCTCCATAAAACCAACCAGCATCTCAGCTTCACAAGTTAATCGTTGCTTGCACAAGGAATCTATTAATGCCCCAAAAGTCACTACATCAGGTGAAATGCCTTGCCTTACCATATCACTGAATAACTCAATGGCACGGTTCCACTCACCGACAGCTGAAATCTTGTGGATTATAGAACTGTATGTGACAACATCTGGCATAACCCCTTTCTCTATCATCTCCTGAAGAAGCTCCGAAGCACGCAAGAAGGCCCCCTCTTTGCAACAACCATCTATTAAGGTATTATATATGAACTCATCCGCTTGAAGCCCAGAGCCAACTAATTTGTCATATATTTCAAAAGCCTTATTGATATCGCCAAGTCCACAAAATCCAAGAATGAGACCATGGTAGATATAGATATTTGGAGCAATGCCTTTGACAACCATTTCATCAAACATCCTCAAAGCACTATGTGTATCACCATGGCTGCAAAGACCATGAATAAGACTGCTGTAGGTGTACAAATCAGGAACAAGCCTAAGAGCAGGCATTTCTTCGAACACCTTACGTGCTGTAATAACATCACCATTTTTGCACAGGCCATCAATGAGAATGGTACAAGTGATCACGTCAGGCCTCACTTTTTGAGCAGCCATCTCTTTAAAGACCTCCACTGCCATATCAATCTCACCCTCTTTGCAAAAGCCATGGATTAGACTGCTGTAAGTAATAATATCAGGTTTGCAACTACCCACTTCTCTTGCAATCTGATAACACAGCTCAAGTCCAAGTCTGGTTTCACTGGTGCTGCAAAATCCTTCAATTAAAGTGTTGTAAATGATCAAATCAGGAGTGCAGCCCATTAGAGGCATTTTAGCAAACACCTTAGCTGCAAGCCTAATCTGCTTCAATGCACAGAGCCCCTTGATCAGGGAGCCGAACATGATGGTATCAACACCACATCCTTCTCTCAAGGACTGACCAAGCACACAGAATCCGAGATCCGGTCGACCCATGCGACGGCAGCAATCCATGACGAGGCTGAAGGTATGGACGGTGGGAGAGACGCCTCTATCTCTGGTACGCTTCAAGCTATTAAAGAGGTGGACCACGATTGAGTAGTGGCCGGAGTGCTTTGTTTTAGCAATGGAGGCAAGAAGGCTGTTAATGGCAAAAATGGATGGCGGGTGATTTTGTGGAAAGAGGATGCGATTGAAGAGAAACACAGCCTCTGACAGCTGAAGAATCTCTCCAGCTCGAATTCTCTGTTGTACCAATCTCTCCATGTGACCAGCCAAAGTCTGGGGGTTCTGAGGTGTGATGTGATGATTAACGGTTGAATGTTGTTCGCAGGAGTAGAGAGCAGAGGTTCACGCTTTATAAACAAATCGCAGCTCTGGGTCCACTAACGAGATCGAAGAGTGAAGAGGGTTCTTCAATTGCGGATGGGGAGTTTCTGGGTCTAGATCCAATAAATTTCATTCCCAATAGATGAGAGTAGGCATTGTTTTAAAAACCGGTTCTTATGCGGTATTCAGAAAGCCATTATATATCGTATATATGATATGCGACTGCATATACAGATTTTTATTCTACGGATTTTTATTCTGATTTACATATGCGGATTTAAAAATAAAAATTCATATCAATTTGTATACAAAGAAAGTATTTATAATTGATTTTTTATATTAGACAGATGATGAAATGTTAAAATATTGATTCTCATGTCATACTAAATGAAATACTGAAATATTTATATATTGATCTCAATTCGACTGAATATGCGGCTGAATATTCAAAACCGTATATTGGACTGAATATTAATTTTCTATTCGGATTCCATACGAATATTCGGCCGAATAAACTGATTTTTAAAACACTGTAGGAATATATTAACGTACTGAATTAGGGGAACGTTGTTTCCTTTTGCGATTCGCATTGCATATCAAATATGTGATGTGTCATTTTTTCTCTCTTTCATAATCATATCATATTTATAAAGAAGATCATGATCAATTGATATCCAGATCAAATGCTATATAAAATCGCACATTATATTCAATATATATTTATGGAAGCATTGCGTATTGCTTATCAGTCCTATGCTGATTTATTATTATTTCAAAAAGATTTATTAATTGTGGAAACAAGGGTAAAATTGTTATATTGTATAAAATGAAATCTATTTCATTTTAGTAATAGTTTTCACTTTTCAATCAAGAGTGAATAATTCAATTTGTTTTCATTTTAGGTTCCAATCAATAAAATTCAGTTGGAAATCATCTATATTTAATTATTTTTTTATTGAAATTAATTGAACTCTCCCAATTTTTCATTTTGATCACAAGTCCATTTCAATCACATTCGATGTAATATTTTTTTTTTTAAGACCTTTGCAGTGGTTGCGAAATCGTAAAGAGAAATCAAACTCTCGGCCTTTCAATAACCAATAGTACGTCTTAGGACATTTTTCTAGCTAACTATACTACATTCTTTTTCTCATGTTCGATGTAAAATAGGCCCTATAAATCATTTAGAACCATGGTTCGCAAAATTGGAATCGGTTGAATCAGTTAGAATAAGCCGAATCGGATCATAAACTTGTTCTTTTTTTTTTTTACAGAAGCTTGTATTGTACTTAAGTTAAAAATAATAATTTATCATAAAATAATGTTAAAACAAAAGAATTACATTAAATTAAGTCACTTGTATAATATAATGTACTTATATCCATTTTTTGGGTTGCATGATGGTTTAGACAAATGAATTAATACAACGTTGTTTTGACTAATTGATCAAAAATTCAAAATATAATCTGAGTCGGAATTACTGAGTGGATATAAGCTTGTTAATGACGCTCAGTAATTACTTAATTGTGGGAACTAAAATTATAATCGGAGTTGAATTGGTGTACACTGATTGCGTGATTTAAGACAAATTACATCGTTTTGTATTTGTGGTATATATTAGCCCCTATCAACAGTGTTTGGAGGAAGGATAAGTGCGATGTATAGCATGCTATCCTTTTGTTAAGCTTCTACCAAATACACTTCTTTTAGTCATCACTTTGTCGAAATAGTACTAAGTGTTCTATTTACTGAGACACTAAACAAAATGTTATTTACAATCAACAAAATGCATCAAAGTTTTTGTGGAGAGAATGCATTCACTCTTTATTGTCGTTCGCCTTGCTATCTTCACCGCTGCAATATTAAGACAGTGTGTTAGCATGTTTAACATAATTTCCTAAAATACATACTTACTGAGTTACTGTACTTTATCCTAATTTCATATCTTGTCATGCCCCTTCAATCTAAGGTGTACATCGCTCTGCTCCCACAAGCTGCCGCTGAGGAATTTGCTGCAGCAATTGTACAAAGAAAAAAAAAAACAGAGAAAATGGTTGGTGAAATTTACTGCATAGAAATTTACTACGAAATTTTGTTTAAAACAGATTAGATGTATTGGCCCTTTCTGGGCCTTCCACGTCATTTGATCTGTCATCAAATTCCAGATGAAATTTTGCCATCTGTACAACGTTTCCAAAATTGAGACAATTTGACCGGTCCTTCCACTAATTACTTCATATGATATTATATATATATATGCTAATATGCATCCCGCCATGCATGTGCATGACAAAAGGCAAATAGGTTCATTGTGCGTATGGATTTTTGAAGTATGGGGCAAATTTGCGCCAGCGACGACTAACAGAGACTTAGACCTCCCATTGCCCTGTAATACTCCATGGGCTGTTAAGCTTTTAAAAGAAGTGACGGAGCAGCCACAGGCAGGCCAATAATGGACTATTATGGGCCTTCCACATCATTTGAGTTGCCAGCAAATTTAAGAGGATATTTTGAAATGTACACAACGTTCGCAAAATTGAGACAGTTTGACTATTACTTCATATGATATCAAGCATACTTTTTTGAGAAATATTGTTAATATGAGCTTAAAGCTCAGCAAGAAATAGCAAATTAACTAGCAATGACGATAATTTAAATAGGGTTACAATATATAAGAGTTCTTATTGTGAGCATTTATTTAAGAATTCATCTCCTGAGCTCCATATAATTAATATCGTTCAAAGAAACAACATAAATATAACTTAAGTAGTTTACAAAGACATCCATTTTGTCTCTGTCTGGGGAAGGTAATCCTCTATGATTTACATTTTCAAAGATGTGTCAGATGTTTTGTTCTCTTTTCTTTTTTTGAAGTGAAAAAATACTTAAGATGTTGATGACCTAAAAGTTAATTAATTGTCTTTTTATACAATTTATTTATCTAAGATTGAAACTAGCTGTTGAGCTTTGTTTTTCAATGGTCCCACGCGTACATAAGCATGAGTGAGGATGGTTGGAGAGGTCGGCAAGAGATATTATATTAATTACCACGGGAAATAATTTCGAATATTTTTAGTGACCGAGCAGTGGTTGTGAACATTACACTAAGAATTAAAAATTGGCTTCCGTATTATGTGAGAAGAGCTGGGACCCAATTGCAATTATTAATGAATATTTCAAGAAAAGAAAAGGCGCGAGGTAGGAAAGAAGAAGTGTGTAAAGTGGTTTACTGGTTTTCCAATAATCGGAATCCAATCTATGTAATGTAACAAAGACACCTTTATAGATCAGTTGTATGATTGTATCTCTATCCATTATAACTTCGAGGTAACAAAATTTGACCGATTCAAAAGGTTGTCCAACAGAATCTTGATAAATTTTAGATATTAAAATCATTCATATACCATGGATAAAATTTTAGTTCCCCAGTTTTTAATTGTTTTAATAGAAATGATGTGAATAACTTAGTCGATGTGATCGATTCGAATGATTTTCACTATTTAAAATAGTTAATTCGCGTTCAAATCGTTCATTACGAATCTCAGAGTTACATACTCCTTATTAATTGCGGCCCGTTGTAAAAAATAAATACTCTCATTGTTAATAAATCTTGGAAAAGATGGAAATTATCTATATCATACTGCACAATTAGCACCAATAAGCATCCAGGAAGATAACTCATCTTAATTTTAGAAATATTATTTTTTATAGAGAACAATTTCATTAGTATTAAATAACTAATTTCAAATGTATATTATTTTTTATATCAACTTTTTATGGTCCATAATCCATCTAAAATCATTGATTTTTTACCTATCTAAAAAAATATATATAAAATTTGGTTTCCGAGCACATTTCAATATGTAAATCATGTTCAACTCATATAAAAAGCTATGAATTGGGCTATGGTTAGTTATGAAGGAAGAGGCTTGTTTTACTTCACGCTTATATCTCCATTTTCAAAGTTTGAAGTGTTGATCCGAACCGTTTAACATGATTTACATATTGAAATGTGCTTGGATACCAAATTTTACATTTTTTGGGATTTTTTTACTATTTTTTTAGATGAGTAGAAAATTATTGTTTTTGGATAGATTATGGACCATCAAAAACATTGATTTAAAAAAATTCTAAATAATTAGTAATAAATTTTCAAAAAAAATAAAATTTGGCCTCCTAGCGCATTTCAATATGTAAAACATGTTGAGTAATTCTGATCGACTTTTTGAATTTTCAAAAATAAAAAATATGAGCATGAAATAAAACAACCATCTTACTTCACAACTTTGCATAATCCAACTCATACACACACATATATATAAAGTGGGGGAGATGAAAGTACGTGATTTTATGTAACGGAGTCGCTTTTTTTTCAAATTTGTCTAATGAAGAAGGTATTGTGATTGTGTTTTTTATCAGCACCTCGTCAAACACGGATCTAAAAGCTCATCAGATTGTTTTAAATTTGGTATAACCACGTGTCCTATGCGGCTATGCCACTAGCAATTCTCTGTGTGTGTATATTTTGAGATTTCAATGTCTAAACAGTCTATTTGAATACACTTAACATTTTTAAAATATGTCTGAATACGATTAACATGGTGATCAATTTGGACGGTCATAATTAAAAATATGAGTTGTATCTTCTTGAAACTCAAACACTCTCTTTATTTTACTAATAACCATCCAGATCTGAACATGCATGAAATGGATGGACAGATGGACAATGTGAGGAAGAGATTCGGTTCCGTTGTTGAGACTCCTAGCAGAGGCATTCGCCCAATCCCGGACCTTGGCTACATTTGATGTGCCATCATTTACTTCATATGATATATATATTATTCATAAAGTAAGGCTACTGTGCTTTGCAAATTAAAGTAGGTGTTTTAATTTGCGCTCATATCTCTAGTTTCAAAGTTTTAAATGTCAATTCGAACCGTTCAAGTTGATATATATCCATATTAAATTATATTTGGAGACAAAATTTTATATTTTTTTTTGAAATTTTTTTACTATTATTTTTAGAATTTTTGAAAATCACTATTTCAAAAATTTGAACTGAGTCGATCAACTTGAGATTCTCACCGACTCATAACTTGAGACGAAGTGAGAGCTAGACGATTCGAAATTCAGCACAATCTAAATCCAAACAATCCAAAATCCCAGACTACTCAAAGCTTGACCCAACCACCTCCCACTGAAAATTAAAAATCTACCAATTGTTTGGCTAATTTAAACTTAGCCAAGCTCTCTATAAATAACCACCCATACTGCTCTATTAGTCATCCTTGCAAACAGAGCTAATTCAGTTTAAACACCCAACCCCCACCACAAAAAAAGAAAAAAAATAATAATAATAAAAAAGCAAGACAGTTCCCACAATAGGGAATACATGGCGGAGGCAGTTGTGACCTATATATTGGGAAAGCTTGCTATATACCTGCTCGAGAAATCTCGGGAACTGCGGGAAGTGCGTGGACAAATCGAGCAGATGCAGAAGGACCTTCGCTTGATCCAAGCTTTTCTAAAAAATGCCGATTCCAAGCGTAACAGAGATAAATTGGTAAAAGAGTGGGTGAACCAGGTCAGAGACATGGCGCACAAAATAGAGGATGTGATAGATATCTACCTGGTTGAGATTGAAGAAAAACGTACAAAAACTTTCCGCTCATCGACGGTTGCAGACAAATTTCTCAAGGTGGGTGGTGAGCTTAAAGAAATCATGAAGAATCTCAATGTGATTTACCAGAGGCGAATCAACTTGGGAATTACAGATCTTGGTGCTGGTAGTGAAGAAAATGATCAGCCAGCTTATAGGCCGGCAAAACCTTCTGATGTTGACGATTCACAAGTTGTGGGCCTTGAGGATGACAAGTGCATGATTATCAACCAGCTGCTTGATAGAGACATTTCAAGGCGCACGGTGTTATCAATTTTGGGTACTGGCGGCCTCGGCAAGACCACCTTGGCTCAAAAAATTTACAAAAGGTGCATGTGCTCTCTTTTAAACCCATTTTTTCTTTTAGATAGAAAGATAGAGATCAAGGTTTTTAAAACTCATATGTTATCCTTTGTTTTGTTACTTGAGGAAAGGGTGGTTCTTTGTAAACTGTGTAAATTTTTGTAGAACAATCTATAAGAACAAAATTGTTAAATCCGGAACCAATGTCTAATTGTTAAAACTGTCCAAATTTGATCATTTGTTTAGATGAAATACTTTAATTCTTTGATCTAATCCGGCAAGGAATAGAACCATGGGTTCAGTGTAGTGGCACGAGCCCTTGTCCCTATTCCCGAGAATAGCATTCAAAAGATATTGGATTGTACCGGGACACTTTAATAAACAAAATCAGGTAAGGAATAGTGAGACTTTATCATGAATTCTTCATTACTATTAACAATCAATTACGTAGAACAACCTGACACTTATTTTTTAATGTTGAACAAAATCCAGCCTGTTCGTTCTACAGAAAGTTATATGAAATAAATTCATGAAAATGGATTATAAAAAGGCTTTGCATGGTGGTTTATGCGGATGGAGAAAATTAAGTAGTGATGATTTGCAAACAAGCACGTAAAATAAGATTCAGATAATTTATTTCATAAATTAATCACCGTAATATGTACGCTTCAAAAAAAATTAGCCTCTGTTTTGGTTAATAGCTTTTACAAGATTTGCAAGAATGGCTCCAATGTCATTTATTCACAAAAGACATAAGTCACATAATTATAATATTATTAGTTCTTTACCAATATAAATTTGGTACAAAGTTTGGTCCAATAAATATTCTTTAAAATCTAAATAATAAATCAGGTAATCATGGAAAAGATCTCCAATATAATTTTCTCTTTCTGTTGCTTCTTTTCTCGTCATAACACATTCATTTTTGTTATCACTGATTTAATTTAGAGAACACAATCCTCCCAAGAAATCCCTTCCCTCCCTCAATTTTATTTATCAGAAAGATTAATTTTACAAGGTTTTTTCTCCTGTTTTCTATATCCTATACATTCCGCCTCTACCTCTATTTATTTCTGTTTTTCTCCTTATCTATATTTAGAAATTATAATACAATAAATACAATACAATCAATCACAGGCCTATTACAGCTTAGCTAATATTACATACGAATTTTGAAGATTTCCTTCCTGCTTACATCTTTCCTTGTTTATTTCTTCTATGCTGGTTATGTGTCAGCTTGTAAATCCGACACCCTCCCTCAAGTTGGCACATACATATCCTTCATTCCTAGCTTATTAACTGCTTCACTGAAAAATCTACTCACTACAGGTTTAGTTAATATATCAGCAAGTTGTTCATTTGATCGCACAAATGGCATAGATATAACCTTAGTCTCTAGTTTCTCTTTAACAAAGTGCCTGTCAATTTCAACATGCTTCATTCGATCATGCTGCACTGGGTTATGAGCAATATCTATAGCTGCCTTGTTATCACAAAATAATTTCATTTCGGTTTCCGGCTCAAAGCCTAATTCGGTTAAGAATTTCTTAAGCCATAGGAGTTCGCACATTGCTTTAACCATCCCTCTGAATTCCGATTCTGCACTAGACAGAGACACCACATTTTGCTTCTTTGATCTCCATGTGACTAAGTTACCCCCCACAAAGGTGAAATAACTTGCCGTTGATCGTCTGTCCATAGCACATCCTGCCCAATCTGCATCACTGTATGCAAATACCTGAAGATGTGAATTTTTTCTAAAAACTATACCTTTTCCGGGTGTCCCCTTCAAATATCTGAGAATTCGCATTACTGCTTCTAGATGCTCTTCTTTGGGAGAATGCATAAATTGACTCACTATGCTCACAGCATACGCAATGTCAGGTCTTGTGTGAGCCAAGTAAATTAATTTACCCACAAGTCTTTGATATCTGTCTATATTGGTGGGTGTGTGATCAGTGTAGGCTTCTAACTTCAAGTTTGGCATCATTGGTGTATCAATCGGCTTGCAATCTAGCATTCCTGTTTCACATAGAAGATCAAGTATATATTTTCTTTGTGACAAATATATTCCTTCTTTATCCCGAGTTACCTCTATCCCGAGAAAGTATTTTAACCCACCCAAATGTTTCATCTCAAACTCTTTGAACAACTTTTCCTCTAATTCTCGTATTCCCTTTTCATCACTTCCTGTTATTATCATGTCATCAACATAAATTATGAGAACAACAACTTTTCCGTAGTTCTTCTTGTAGAACATTGTGTGATCCGAATTGCTTTGGGTATACCCGTATCCCTTCATGGCCTGACTAAACCGCCCGAACCATGCCCGTGGTGACTGTTTTAATCCATATAACGCTTTCTTTAGTTTACACACTTTACCCATCATGTTTGGTGGTTGATAACCTGGTGGCATCTCCATGTAGATATCCTCTTCTAATTCTCCATGTAGGAACGCATTTTTCACATCTAACTGATGCAGTGGCCATTCTAAATTTGCTGCAATACATAGAATGACTCTGACGGAGTTCAACTTAGCGACCGGAGAAAAAGTTTCTTGAAAATCGATTCCATATGTCTGGGTATATCCCTTTGCAACCAGCCTCGCCTTGTATCTCTCTATCTTTCCTTGCGCATTGTATTTCACGGTATACACCCATTTACACCCCACAACTCTTTTGTCATCAGGTAAATTAGTGACTTCCCAGGTATTATTTTTCAGTAGTGCACTCATTTCTTCGCTCATTGCTTGTCTCCACTTTGGGTCTGTTATGGCTTCTTCCAGTTTTTTTGGTACTATTACTGATGAAATTTGGTTCACAAATCCCTTTAAAGGTTCTGTCAAATGATTTGTTGTTGTATAGTTTGCAATTGGATACATTTCTGTGCTTGTCCCATCTTCAGGGACATACCGTTTTGGTGGTTTTCCTCTATTTTTCCTTGGTGGTAAAGTAAATAAAGGCTCAGAAGAACTTACCTCATTGGGAGTCTCAGGCCGTGTTGGATCATCGGCGGGTTGTATTGTTATCTCTTCTTGATCTTCAGTGTTGTCATTTCCCTCTGAGTGATTTATTTCATTTCCATTGTTTATGTCCTGATTCATTTCTTCTTCCGAAATATTTTGTGTTTGGTGATGATTTATTTCTTGATCCGAATTATTTTGTGTTTGGTGATGATTTATTTCTTGATCCGAATTATTTTGTGTTTGGTGAGGTTGATATAAGGTAGATGAGGTTACCATATTATGATATCTTGTGAAATCTAAGAAATCAAAATTCAATTCTCCCTCAGATATATTTACCTGCTCCCCCTGAATTGGATTTTGTGGAACTTTAAAATATGGTTCATGTTCTATAAAATTTACATCCATGGTGGTAAAAAATTTCCTTAAATTTGGACTATAACATTTATATCCTTTTTGGTTTTGACCCATTCCTAAAAAAATACATTTTTCCGCTCTTGGTTCAAGTTTTGATCGGTATTGTTTTTGAAGATGAACATAGGCTGTACATCCAAAAATTTTAGGAGATAAATTCAAAATCGAATTAATTTTCAGATTTGTAGAAAAAACTTGTAATGGTGTTTTAAAATGATTGACTTGAGTGGGCATTCGGTTCATGAGGTATACAGCAAACGTAATTGCATTATCCCAAAAAATATTTGGTACATTTGTCTCAATCAAAAGGGATCTCGTAATTTCAAGTATATGCCTATTTTTTCGTTCTGCAACACCATTTTGTTGAGGCGTTCCTACACATGATGTCTCATGTACTATGCCGTTATTTTGAAGTATTTCTTGCACTTCTCTATTCATATATTCTGTTCCATTATCACTTCTGATTACTTTGATATTTTTCTCAAATTGCGTTCTGATCATAGTTAAAAATATTCTAAATATGTCTTTTACCTGTTCTTTGGTTTTTAATAAATACAACCATGTTAATCTTGAAAAATCATCAACAAATATTATATACCATCGATAACCAGCTTTTGAAATTATTGGGGATGGTCCCCATACGTCAGTATGAATTAAATCAAATGGAGCTAATGCTTTAGTATTACTTAGCGAATAAGTAGACCGGTGACTTTTGGCCTTAATACATGTCTCACAAAAAATTCTCTCACAATTGTAATTAAATAACTGAGGACAAAGTTTTTTCATGTACCCTAGCGATGGATGACCTAATCTTTTGTGCCATAATAAAATTTCACTTTCTCTCTCCTTTGAGTCAGTACTGAGTAATGCTTCTCCTGTCTTCAAACCATCAAGATAATACAACCCGCCTCTCCTAGTACCACGGTCCAAAATTTCCCTGGTTTTGATATCCTGAAATACACAGTGATTAGGAAATATGTTGACCATGCAATTTAATTCCCTTGTCAATTGGCCGACTGATACTAGTTTAGAGGATAAAGATGGTACAACTAATGTATTCTGGAGTGTCAAGTTTGGACATAATTTTACATCCCCTGCTGTACTGACAGGATAGCATATACCATGCATTTGCATTAACAATACCAGTTTTTCTAGGTGTTTTGAAATTAATGAGGTCATTTCTATCAAATGTCATATGGTCTGTAGCCCCTGTATCTAGTACCCATTCATTATCATTTTTCCATGTAATACTATGACCTGTACCTTCTTGATATGCTGCATAGGCACTGGCCGAATTTAAAATATTCGAATTTGTCTCACCATCAATGTATAGGATATCTACAGGGTTCGGACTCCAAATTTTATTTGGTTTAAATATTGCACTGATATTAAGTTCTTTTCCAGGGTCTGTTTTAAAAACATGCTCATTTTTAGTAACATCAATTGGCCACAGAACGTTATTTGGTTTATTCTCAAGGTCTGAATTAAAAATTACCCTATCCTTTCTTCCCAAATTATGGTCCGAACAAAAGAGGAACTTACCTGCTGATGAGATGGGGTCCGATCCATTACCAGCGCCATTATCGGCACCTTGTCTCTTGCCAGCGCCACTGCTGCTCGCCTCCAAACGGTGTGTACCAGGTGGTTCGGCTGGAACCTGGTACCACGTGCCCGCACCCAGGTAGCTGGCTGGTGGCCCCACGCCAAGTGGACCCGTGCCAGCGCCTCCAGCGCCTCCAGAGCCTCCAACGCCTCCAGGACCCGTGCCAGCACCCGGGTGATTGATTTGTGGTGCGTGGGCCAGATCTGTTCGGGCCACAGAAGCATGGCCTTTTCCCGACCAATTCCCCTTCTCCTTGCGCCGGTCTTTGAACCAATCCGGGTAACCCACCAATTTGAAGCACTGATCCTTTGTGTGCTTCGTCATACCACAATGAGTACATTTTAAATGAGATTTATCAATACCTTTGTGTCCCTTTGAGTACATGGCAGCAGAGAGCTGGGATTCGGCCTCAACACCTGTGTGCATCACAACCTGCCGAGTGGCTTCCTTTCTTACCCGAGCAAAGGCTTGTTCAAGGGAAGGAAACGGGGTCATTTGCAGCACGCTGGCCCGTTCGTTGTCGAATTTATCGTCAAGCCCATCCAAGAAAGAGTACACTCTTGATTCTTGTAAAAATTTTGCAAACCTTTCTATATCGGCTGTGCACTCCATTGGATTTGGACGTCGGAAGTCTATTTCTAACCATAGGTCCTGAAGGTCATTATAATACTCTTCTACAGACCTACCGGCTTGTTTGGTTTTGTTCACCTTTTTGTTTAAATCGTATACCTGAGCGGAATCACTTCCGTCATAGAAGGTTGTGGCTATTGCGTCCCACACCTCCTTAGCCGTGGGATATCTCAGAAACTTGCCGTAGAGGTTCTTGTCGAGTGAGTTGCATATCCACCCTTTAACCACGGTATCTTCAATGTCCCACCGTGGGAACAGTGGATCACTTTCATCTGGAGGTGCCGCCGTGATATGCTTCAATTTCTCGCGAGCTTTAAGGCACATGCGGATGGATTGAGACCATAATGGATAATTCTTTCCATCGAGTTTTATGGGTATTAGGTTTGTATGCAAGGTTGGTTCATGAACTGGGATTTGTGGTGGTGTATTACGTGGCTGTTGCATAGCCAGTAATTGATTTTGCTGCAAGGTGATTAGTTGTGTTAATTTCTCAATGAGAGTATCGGTTTCGGCCATGGTGCTGTTACCAGAGTCGTTTCTGGCAGCGGTTTTGTTTGGAAGAGAAGGCTAGCGAGATCTTACCAAAGCTCTGATACCATGATTTAATTTAGAGAACACAATCCTCCCAAGAAATCCCTTCCCTCCCTCAATTTTATTTATCAGAAAGATTAATTTTACAAGGTTTTTTCTCCTGTTTTCTATATCCTATACATTCCGCCTCTACCTCTATTTATTTCTGTTTTTCTCCTTATCTATATTTAGAAATTATAATACAATAAATACAATACAATCAATCACAGGCCTATTACAGCTTAGCTAATATTACATACGAATTTTGAAGATTTCCTTCCTGCTTACATCTTTCCTTGTTTATTTCTTCTATGCTGGTTATGTGTCAGCTTGTAAATCCGACAATCACAGTGCGGAACTGGAGGGGCAATTTGATTGTCTCACATGGCTGTCTATTTCTCAAAAGTTCAATTTGAATAATCTTTTGAGAGATATTCTTTACTCAATTGAATCTCAAATGAAAGATAAGAATCCACCCGTATCAGACGAGGTTATACCAGAGAAACTTAAGAGCTCCTTGGGATGCAAGAGGTACTTAATTGTCCTAGATGATGTGTGGACAATTGAACTTTGGGAGAGAATGAAATTAGCATTACCCGATGTGAACAAAGCGAGCCGCGTGATAATTACCACCAGATCGCTCGATGTTGCTAAAGCAGCAGATTGCAATACAAAACCATATAAACTCCATTATCTAAGTGATGCTGAGGGTCTAGCTCTCCTCTTCAGAAACACATTTCAAGAAGATGTGCAACCTGAGAATTACCCTCATCTCTTGGAAGTCGCCAAAAGATTAACAAAAAAATGTGGTGGGCTACCGTTGGCATTGGTTGTGCTCGGCAGTATCCTTAGAACACGAGATCGTACCTACTATGCTTGGAGTAAGGTGGAGGACACCATGGATTGGCATGACAAAGATGGGGAGAAGTGCATGAAGATTCTAGCCTTGAGTTACAAAGACTTGCCTCACTATCTCAAACCATGTTTTCTTTATTTTGCTTCTTTTCCTGCAAATCATAAGATTTTGGGAAAGCATGTTACAAGAATGTGGTTGGTTGAAGGATTTATACCGAAAGATGGAGCTGGAACAATGGAGGACACAGCCGATGAATTCCTTGAAGAGCTAGTGCACAGGTACATAGCTTTTCAGTTCTATTTTTTAAGGTACAAAAGGAGTCCTGAAATTTAATTACTAAAGATGGTGTCCATTCTCATGACATTCAGACCAACTTACAAATATAAAATTGTATAGCCAAACCCAAAGCAAATTTTTATTTCTCAATACTTTGTAGAATAGATACAACCTGCATGGTTGTCATGAGCATATATAGTTATAGGCTTGATAACTTGGTATCGACGTAGTAACGGAGCACGTCGAAGGCATCGTATGCAGGAGTCAAAGACAGGGGTAGCAGTTCTTCATACTCTCTTGGTCCAACCAATAAAGTTCATATTACAATAATATGCTTGTAGTTCAACTGTAAAACTACATTAGAATTGAAATTCAACGAGAAAAAAGGAATATTGCAATTAAATTGTAGAAAGAAATTTAAGCACCTATGACTTAGAGGTAATTAATTTATAGTTGAGTTATTTCAATTATTAAGAAAAAAATATATATTGGTAAGGATGAAATGTTTCCTTTGATTATTTTTCCCGACCGAGTGTGGAATGTAAAGCAGTAATTTCTGCCCCTGAAACTAACAATCTGTAATTGGTCCAGATCAAGTGAAGAAAAAGTGAGGTAAAGAAGAAAAGGAAATAATGGAAATGAACGTACCATTTTTTTCATTCACAACAAGAATGAGACACTTTTCACGAGGATAAAATAGTGACTTTTTGCGACGGACTACTCTCATTGTTCAGCTTTTTCTTTTTGCGACGATACCTTTTGCGACGGACGGCCGTCGTAAATGCGTTTTTTCTCTCGCAAAAAGTGTCTACTTTGTTGTAGTGATTCTTTAATTTATTTGATATTGTGGTTTGTCCGTTACACCAATTTGAAGAATAACAAAACGAAAGCTTTAGGATGTTATAGTCAGGACAAATTTCAGAAGAATCTCCACTAACTTACTCATCTGTCATATTTTGAAACAAATAAAAACAATTTATGCAGTTTTCTTTGTGTCTCTTCTTGCCCCTCTTCCTATACCCTCCTTTCCAACCAAATGTAATAGTAGATCTAAAAATACATAACCGATCGACTGTGACAATTTAATTAAATTAAAAATCAATTTAGTAAGTTACAAGTAAAAATATACATGACCGATATTTTTATTTTAGAAAAAAAAATATGAAAACAAGTGCATACAGGCTCTATATTTATTTTTGGGGATTACAACTTGTTACAAGTCAAGTTTAGTCAGTTTAATGTAAATCACGTATGTTTTAATATAATTTTCGGAAAATTAACCAGTTTTCTTTGGCGCTGTCACATGTGTGCTAAATTTTACCAAAAATGTACATTAGCTATTAGGAGTGCATAATTACGTACGAGGTGCCAGGTAAATAAGGCACGGAGTGTAATTAACGATCGACAGCTTATTGTACAGTGCTTATTAAAACGTATTTTTCTATCGGTCTGAATAACAAATTAATAGCATGTGAAGTATTAGTGAAGTCTATATATGAACCTTAAATAAAGAGGACAAGTTATTCTTAATTGCTTCACAGTGAGCACAAATTAATTTATAATGCAACATAATATATATATATATATATATATATATATATATATATATTAGCCGAGTAACATTTTTTTTATTAATTAAAATTTTATGCTTGACTCCCCATTTATGTTTGATCCCCATAATCTAAAAGTCTGACTCCCCTCTCCTGTAACCAATTATCCATCACTTTTTTTTTTCATTTTATTATGTATAAAGAAATACCTACATATTCATAAAAACAATATATTCCTTTTCCAGGATATCAATTTTGTTTGGATAATACTGTTGCAGGTGCTTGATTGAAGTCACTAAAAAATCTTGGAATGGCTACTGCAAATACTGTAGTATGCATGGTCTTTTACGGGACTTGGCTATCCATGTAGCCAAGGAGGAGAACTTCTTCACTGTATTCTCAAATGTACAAGGTGTTAACCAGCTAGCTGCTAGAAAGCCTCGTCGTGCGGCACTGCAGTTTTGTACTCTTACAAAAGATGGCGTTTATTCGAAAAACACTCGTACGTTACTTTGCTTTGATTCTAATGATAGTGGCTTTAAACTACTAGATTATAGTGTTAACTTTGGAGAAAGTTGATATGAGCAAATTGGAACAGAGACAGTGGCCGAACAACTTGGTACACTTGAGGTATTTGGGTTTAAGAAAGTGTACTATTCCACAAGAAATATTTAAGAAGATTTTCTTTTATAATTTAGAAACCCTTGATTTAAAGGATTCGGAATTATTGCCTAAACAAGTAACTAAAAATTGGTCCGATATCATAATCCCAACTCTAAGGCATGTATATAGTAGCATATATATTAGACGATGTTTACCACTAAAATGGGATCACCATACAAATTTACAAACAGTTAAGGATGTTGTACTACAAAGAGAAGTTGCCAAATTAGGATGTTGTATCAACCTACGTACATTAGGGATTTCCTACCAGTTTGGTCTAACTAATGAAATGGCTCTAAAAGAGTGGGCAAACCTCAAGGGTGTGCTGAGCAAGACAAAACAGTTGGTCTACCTTGGTATTACAACAACTGGGTTGCTACCGTTTGGTGGTACAATAGACTTACCTTGTCATGAAAAGATACAAAAACTACATCTTGATGGAATTTGGGTAAGAAATATATGTGTTCTAAGTATTGAGATGTTCCCAACAAACCTCACCAAATTGACGCTCCAATTATCTGGGCTTGAGGAAGATGTAATGCCCATATTAGAGAGATTGCAGAGCCTCAGGATACTTCATTTAGATTCTGACTCATATGTGGGAACTGAGATGATCTGTTCAACCGGAGGTTTTTCTAACCTCGAAAAATTGAAGCTTGTAATGCTTCCGAATCTATGTCACTGGGACATAAAAGAGGGAGCTATGCCCATCCTTACTCACATCGTAATTAATGATTGTAATGAGCTACACACACTTCCCAAGCTACAAAATGTGCGGACACTTCAAGAGCTATTAGTAATTTGGCCCTCACGTGAGCTACATCAATCTATGCAAGAAAAAGATTCACACAAAATTGAGCATATTCCATCTGTGCGTATAAGGTGAGATCTCGTCTTGATTTGCTATTCATGTAGTTTGCATTGCTGTATGTCTTTACTTTCGATTGTCAATGCTTTTCTATTCTTCTCATTGTAATTGATCTACCATTAATTATTGGATTAATTATATTGCGCAGGAGTAATTAAGACAAATGACGAGAAACAATCAAATGAGACTACAGAAAGAATGATCTATTATTTATTTCTGCGTAGAATCGGACGGTTCAATTTCGAGTCTCATGATTGCAAGTTTCATTTTTTTCCGTGATTGCTAGGTCTAATTTTATATCGTCTGTTTTGCAATTGTTTAATTGTAATTGTACTCTTATATATATTTTGCATGGATTTGGATTGGGTTGGGTTGTTATGCTTTACTTCAATATTTTTGAAACATTATATTTGGTTTATTCTACTTCATCAATATATTGTTTTTTGACAAGTTAAGGTAAACATCATTCATACAAGTTAAATTGAAAGGTATTAATTGCCTAATTCTCCCAGTTATTACTCTTCACAAACACACACAGAGCAAAGCTAGAGTGTGATGTGCTCATTGAAAGAGTTTGGTGACCACAACTTCAAAAAAATTTCAGATTGACTTCAAAGGATGAATTCAAACAATTAAAATACATCTATTTCATGAGTGATACATATAGATGCGAACTTTTTAAAGTTTTGAATTCATTTCATATAAAATTAAGTGGTAAAAAAAATGAAAAATGAATACAGAAAACAAATTATAAAATAACTTATAAAAGATTCATTTTTTTACTGTTTGATCTTTGTACTAAATGATTCGAAACTTTTAAAAAATTTCATGTACATGCATCACTCATAAAATAAATGGATTTTATTAGTTTGAATTCGTCATTTGAAGTCGGTCAAATGGACTTTTGGAGTTGTGCTCACCAAATCATCTTGGTGAGCACATCACACCCTAGATGTGCTCTTACATAATACTTCGATATAAAAAAGGATGGATCGAAGAACCCCAATAAAATATAATAAAATCAATAGAAGAAGACAAGCTGCGAGCCCAAATAAAAGTTCACATAAATCACTCATACATGATACATGGATGTTTTCTCCTTTCTGATAAATATCAACTACAAAAACAATATATAAGACTCAAATTACGGAAATAAGAAAAATAATAATAATAAAATATTTTTTAACTTTATTTTGATTATATTGGATTCGATTAAGGGCTCAAACCATCATCGGTTTCTTCATCTTTTCTCTCACCTACTCTGGCTATGCTCGTTTGTAGATCAAATCAGGGTTGAAGTCTTGTACCCATGTGCATAATTTCCATTTATGGCTTTCAAATATATTTTGTTTGTATAGTTGTATATCTCGGCATTTTTCTGAATTTTCTTATTCTTAGTTTGAGATTCCTAGGGAAACAACTGGCTGAGGACTTGTGTCTTCTTCATCCACAAATGAGGGGCTGAGGGCTTATGCTCTCTTCACTCACAAGTCACAACCAAAGTGGCTGGAGTCTGGTACTCCCTCCCAATCTCAAAGGCACTGAAGAAAGCATTTGCTCAATCGTTTTGCTCAAATGAGGTCATTCTATAAAAATGACCTTATTATTACTAACTTTTACGAACTTTTATTAATTATACAAGGGATTTATCGATCACGATAAATCAAAACATATAAAAATTTTACAAACTTCATTCGTCGAACTAAGGTCAAGCGTAGTCCAGACTCCGGAGGAGGGTGGCTTTCTGGCCAAGACGAGAGCGGTGACAGTAACAACAAATTCCATAAATCATGACAATGCTGACCACCAGGACACAAATTTGTCATTGCCGGAAAATCTCTGACAGGATCGGAAGTCCTAACCGGGTCTTAACCCTAATTCGAATGGAACCTGCTAATAAAACAAACCCAAAAGAACAATGAAACATGGCGCAATCGTAATGACGAGGCACAGGATAACTCCTCTGGTCAGCAAAATGAAGATTTTTTTTTTTTTTTGGAAGGGCCAAAAAACAGGCCTAGAAAAAACGGTATAAACTGGGTTGAAGTCATGAAGCAGCCCAAAACGAAGAAGCCCAGAGAAATGAAGAAAAACCCAGAAAACTTCATGAAGAACTTCGGAAGGCCTGTAAAGAAACTATTTTGCAGAAAGAACCCTATGAGTCTGAAGAATTCAAGAGAGTTCCCTTGATGGATTTAAAGACTAAAAGGCTTGAAAATCACAGAAAGGGCCCCTCTGTTTTTAATCAACAAACTAAGAAAGAAAGAAACAAACAAAACAAAAATGCAATTGCACAATAAATTAATCAACAAACAAACAAACAAACAAAAGAAGCCTGATAATTGTATCCCGAACAAAATCTCCGAACGTGTCCCCCAAGTACTTTAACAGAAAAAAAATTTCAATGTTATTTAACTTCCACTTTTAGCGCTAATATCTAAACATTTAAAGCTCTCTTTATAACATTTTTATAATGTTACTCGCAAGTATTTAAATATCTGTTTGCAAGGATTAAAATTCTAAATCTATATAATTTTAACTTCTAACTACTTTTTGTTTTCAAGTAAAAAATGGAAGGATTATTTTCACCCATTTTTTTTAATTTTTCTCTGATCATTCTCATCAATTTTCTTGACGATCTGTGATGAATTTTGCGAATCTAAAAATATAAACGTTTTTTATCTAATTTTATCTTTCAAATGAGATCAATGAAGAATGACTTTCGAGTTATATTTGTGTCGTAATTTTTTTACCACTTTAAATCTTTGTGACTTTCAGTTTTTTTTTTAATTTTGCTTCAAAATAATTTAAATATCTGTTTACAAGCATATAAACCTCATATACAAGCACATAAACCTCATTAACAACACTTTAAATCTCTAGAATAAAACATATAAACCTCATGTACAAAGAATTAAAATGTCAACAATAACATTTCAAAACATATAAACCTCATGTAAAAAGAATTAAAAATCTGAACAATAACATTTCAAAGCATATAAACCTCAACAATAACACTGCATTTACAAAGCTCATTTACAAAGCATATAAACCTTATGTACAAAGAATTAAAACCTCAACAATTACACTGCATTTACAAAGCATATCAACCTCATTTACAAAGAATAAAAACTCAACAATAACATTTCAAAGCATATTAATCTCAACAATAACACTTCATTTACAAAGCATATAAATCTCATGTACAAAGCCTTCAAAATTTTAATGATTACAGACTGAGATTTTCAAACTTGAAAATTTAAAGTGCTCATGAGTTTTACTTTAAAAAAAAAAGCAAATGACTTTAAAATTACTCAAAAGTATTTCTTTATGGATCTTATTTGAAAGATAAAATCGAATAGAAAACGTCCGTATTTTTAGATTCGTAAAATTCATCACGGATCATCGGGAAAATAAATTATAATGATTAGAGAAAAAATAAAAAAGAGTGAGTGAAAGAAATCTTTTCGTTTTTGGCTTGAAGACAAAAGTAGTTAGGAATTAAAATTATGCAGATTTAGAATTTTAATACTTTTAGACAAAGGTTTGCATGCTTGTGAGTAACATTATAAAATGTTATAAACATAGCTTTAAATATTTTGATATTAGTACTGAAAATGAAAATTAGACAACATTAAAAGTTTTTTCTTTTAAACTATTTGGGAGACACATTCGGATATGATGGCTCGAGGTACCAGAACATTTCTCCAAACAAAAATGCAATTGCACATTTAAATTTGGCGAAATCAACTCTAGATCGAGCTGAGAAGAATTAATTATGAACAAATATTGAAGTTAAGGGGCTGCCGTGAACACATTAAAAATAGTTCAGGGGTCACTTTCTAACATACAGTGTAACACACAAGGCAAAGAACTAACCAAAGGAAACGAGCCACCACCATTTGCTACTTGGGGACCAGAGGTGATGCAGACTCATAAAAAGAAATAAACATGCATAGAAGTATAGAACAATTCTTACAGGTAACTAAGAAGAAAGTAAAATCAAGTCGTGCTAATGCAATTACATAAGAAATAATATGCAATCAACTACATCAATATTGAAATTCCTAGATACAATCCCACATACAACCCCAACTCATGAAATATCACTGAGGTGGATGGTGTGGCCCAGGCGGCTAGGAGTCTGAGCCATATAGAAATTGTGCACCAATCTCACCATGTCATACACGCTTTGGATGGTGGCATTCATCTGTATTTACTTGGCTCTCATCTCATCTTGTGCGATTTGGATCGTCCGTTGTGTTTCCTCTATGGAGTTGAGGCGCTGGTGGATGCAATTGAATTCACCTTTTGCGTTCTCCGGTGGATGTGTTGATTGCTGTTGTGGCTCTTGTTGTGTCCCCTCAAGTAGAAGAAGTGATGGACACTTCCGGACTTGAGCAACCAATTCTTGCATTGTGTGATAGTTGTCTCATCAGGTTCCTCTATGTTTCTGACACATGCCACGATTTTACGTTCTCTAGCTGATGTGGCTATGACCTGCTCATGTAAATCTTGAAATATATCTGCCGCAAACCTACAGAAAGATAACAAATCAATACAAAATTTAATTGATATCTGTCATACAAGTATACCACATGCAGCAAAAATAAAACAAAAAACTTGAGGGGAGAGAGAGAGTATTTACATATTTGGTACCCCCCACACATACACACTACGTGATGCCAAAAATGTGAAGAGACTAAAAATTAGCACTACACCATAGCAATAGAACTCTAAGATACAACATGTAAAATTATATTGACAATACCAATATCTGACGGACACAGTGTACATGCAAAATAAGAATTCCATTCCTTTTTGCATATCTTGCCCCTTCTTCTTGCTTGTTGTCCCGATTCAGTCCAAATTTTCAGAATTGTGTCACTTGGGATCATGAGCCTATACCCCAATTTTGCTGACATCTCATACCACACTTCAATTTTGCTGACATCTCATACCACACTTCAACTGCTTGCGGACTCCGAGGGACAGTCATTACACACTTCACATCCCGAAACCACTCCCATATTCCTTCCCTGCATTACATCTTTTGTCAGAATTTTCTGTCTGAGCATCAGATATAGAAAGATCCGAACTGTCCGTGGTATCGCCATGCCCCAAATACCCTCATTCCCCTGCTTGATCCTTCCTATGCCCATCATTACCAGTATGCATACCAGTAAAAATAATTTCCCTTAACCCTATTTTGCAAACCTCCCCATGCATAAATACATAGCTATAGGGAAACTAAACACATCCAATTCATCTAAACTAATGATAAAACAAAAATTCTGAAAAATTAAAATGTAAATTAAGCGAAAACACCCGTCTCCCACAGACCCATTAACAGACCATTAGTCAATCCGGGTCTGCCAGTAAGTTGGTTCCCATCATTCTATACGTTCCCAAATTACAATATTTCAGCCATAATCTCCCATATAATGTGGTCTGTCAGAAGTCTCGTTGTAGTAATTTACCCAGTAATTAAATATATGAAGCACTCAATAGAGTAGAACAAACACCTGCATTAATTAGAGCAACAATTGGTTCAAATAAATTGAAGTCAAAATTGGATAAAATCGCCTTATTAGAATACACCAACATGAAAGAACTGGTACAAAGGAAAATGAAACCTAAATTTACAAAACAAGACACATCAGGCATGACAATAAAAAAAGCAAAAAAAAAAAGGAAGTCTGATATATTTTACCAGAGATAGACAATCTGAGTAAAAAATGCAGCTTTCAATCCCAAGATCCATAACCCGCCTAATTGCTTCCAGTAAAGCCAAAGCTTCAGCAGCTATGGCAGAACATGCATGAACAGCAGCAGAATGGTACGCAATCAATTCCCCATTTTCATTAAGAACAAATCCAATACCTCCTTCCTGCCACCAAATCAATTTGTTTTATAGTTCAAAGCATAAAATAGAACAATTTTGATAATAAATGCATTAAAAAAAAGTACCTTAAAACTCTATGAATGCACCAAATCAACTCTTCAATTGAAACCCAAATCGAAATCCCAGTTAACCAGAGAAGCAAGGGAAAGAAAAGAGAAGAAGAAAAACAACTGTTTTATAGAAATGAAACAAGGGAAAACATCCAAAGTGTTGTATCCATGGGGGTTGATGAATTGCACGTGCAGCCTTCGTGGGTCAGGTCAAACCCGAGGGCCGAGGAAATGGAGAGGGGAAGAACGGCGGTGAAAATGAGAGATGACGGAAGCTTGGCGGAGGATGAAATGGGGACGGGTAGGTGGAAGAGCAGCGAGATATGTTTCCATTGAGTGTGCGGAAATGAGAATTTTCAGCGAGCGAATGGGAATTTTCAGCAATTTGCAAGCTTGCAAATTCTGAAAGCTTTCGTTTCTGAAATTCAATCTACATCGGTGCCTTTGTGTTTTTGAAATGACACGTCCGACTTTGCAAGTGTAATTCCAAGCCGATGGAGATGCTCTTGTATATACCTAGAAAAGAAGGAGATACAACAACAGCAGATTGAAGAGGCTTTAAAACATAGAACATAGAGAGATAATATGGTTTATGATTATTTTCACAGAATAGGCGAAAGGGTGGGTTGATGTGAGAACAGAGAAGGAAGGAATATATCAGATATTTATAAAAGGAAAGGGTTTTCCCTGTAGATGCGCATACAAAGGAATAAGCACATACAGGAGGCGTGAAAAGATAATGAGGCGTGAAGAGGTTTTAAGTGATTTAAGCAGGAAGATAGTTGTGGGCTGAAATTTAATTAAGGAAATATGGGCTTTAGAAAAATAATTAATTAGATTGGGCTGAAGGCATATTATAAAAATTTGGACGGTATATAGGAAATTAATTGGACTAAAGTCTAAGTTGTACTTTTAATTTAAATTTAGGTGGCGTTACAAGAGTGGCCGAAGGATTTGATACACTTGAGGTACTTGGGTCTTAGATACTGCAATAATTTGGGAAACACTGCACTATTATTCTTCAATAACCTTGAAACCATTGATTTGAAGGGATCATGGATATAGATATTGTTCTGATGTGGTAATCCCAACTCTAAGACATATATATGGTCCTGATATATGTTTCGCATTAAAATGGGATCAACTTACAAATCTACAAACATTAAAATGTGGAACAGGAAGAAGACAGATAGAGATGAAGAGTGGGAAACTCTCAAAGGTGTGCTGACTAGGACAACGAAGTTGGTCTCCCTTAGTATTAAAACGGGAATTGACGTGTTTACAGGGGCGGAACTAGAAAATGTAAATAGAGGGGGCTAATTTATAAAATGTAATATATGAACAAAATTAAAAAAAAAATGTGACTAGGAGGAATTAAACCCATGACCTCACACATGACAACTAGATCCCAAACCACTAGACTACTAACAAACATTTGTTATTTTATGAGAGGTGCTAGACTATATAAAAATTCAAAAAACTCAAAAGTTAACTAAAATTTAATATACATAATTAAGAATTTTAAAATCATAGGGTGGCTTAGCACCCCCTGATCTATACATAAATCCGCCCCTGCGTGTTTAGGAACCGTTCCTATTATGTCTTGCTTCCATTTGGGAATGGTGGTACAAGAGGCTTACCTTGTCATGAGACAATACAAAGTCTACTTCGCCATGGAAGGTGGACAAACCTCGAACATTCTAGGTTTACCTTGGTTCCAAGTGTTGAGATGTTCCCAACAAACCTCACTAAATTGACCCTCCATATATCAGGCCTTGAGGAAGATCCAATGCCCATATTTGAGAAGTTGCAGAACCTTAGGATACTTCGGTTACGTGGTGGATCATATGTGGGAACAAAGCTGATATGTTCAACTGGAGGGTTTCTTAAGCTCGAAAAACTGGAGCTTCAACTGTTGAGGCAGTTAACTATTGGGACATAAATGAGGGAGCTATGCCTATTCTCAGTCACCTCCAGATTGATGGGTGTTTAAACCTACTTGCTCTTCCCGAGCTGCAAAAGGTACGGAGTCTTCAAGAGCTATTAGTACATAACACTTCACCTGAACTACTTCTACGCACCCAAGAACAAGATGTATACAAAATTGAACATATCCCATTTGTGCGTATAACAAGGTCAGCTCTCATGCGTGGTTGATTGTAAGATTTCTTTTAGAGTTTCTCCGTCGTTATTTACTGTTCCTATACTTTCTGTGGAAGCAAGGCTTTATTTCCGATTGTCAGCCCCTTTTTATTATTTTCAATCTAATTGCTTTATTATTGTTTATTGCATGAATTATTTTGTTTCTTTTCATTGATTGTAAGTTCCATTTTTCAGTTTGTTGTTCCTGGATTACTCAACTTGTCAGATATGTCATGGTTGCTCTGTTTTATCTTCTATTGTCTGTATTTTTCAATTTGTATTCTTAAATTTTGCAAGGACTTGAGTTGGGTTGGGATATTGTGATTTTCTTCATTTTTATAAAATTATACAAGTCCTATTCCTTAAAAACCTTCATAAGTTGATTTTGCAATCAACATTTTTATTCATTGTCAATTTTAGCTTCCATCATTATTACCCATAAAAAAAAATAGAGTTCATTATTATCTCGATGTTTTTCCTATAACATTTTAAAAAATATTAAATCTATAAGGTAGAAAAACAGAGGATCCTGGAGCTTGACCAGTCCCAGAGCGGCAGGAGTGCGAATGCTCTGAGATATCTCATATTTGCAGGACCAGACGTGCCCAGAATGCTCCGAGAGTGCCAGTATTGCTTGTGTTTTGCGTGCAGAATTAGAGCAGTGGGCGGTGTTTTGATTCGCTGGAAGTAGTGGTGCTGGATTCCACGTATTGTTTGCTTCTGTTACACTGTGTTTACATGTGTGGAGCCAGATCCGTAACTACAGTCACCTAAACCCATTTCTGGGCCTAATATTATCCGTCACTACAATGGTAGAATGATATGGCAGAAAAAATAGCGCGCTTATATGCGTGAGAAATCGGAGAAAAATAAGGACGCACTATTGATGTCCTAGACGTGGGTGCAGATTAAAAAATACGGAGCATGTTAATTTTGCTTCTTAAAATTATGTTTCACAAAAAAAATCACAATATTTCCTCAAAATAAACAGAAGGGGTTAGTAATTAGTTATCACCTGCCAAAAATTTCAATTTAAAATTTATGTAAAATTCACATTACGAATATATAGGGTTCATGTTTTTTCCTTATATGTTAAAAATCTTGTTAACACATTGGACGAAATCCGGGCAATATGTCCCGACCGACAAAATCATTCAAAAAAAAAAAAAAAATGAATCTTTTGAGTTCGGATTAACCAATTTCAATTTCAAATATCTGGATATTAGCATCAGGCCCATAAAGTTTGTTGGGTCTAGCTATCAAATAAAAGCAGTACGACTTTCACTTGTGCACGAAGAATCACGGAATCAAAATCATCCCAGGTGTACATACAGTATGTACCTCAAAAAAATACAGGTAATAAATGCAGACCGTATAAATAAGTGAACAGTTCAGATTTAAAGAGAAAGACATATCATATATTCCTCACGTGCACACTAGATGGAATTTTGTACTTATTTCCGAAACCTCAAACAAGTTTGCATCTACCTCCTTTCTCCCTCTTCTTCTCCTTCTCTTTCTTCAAGCCCTCATCTTTCTCTGCCTCTTACCTCACTTCCATTTTTCATCTCCTTTGTGTCATTAGGGGTGTTCATCAGTTCAGTTCAATTAAAATCAAAATAAAATGGACATATCAAAATTTTATTTTGTTTTCAATAATAAAATCGAACTGAACAAAATAAACTTATCAATTGAACTAAAATTGAATCACATTTGGTTCAACTGAAATAACAAGATTAACCATAAAAATAAATATTTTTTGTCATTTTTTTATTTTCTTAGATGGATTTAATTTAATTTAATTTTTCTTTATTCAGTCTAACCGTTTGAAAACAAGTCAATGCTCTTCGTTGGTCAGTTTAAAATGGTTCGGTTCTTATTTGGTTACCATTTTTTTTTTGAAATCATGGGTTGGAGGTCAAGCCATCCAACATATTTTCAAACTCCTATGTATATTATAGAATATTTTCTCACTCGTGGGTTTCAAACCCATGACCTCCCACATGAGAGCCATGTGCCTTTGCCACTAGACTAAAGGCAAGTTCTTATTTGGTTACCACTTTAATTCGATTTGGTTCGATCTGATTTCTCAAAACAAAAACAAAAAATAAATTAATTTGCCTACTGACTAGGAAAACTCGTTGGGATGGAGAAATATTTTATTTCGGTTTCAAATGAATCTATAGTTTAAATCCTTCTACAAGTATCTTAACGGCCCTGTAAACTACGCTTGAATTCTTTATAATTGACAAAGATTTTGGAGCCGACTAATTTCTGTTTGTCACTTTTACAATAAAAAAAAGATTGGATTGTTTAAATAGGTGTTCAAAAGAAATATTGCAATAAAATGCGGGCAAGAGTGTACAGATTAAAGGCAGTTTGTTTAATTACTTTCCTATATTTTCCAAACTCTGTTACCAAATTAAATTTACTAAATTAGTTTAGTTGACTATAAATTTGCTATTTTGCTTGTATTGCCAGAATCATTCTTTCAGTTTGCGCTCAACTGAAAAAAAGATGTTCCCAATGGTTTAGATTTATAATTATAATTTAAAATAACTGAAATAAATTCTTCACAGAATTTAATATTTCGAGTTATTTATGGAGTATGTTTATTGTAGGTTTATTTGAAATAGATTCCTCACTGACTTAAAGGTTCACTGCTTATTAACTTGTGCTCAAAACCAGAACTCGACCCATTTGAGCCCAAACAAACCTGACTGGGTGCTTTTAGATATCACTAGCAAATCTGAAGCAAAGACAAGGAATGACAACCATTTGGTACACAGTACACTTAAGCTAGCTAGGCAGTTTAACAAAGTTATGAAATCATATATCACATTCAAAGCTATGCTCAAGATTAAATGTCCGTTTATACGAGTTGGAGAACTCAGTATTTGTTTCCTTGAGGATTTGAGGATGTAATCACTCAGTACTCAAACAAAGGTTGTTGTAGCTATGTCTGGGCAAAGAGAAGAGAAGTGCGAGAGATAATAAAGAGATGATTTGTGTAAAATGAACTGTTTCTCAGCAGTGTTGTTCCATACATATACATGTATATTGATATCTATATGTGAGTATATATAAAGAAGAAACAATGTAATAAGAGACTAAGCATTACAGGCACCTCGATCTAGTTTCCCAGGTCAAATTAACTTGGTTCAACCGAGCTTATATTTCATAGGAGAATATTCTTTGTTCCAACAGTACGGCAGAGGAAAATAATATCTGAGTTATATGTTTTAACAATACACAGAAATAATCAATAATGGAAGAAAACAAAATTAATACAAAATATAACAGAAATTTCTGTAGCGTTACAGAATGGTAATTACAACTTTGCTGATGTTTCTCCTCGGAAATGATTCTGAATATTTTATAGTACATCGAAGTTCCCATATGATAGGAAAGCAAAAACAGAGCACCAATTATATTTCCAATTAACATAAAAAATTCATTAAAAGAAATAAAATACAAGTATTCTTAATTATGCATTATTTAATCATCAAATTGAAAAAGAAAATCCCACACAGTACAACAAAACATCAATCCGAAATTTAGAAGCACCAGAAAAGAAAATTTAGAAGCAACCCAACAACATGAAGAATGCAATGAGGGGCACACAAGAAGATGGCATGAGTACATTCTGTCAGTAAAATTGAAGGAAAAAATAACTTAAAACCACACACACAGAAAGGAGACTTAAGGTTGAGAAGGCACTTCTCATCTCAGACAAAGCTGAATTAGATTGAGGTTCAGGTGAAGGAGTAGGGCTAGGCGGAGGTGCCGGATTAAGAACACTACATTGCTTTCTTATCTCACCTTTTGAATGTGTTAAAGCTCCAATGTTTCCCATTTTTATAAGTGACATTGCAAAATCAGCAAAAAACTGGTCTGTGCTTGTGTTATTTGCCTGGAGCAAAACATAAGCATTTGTCGTGGCGTCATCAAGCAATGCCACATCAGATATAAGAAGCCCTTTCTTTTGAGACAATCCTGAGTAGTATCCCAAATCAAATGCAGTTGCATTATTTGCATCCAAGCCAGTTAGGCTAGTCATATCGTTTGGGATACACTTTTGCTTGAGCACAGTTTGGTAATTCGCATCTAACCTTGGGTCTGAGGTACCACTTCCATTATAGTTGTAAAGACGATTCGAGAAGGAATAGCAGTGGGCTTTTCCAATAGTGTGTGCACCTATTTGTGAGAAATGAAATCATTATATTACATATATTGTAATGTAGAAAAAATGTCAGAAAAAAAAATGAGTATCGGGATATTTTCTTTTCATTTTAAATTGTACCAGATAGGACAACAAGGTCCTTTGCTGTAAGATTATATTTGGCGAATGATGATAATAGCAGGGAGATGTTTGCACTGGCAGATGGAAGGTTGAGCGGCACATCGGATGCTGAAGATCCATTTCCATCCCTTCTGCCTGTTCCGATTGGTATATTTGGTCCATTCGACTAGAATGATTCGAAAAATAATATGTAAGAAAAAATAATTTTCAATTCAATAATAAACAATGAAAAATAGAATTAGCAAGTTACCAGGCGTATTGAATCACGTGCTGCCAATGCTATAATATCTGCACAGGAGACAATCCCGGGGCAAGCTTCATCCAGTTTGGCCTTAATCCTATCAATCACTTCATAGCCTCTCACATCTTTGTTTAATTCTGCATCTTTCTCTGCTTTATTGTCAGCTGTAGAGTTCAACAATATAGATGCCTCGCAACCCTTTAAGAAACAAAATTAACTTGTAATTATCACGTTTAATAAATTCAACCAGCATATCAATATCGATCATGCCAGCAAATGAGCTGACTGAACACAGATATAATTATACAATTACATACATAAAATGTACTAAAATTGGAAGAAAACTGAATAGGATGAATGTAAGAAGGAGAAGGTTGCTATTTCTTTAAAGAGAGAAAAACCACAGAACATAATCTTTTGATAAGAAAATGAGAAGAATGTTTGTCATACCCTGACAAAACAGTCAACATAGTGCAATCGGAGCAATGCACCTGCTAGATCAGGTGATGTTGCCAATATATTTGTCATCTCTTCATACACTATATGCTCAGCATGAGGACAAGTTTTATTGTATGCACCATACTGAACATGCGCTTCTGTTGAACTCAAAAGCAGAAAAATAGGAACAAAACTCATAAATGCTTTTATTAGAATTTTGGAATCCATTTTTTTATAACTGGATTGAAGAAGAAGATCAAGACAATGAATTTCTTGGAGGATCTGCCTTATTATATAGAGTGTGTGACGTGCGTCGTGCTATGGACTCGCTATCCAGAGAATAAAAACATTATCCAAGCTGCTATTTTTATTGGTAATTATTGTTATCTTGCGTACTCAAAACATGTTGATGGAAGTCAGAAGGATATAAGAAAAAACTATTACTGCAGAGAAGTTTGAAATCCTCGAGATATTAAAATAATAGGATACGGTGGAATGAGGGAACCAACTGTTTGTACTTTCCATGAGCACATCTATCTTTGCAGTACTTCAACTTACAAAAGGGATAAATAATGACTGATTAAATAAAAACAGATCAGCGCTGCCAGATGTTGTTAAAAGATTTAATTATGGCAGACCACTGATAATTATCTATGTAAGAAAAAAAAAATCGTAGATTGGTCTTACTACATACAGAGTGTTACACTCAGCTACTCCCATTAGCATATTTGGTATATATAGTTACTAAAGATAAATTTATGCTTGATATATATTAGTTATTTATATATTATGAACTTAGGAATTTATTTATTTAAAGTTTTCCACTGATTCTCTGCTAAGTTCGGATAAATTTCCAAAATGGCAATTCTTCAGATGATGCAATTATTTAATCATTACCATATCCAATAGTTTAAACTTCAATTTCTTCTATCTGTTAAGAACTCTCTATGGTTCCAAAGAAAAATATGTGCAGCAATTAATTATCTCCGCAGTTGACTTGTCATTAAGCTGGTCTGTAAAATTGGGAGGGAGAAGTACATGCTTTAGGTTGTACTTCAGTTGTGTACTTCACTTTGTTAAATGTCAACTCTATAATAAGTTAATAATACACATTTAATAAATGATAAGATTCTTAACTTTTCGGAGGTGGCCATCTAGCTGGAAGCTAATGTATGGCTAGCAATTAGAAATAAAATTTCAACATTACATATATATTTTTTTGGTAGTTCATTACATGTATTTAGGGGAATCGGGGATGTGTCATGGGTGTCATAACAAATTCTGTCTGATATCAGGTCAGAGCCATCTGATATGCATCATGATTTGTGCTGATCAAATGCACACAAATCTTTATGCGAATCGGGCGACTTTGACCAGCCATCAGACCCCCACCATATTTAATTAGGACAATTGTATGATGTGCTTTTACTTGCGCTTTAGAAGTTGATGCGCTGAAAAGTTGTGTGGGGTCCCACTATTGTTTATTTTACAGTTGTGGAACAAATACTCTGCACAAAACTGTTTTAAAGAGGATGTTTAGATGTCAGCATCCAACATGCTTAAGTTAGCCCTTCAAATAACCATAAGTCAGTTATTAGATTATTGTACATATCCTGTAAAAAGATAATACAAATCTTTGTCCCTGGTATTACAAACTTGAAAACGGGCCTTTCGAGTGCTCATAGATGTAAACAAATCTTGTTCAATATATATTTAAAGAGAATATAATATAAAAAGCTAATCTGTATCACTATGAATCCCAGATTCTTAGAGCAGAAGAAGTGGAAGAAACATGAGCGCCATTAATTGGCAAAGAGAATGGTGACTTGATAAATTAGTTCTTTTTCGGATCAAAGTGTAAAAGCCTAGTTTTTTCCTACTGGATTTGGACCAGCAAGCCCGGGTCAAGGATTTGTGATGGGCCGATGCTAGGTCTAATTCAAATTATACATAGGCTATGAGGTAGATCATTTTTGATACTTTCTATTTGAGTGACCAAGCACATTCTTTTGACTTTATCCGTTGTACGGAACAATCTGCCCTATGCATAGTACCATAGCCTCACTCAAAAAAATATCACTTTGTATCTGACAAAATAATGTATTTTTAACCCTGCTCTACATTCTTATCAGGTTGCTGAGGAAAATTTTTATCAAATATTCTGTTGTTGAGAACAATCGAATTAACACAATAAGTAGACTGGATAGGATATATGAGTAGTGAATTAGTAATAAACAATAAATAGACTCAAATATATACAAGGTGTTTATCATCATCAATCGGGATACCAGCAAGAATTTTACTCGAATTATCTAATACAAATATCAGTTACAAAAAAAAAAAGGAAAAGGAAAAGATCAATAAAGCTTGCATCATGATTATCTAAAGCTTACATCACGACATTCTAAAGCTTACATCATGAGATCTATTGAGGCATGTCAGCTATGGAAATCATTGATCAAACAATACCAACACGAACTCTGCCAACCAAAGAACCTTTCTCCTACACATAGCTCGGCAATTTCTTCAGCTTGTAGTCTAACCTTTCTTGTTCTGAATAATTTGAAAATTATGAGCAACATATTAGCTGTGATAATTATTTCTAGATGACATATGACAAGAGGAGATCAAAGTAAATTTTTGGGCATATATAAATGATAATGTTAAGACCTAATTAAGCTATAGAAAAGAAATGTGTTGATGTTGTCAGCCTTAACAGTAAAGGTTGCATGGAATTTTGTGGATGTCTCTATGTTAATTGCAATTAAGATAGTCTGCGGGCACTTTTGTAATTAAGATAATTTCTTATCACTTTTTTGCAAAATAGGAAGGGATTACAAACATGAGCGACATTTCAACTTAGCAAGCAATTCACATATAAAGCACTATGAAGGAATCAGCCCCAACAAATGCAGCGCTTTGTCGTCAATACAGATTGCAAAATCGATCATGGCAGAAATCATTTCAAAATTCAAACGGCCACATAGAAGAAGTTCCTTCCTGGAAAGAAATAGAAACAGTGGAGTGGACTTAGGCAGCCTCACTTATTAGTGAATTGGGCAACAAGAAATGGGAGGAGTGAGAAGTCTTACCTCATATCTGGGAGCAAATCTTGGGGAGAAGCTAAACATTAGATATGCAATTGGATACTGGTTTTCTTTTTATTTCACAGAAAGGGATTTAAAGGAAATGTGAAAATTTGTATTAGGGCAGACAGTAGGCCAGTGCTTATTAAGTCATGCTAAAAGTCACAAAATGCTAAGAAACAATTATTATACATACTTTAATCACTAATTCTTTACCATTCAGGTGCCTACATGTATTATTTTTTGAGAGAAGTAGAAGTTTCTAGGCAACTATCAAACTGAACTGGTACCAATCAATTGTTACCAGTATTGCAGTCTAAATTGATGCAAATTCAAGAGGACAAAGACTATACCAGTGATTGAATCTAATTTTGAAATTTGATTTGAAACCTCTGTGATGAATACATTAAAGGAATTAATTTGTCTTATCAAAACCTAATATTGCTCAAGAGAAAACAGAAGTGAGCTTGTCAAATTAAAGCATTTAAAGATACTTATGCACTCCTAGAATGGATTGAGACAATCAGTATCTCTAAATTATGCACTTCTAGGAGATATTCTTGAATCGAAGTAGCTCCAGTTACTAATATTTGTAATTGCAAGTATATCAACAAATTGATACAGAGAAGATAACACAAGTAAATTTCTAGTAAATAATCATAAAGTATCACCCCTCGTACACCCACGAGGCCATGATACATAAAGTATCATGAGCAACTCATGGTCTGCAAATAAAAAAGGCACACAAATATGAAGAAATATGGAATTATTATGGTCTATATAGAATGATACGAATCACTGATGATGATGCAACACAACATTACACGAGATTTAAAAGAAAATTATAAACATGATATGTCTTTAGATGCAAAAATTGATAATTCATACAGGAACAGATGGTGCGGGCTGTTTAATCAGTCTCACAGAATCAAGGATTATTTAAACTACAATTTATAATTTTTAGAGGATAAGGGTCGAAAAATATTTACTAGAAATTTGCGGGTTAGTATAAAATTATTGTTAAGTTTGTGTTAAAAAACAAATACTACTAGATAAATTTGTAAAATAAGTACCCAAAAAACTTTCTTAGGTAAATTCATCATCTCCTCAATTAAAATATATTAAGATAGATTTGGACTCCTTAATTAAAATCAATTATTTTAGGTGAATTAATTAAATGATTTTATGCAGCATGACCTTATTTAATATAGGAAAATTTTCGTATTACTATCATAATTAATTTAGGGAGTAGATATGTGATCAAGAAATTCTGTTCAGTTTAACTATTGTTTGGCTAATTGAACTTCAAAGTAGCGTATAACATATCTAAATTGATGCTTAAGTACATTATTTATTTAGAATCTTGTTTATATTAATTGCTATGCAATGTTTCAGCATAGTTACTATTGTCAATAAGTCAGATTTCAATATGTCATATCCCTTCAATGATGAACCATGGATCATGCATGTGCAATTAATTAACTTCAAACTAATTCAATTGTTCCATTCGTAGGTGGCAAACTTTGGTGAAGTCAATTATGTGCCACTCGAGGGGGTTCCCGAGCAAATGGGTAAGGTGGATTAAATTGTTACTGGAAACTTCAACTTCAAGAGTTATTATCAATGGAGAGCAATCTAAATATTTTTCTCATAAGCGAGGTCTTCGCCAAGGGGATCCACTTTCTCCTATGCTTTTCTTGATAGCAGTTGATGTGTTACAACTAATGATCAATCGGGTTAATGAGACACTCGATAGGCCGATCTCAGCAAAGCTTGCTTCTCCCATACTTGCCTTTCAATATGCGGATGATACCGAGATTATTTCCCATTCTAACCATCCTACGCTGATCACTCTTAAGCTGGTCCTTAGATTATTCACTAAAATTTCGGGCTTGCAAATAAATTTTGAGAAGAGCTCGTTTTACCCAATTAATCTCAACCAAGCTGAGTCTTTGATGGTGAGTGCTGTAATGGGTTGTACCAGAACCGAATTACCAATTTCTTATTTGGGTATGCCTCTTACCATCCGCAAGCCCAGGAAACAAGAGTTTATTCCTTTGTTGGAAAAAATTGAGTCTAAAATTGAAGGTTGGATTGGTAAATTGCTAACAAAAGGGGGGCGGCTGCAGCTTATTAATTCGGTGTTATGTAGTATACCGATATATATGATGACCTGCTTTGTGCTGCCAAAATGGGTACTAAAAAGGATTACAAAAACTTGCCGTAATTTTCTTTGGGGAAAGTCACAAGGACAAGGCCAAGGTTTCCCATTGATCAGCTGGGAGGTGGTTTGTTTACCTAAACGGGTTGGCGGGTTTGGAGTCCCCAATTTGGAGTTAAGGAACACTTCTTTGTTGCTTCGATGGTGGTGGAAGGCGACAACTCAGACCGATAGCCTCTGGTATTCGATTATTCATTCATTACAGCAACATCGACCGCAACAGCTCAATCCTAAAGTCTGGATGGTCAACGGATCTTTCTTTTGGAACCAACTGATCAAATTATACTCATTATTTCAATGGTGTACTCAATGGTCTATTGGCAATGGAGCACGGATTTCATTTTGGTATGACTGTTGAGGCTCAACGCCACTCAGAAAGATGAAGGATGGAATGCCTAGGCCTATTTCTCAGCAAATGTCACTCAAAGATGCAGTTTCAGTTGGTTCTCCTGTTGCATCTTCATATACTAGTACGGTACCAGTTTTTAATGAGCTTGATGATTTCCTCACATGGAGATGGACGGCTAGTGGTGAGTACTCAGCAGGATCATTGTATAAGGTTCTCATTGAAGGAGGTAGAATCAATTGGAGGTTCATGAGGATTTGGGAAGTGGCTGCCCCTTTAAAAGTCAAATTTTTCTCTCAACTTCTATTAAAAGAGAAGCTGCCAACTAGTCATGTTGCAAAGTAGGGGTGTCAATTGTGATATCCATTGTGTGATGTGTGAAACTAGTGCTGTAGAAACCTCAAAGCATCTATTTTTTGAATGTCAAAATGCGACAGGAGTTTGGACTCGTTTTGTTAATCTCATGCAAGTAGGTGACTCTGTGTGTGACACTTGGAATGCATCTCAAAATTTTATTGCAGCAACATGGGTGGGAATAAGCAAACTAGACAGGTTTGGGCCACCTATTTCATGTCAGTATTGTGGTCACTGTGGTGACAGCGCAATGAAGTTATCTTTCGTGAAAAGAAACCATCCCAGTGGTTTGTTGCAAATTGAGCTGCAGAGGAGGCGAAGCTATGGTTATAGTTTTGTGGGAAGAGTAACAGAAATGTATAGGGGGCTTTTAGGGGGACGAATAGTATAACAAATCCAATTACTCCTCATATTTAGCCTTGATGTAATAATTAGGAATTGATGTAATAAGCAAATCTATTAATATAGTCTTGTAATCACTACCAAGTTTTCAAAAAAAAAATTATGCGCCACTTGCTGAAAAAAATATCTGGATATAGTATATACACAGCTGACTTTCATATATACATTAACAGAGTCAACTGGTTTCCGCTTTGTGTGAAGATAGTCATACAAGTTGCCAGGTACAACCTCTAACCTGTATTCAATTGTCTAGGAAGAGAGGAATTCATATCACCTAACAAAATATTTCTGCTCAGATCCAGACAATTCAATCAGAATCTGCACGAATATTAAAGTGTGCATTCCATCATGGTCCCGATTGTCCGAATTCTGATCAGACGTGGATCTGAACTGAAGTATTACCTCTGTGGATATAGACTCAGAAGAGTGACGACCTCCACAACTGTAGTAAATTTGCGGATACAACCATGGTTCTGAGAATCAGCCGATTCCAACCTGATTCAACTTTCGATTCTGATTCCAGTTCCAGTTTTCGGAGCCATGGATGGAACCAATTAATTCCTTGGACCGGCTGAAAGATAGCCCATTAATAGTCTTTGGACCGGTTGTAAAAATTGCAAGGTTCTCTAAGAACTCAGAGACAAGAGGAAGGATTAAAATAAGCATTGTGTGATCTCAGCCTATCAGATTTTCATGATGCCTTTTCGTGTGATTCGACTTGAAAGGATGGTGGAATTTGCCATTCACTTGTCATTGAGAATTTTTCTTGAAAATTTATAACAACTTTTTAAATTAATTTGAATAAGTTCAAACTAAAAACTAAATTTATAAGTATATATTAAAAAGAAAATTTAATGTAATTTGTAACAGCCAATTAATGTTGATCACTATTTTACTCTCTAAGTGTTGACAGCCTTTTTTATTTAATTAAACTCTTCTTTTATGACAATAGGCGCACACCAAAAAGGTTTTATGGAAGCACTACTGATACTGGTATTTGTTTTTGGTATGATACACTGTAGATTACTGGTACTACCTGGTACCATCTGGTACACTATATCGGAAGGCAAAAACATGCTGGTACTGACTAGAAGCAATAGTCAGGATTCATCGTAACATACTTCTCTACAGTTATACAACTATTATTCCAATTCTATACCTCTACGCATGGTTCCGAAAATCGGCCGATTCTGAGTTGACTTAGCCGAGTTGACTCGGAATCGGCGGTGTCCAAGCCGAGTTTTATTCGATTCTCGGGCTCGTGCGAGTTTTTCGGCAAAACTCGGATGAACAGTGCCGAGTCAGCCGAGTTTTCCGATTTTTTCGGCCGAGTCAGCCGAGTTTTACCCGATATTTTCAGCTGAGTCAGCTGAGTCAGCAAAATTGATTCGATTTCTTGCGTTGCTTTTCCAATTCTTGCACGCTGTGATTGAATTGAGATAAACTGTGTGACACAATTAAGCTAAAATTGTGTCGTAATAACACTATGGAACCCAATTTATCATCATTTTGTGACTAATGTTTGCTGGGTCACTGCTACTGATACCAAAACTATTTGCACTTAAGGTGTTCGACGAAAATCCTAAGTGAGGTGGTTGTGAGATATGTTCAAATTAACTAATCCTATCACAGCAATTGTATCACAAGGGTTCTGCCAAAAGCAAGGGTTCTACCAAAAAAACTCAAGTTACCGATCCGATTCTGGCCGATTCATCCGATTCTAACTCGGCCGTCAAAAATCCGATTCCGATTCCGATTCCGATTCTGAGTTTTAGAACCTTGCCTCTACGTACAGTTTATAATTAACATAAATGGTCAAAGATGCCTAAGATGTTCGTAACGTTCTGATGTAAATTATTTGCTTGACTTTTTATACAATTTGGCTAACCTTAAAAATAACGGTTGAAGTTTCTTTTTCAATGATCTCATAGCTACATATTATATAAGAATGAGTAAGAGAGGTTGAACAGTTGGGCCAGAGAGATTAAATTAATTGGCAAAGTCGGTTAATTTTTTTATATTATAGCTAGCTGCGTTTATCCAAATATTTTTATTTCAGCAAGTGCCTCATTATCTTCAGATTCAGATTAATTAATATACAGATTGGAATAGATCAACGATTTATTACCACCTTTGTTGGAAGTTGGAACCACGTAATTTATATGAGTCTATGGTTTTGCAACTTAAAAAAAAATTGAGAACTTTTCCAGATAGCGAGGCATTGACTTAATTATAAACATTAATTAGCGACATAGACCAGCTAAATTTTTTTGAGCATTAATGAGTTGCATGCGCGGCATCATATGTTTCCAGCCACTACCTAAGGAAGTTTGCAACATATGTTTTGACTTTGATGTAACTATGCTTCGTTATATATTTGAAATCAGGAATATATTACTGGGAACAAAAAGAACTATTTCTGCCCAACTGGCTTAATTATTTTATTTCATCTTCATAATTAATCAATGCATCTAGCCGTTGGCTACTGTATATACCGAGTAAAATAAAAATAATAATAAGATGTGGAACGATCATTACAGCTCTGTTGGGGCAAACTTTGCATTCCCTAAGAAAAGTCCTCTAAACATTTCTTCCCCACACTCTCTCATACCAAACACTAGATTAAGATCCAGAATTGATGGCTAGCAAGATTGTAAGTTCTTCTGCAACTCAGACCGAGCCTAAGCACCCGCTGATGCCAAACAGGCTCCTAAAGGCAGTTATTGATGGCAACAAAATAGATTTGAAGCAGCTTCTGGGACTGAACGATGGAGAACCTCCTCCTCATACGAATCTAGTTGTTCAGGAAGGGACACCAACAGAGCCCTCTGAGTCTGACCTCCTCAGAAGCGCAGCAGGTAATATATTGTTTGTCAAAGCAATAGTAATTTGAGTAGCAAGCTTGGTATCTTAGTTTTGATCTATATTTTAGTGCTAAGAAAATAAAAAGAGAAACCCAACATTTTGCCTGTGATAGCTACATACCAAGACTTAGGCGGGATATCAAAACATTTTGCTGACATGTAGTTAACCTATCCATTAAGATTGTCTGTGATTAGTGAATTAACCTGTGCCGTGCCGTGTCGTGCCTTCAAGTGTCAGGCATGCGGGTGCCTGATGTTCTGTGTCTTGCATGCACGTGATACGAAATACAAGTGTCAGGCCATGCTAGAAAGTGAGCAATTGAACATGATCCTCGTAAGAACACAGCACGTACCTAGAATTGTTTTAGTTTTTATTTTTATTTTTTAAATAAGGAAAAATATGTTAAACATAGTAATTAATAAAACTTAAAAATTTCAGAAAATTGCTCAAATAATAGGGTAAAAATCAAATTAAAATTATGGCAAGAATAGGGTAAGATAGGGTTTTAGTAAGCTAATTACAGTTATTTGTTTTGTTGTCTATTATCTAAATAGATAAGAGTAGGGTACGAGTAAGCTAATATTTAATGGATAGGTATAGGGTATGGGTAAGACTAATTTTAAGTGGTTATAGGTATGAAAAGGCCTCCGTCTCACCCATACCGTACCTATTGACACTCTTACTATCTTGTGGTATTAATTAAAACTTGGCCCTCTCTCTCTCTCTCTTTCTTCGCTCTTTAGGACAAAGCGTTCCCCAAGCAACAACCCTAGAGCTGCCAGCCAAACCCACCCACCCCCCCTGCCCCCCCCCAACCCATACTCCACATCTGTCAGTCATTTCCACTACTTCTAGATCTCATCTTCGACGCATCATCCCACCCCCCCTCTCGCTCGACTCTATTTCTTTGAGCGGAGAGGAGCATGAGATAGAGGAGGGAACCAAGCGGAGCCAACAGCAGCCAAGAGCGCGGTATTGTTAGAGCTCGAAACTTAGAGTGATCATCTCGATCGGAGCGCAACTGTGAGTAGATCTAGTTGTCGGAGTGCGTTGGCAGTTGAAAGATCGGATTCAGTCGTAGAGCGAGATGAGGATTAAGGTATTATAGTGATTATGAGTTAATGTAAGTAAGATTAGAAGAGTAGATCTATGAATTTAGAGGATGATTAAGAGTGATTAGAGTTGTTTTGAGTAATTTAGAGGATTTTGTGAAAATAAAGGAGTAGATTTAGAAATTAGAGTCACTTGACTCGTTGTAAATACATTTTTTATCAATCGAATTGTTAGTAGACATTAGAGCCACTTACTTTCAAAAAAAGGAATTAAAACTCTGTCGTGTTTAATTTGTGCCTACCTATGTTGCACTGTGCATGTCGCCTCTTTTCTACACCTACTGTGTCTAGCCATGTCCGTACCATGCTTGGTATTTGGTTGTGCCTCATAACCTCATTACCGAGGCAGGCAAATCCAACGGCACAACACGGGGACACGTCGGCACAGCATGTGGTTTAACCTGAAATTGAGGACCCACTGATGACCCAGAAATAACTGATATTGAAAAGAAAAAAAAAACTATAACGTAGACCTATTTGGCACAAAAGTAGAAGACTAGTCTGCATTTGTTCATGCCCGGAAGCAGAGGAAAGTAAGAGCAAAGGGCTGAGACCCACTATAAATTGAAATTTTCCAATTTCGTTCTTCAAATTTTTTAATTTTAATAAAAATTAAAGGTTACGGTGATTTCTAAACTGGAAGAAGTTTTCATTGATTTAGGTCTGTCTACATATACACACACAATCTTACACTTTAGTCCCTATAACTATTATATTCACACTTTTACCTAAATACCCTTATCTAACTATACAATATTCAACACTCCCCCTCAAGATGATGCATAGATATTGATCATGCTCATCTTGCCTATTACATTGGAGAAGTCAGTGACACTCAACCCTTTTGTGAAGATATCAGCGATTTGCTCCTTGGTTCGAACGAAAGGCATACATATAATGCTCTCGTCAAGTTTATCCTTGATAAAGTGTCGGTCAATCTCCACATGTTTAGTTCTATCATGTTGTACTGGGTTGTTTGCTATGTTTATAGCCGCCTTGTTGTCACAGTACAACATTATGGGTTTGTTCTCCAACAACCCCAACTCCGATAATAATCTTCGTAACCACAACCCTTCACTCACACCTTGGGCCATAGCTCTATACTCAGCCTCTGCAGTAGACCTTGCTACCACATTCTGCTTCTTGCTTCGCCAAGAAACCAGATTACCCCCAACAAATGAACAGTAGCCTGAAGTTGACTTCCTATCATCAAGACACCCTGCCCAATCGGCATTTGTATATACTTCAATCCTAGTGTGCCCATTCTTACTGAATAGCACACCTTTTCCTGGACAACTCTTGAGATACCTCAGGATCTGATACACGGCCTCATGATGTGGAACTCTAGGGTCGTGCATATATCTGCTCACTACGCTCACAGCGTATGCAATGTCGGGTTGAGTATGTGCCAAGTAAATTAGTCTGCCTACTAGGCGCTGATACTGTCCTCTATCTACTTGATCACTTATTTCTCCCTTCAGCTTATTATTAGGGTCTATGGGTGTATTGACAGGTCGACACCCAAGCATCCCAGTGTCTCTCAGCAGATCTAGAACATACTTTTGCTGTGAGAGAACTACCCCTTTTGTTGAACGAGCAACCTCAATGCCTAGAAAGTAGCGCAATTCACCCAGGTCTTTCATCTCAAACTCTGTGGCTAAGCTGGCCTTAAGCCTCTTCATCTCAACAGGATCATTACCTGTTAATACTATATCATCCACATACACAACCAGAATGCAAATCTTCTCTCCTTTCCTTTGGATGAACATAGTGTGATCAGCACTGCTTTGCTGATAGCCTAGTTTCTTCATTGCCATAGAAAACCTGTCAAACCAGGCTCGTGGTGACTGTTTCAACCCGTACAGGGAGCGCTTCAGACGACACACTTTACCCTTCAGTTGTTCATTGTCAAAACCAGGTGGGATCTCCATATATACCTCTTCCCTTAAGTCACCATGAAGAAATGCATTTTTAACATCCAGCTGACACAAATCCCACCCAAAGTTTACTGCACATGAGATGAGGGTTCTAACAGTATTCATTTTAGCCACTAGAGCAAAGGTCTCCTCATAATCCACACCATATGTCTGTGTGTAGCCCTTCGCCACCAATCTGGCCTTGAATCTGTCCACCTTTCCCTCTGGAGTATATTTTGTCGAGTATACCCACTTGCATCCTACAGTGTTCTTGTTGGACGGTCTAGGGACCATATCCCAAGTGTCATTCTTAACTAATGCTCTCATCTCCTCGAACATTGCCTTCTTCCACTTTGGGTCCTGCATTGCTTTCCTCCAATCACATGGAACAGAGTTAGAGTGTAAGGAGGTTACAAAGGCTTTGTAAGTCGGGGAAAGTGTCTCAAATGAGACATATTGAGAGATAGGATGTGATGTTGAGGCATCTTCCCCTTTCTTTAGGACAGTTGACCGAGCTCCTTTGCGCAATGCAATAGGAAGATCGAGATCAGAGAAAAGAGGAGTACCTGAGGGTAACTCTGAGTTACCTGAAGGTTGTGGTGTGGGCGAGCCGTCGACAGGAGCAAGTAATTGGTATTGACCTTGGACCGGAGGTTGCTCAACGTTCTCATGACGAGGTTTTCGAGTGTAAACCTTGTTGATCTGCCTATTAGGAGGTGGTAGGCTTTGGTTCATGCTTGAGTCCAGATCTGTCTCTGTTGGACTCAGGCCGATCGTAGTATCATCGGCTATACTGTTGTCAGATTCCTTACTCTCCCCCTCTTGACCAACTCGGTCTAAGGAATGGGTGACAACCACCTCAAGAAGATCATGAAATGGGACTGAAGATGTATTGGATTGTGCATCAGAGAGAGTAAAATAGGGTTCTGTTTCTCGGAATGTCACATCCATGCTTTCCAGCATCCTCTTTTTCACAGGGTCATAACATTTATACCCCTTTTTTCCACTGGAGTACCCAACAAACACACATTTGTGGGCCTTCGCATCAAGTTTACTAATACCTGGAGTTGTGTTATGAACAAAACACACGCAACCAAACTTTTTGGGAGGTACCTTAAATGAGGTGGTCCCTGTGAGCATTTCAAGTGGTGTACTGAAGTCCACCGCTCTTAAAGGCATTCTGTTGATCAAATATGTAGCAGTCTGCGCTGCTTCTCCCCAAAGGTACCTCGGAACATTCATGACAAAGAGAAGGCACCTTGTCACTTCCAAGATGTGCCTGTTCTTCCTTTCTGCAACACCATTTTGTTCAGGTGTATTCACACGTGTAGTTTGATGTATAATACCATTACCTCGCAAGAAGTCTTGCATTGCCCTGTTGGTGTATTATGTGCCATTATCTTAGCGTAACACCTTCACTTTCTTCTCAAATTGGGTTTCCACCATCTTGTGAAAAGTCTTGAAACACTCCAAAACTCCATCTTTACTCTTCAACAGGTACAGCCAAGTCATTCGGCTATAACAATCAATAAAGGTGACAAACCACCTTGAACCAGATAGAGCAGTAACTCTTGAGGGCCCCCAAACATCAAAATGAACAATATCAAAGCAAGAAAAACTTCTATTACCAAAAGATGGATACATTGTTCTAGTGTGCTTAGCAAACTCACATGCATCACATACTAGTTTAGTCGTGCTACACTTAGAGTACAACTTGGGATACAACCCTCCAAGCACAGTAAAAGATATATGCCCTAAACGGCTATGCAACAAAATCATCTCCAATTCTGGAGTCTCTGCCAAACAGGCTCGTGGATCCAAAAACTCCCCTCCTTGCTTGAGTCGGTACAGGCCTTCACTCCTCTTGCCAATACCAATCACTTTTCCTGTCTTCAGCTCCTGCAACACAACATGGGTAGGAGACAGAGAAACAACACAGTTAAGATCATCCACCAGTTGACTAACTGATAGGAGGTTATTGGTGAAGTTAGGAACATGAAAGACCGACGATAGCTGGAGGTCTGGAGTACATGTTACATCCCCAACTCCTGCTATCGAACAAAGCGAGCCATCGGCTGTTTGTACCTTTTCTCTCCCAGACATAGGCTTATAGGTTTTTGAACATCATAGGGTCAGGGGTCATATGTTTAGATGCCCCAGAGTCTACGATCCAGGACCGATCAGGACTAGACTCGGCTATTAGAGCTTTTATAACAGCACCAACAGGTCTAACTACAGTGGTAAGAAGAGAGGAAAGAGTGTAACCGTCAGCCCTAGATGGAGCAGCAGTAGATGAGGCACTGCTAGCTGGGGTAGTGGACAAGAACCGAGCTGCAAGCTGAGTCACCAGTTGAGTCACCATATCATCAGTGCTTGATCCTGGTGTACTAGTGATGTCAGCCATATGCGCCTTTTGGTATCCTCCACCACGTCCTGGTCCATGACCTCTACCTTGTCCTCTGCCACGGTCACCATCACGACCTCGACCTCTAGCTGGTCTTCCATGTAAGTCCCAGCAAGTCTCCCGGGTGTGATTCTTTCTATGGCAGTGATCACAAACTTTGTCACCCTGAGAGAACACTGTGTGGGGCTGGCTCAACATAGCTGAACCCTCATGCACTGGCAAGGATATCATTGCCTTCTTCCTGCTTTCCTCTTGAACCACTACTGCAAAGGCATCACGAAGAGCAGGTAGAGGATCCCTCTGCCAGAGACTCTGTCGGATCTGTTCGAACTCAGAGTTGAGGCCAGCAAGAAAGCGAAAGGTCCTTCTTTTCCCCAACCAGTTTGTGAAGGCTAGTGCATCTACTGAACATGCCTTTGCCAAAGGATCAAAGAAATCCATTTGCTCCCACATATTGTTCAATTCTGAGAAATACTCAGTCACACTCATTTCTCCCTTGTACCAGACTGTCTGACTTAGACTGGAGGTGATAGATCTGCCCATGGTTACCCTTTTTGAGAATACATATTGGCTGCCCGATCCCACACTTGTCGAGCAGTATTCAACATCATAAACTGACTTTGTAGTCTACCTCCATCGAGTTGACCAGCCATGACATAACTTGGCCATCGTCGGCCTCCCACTTTTGAAACTCAGGTTTTTCATCTAACTTCTCCTGTCCCATAGCTACTGGTTTCTTTACTGTACTAGTAACATATCCGGTCAGTCTTTGACCTTTCAAGTGCATAAGCATTTGTCTTGACCACAACAGATAGTTCTCAGCCCCATTCAATCTCACTGAAATGATCTGAGACGATTTAGAGAAGGTTTTGTCTTCTGCCATTTTTTTTTTTTTTTTTTTTTTCCTTTTTTTTTTTTTTTTTTTTAGGGTTAAGTAACAAAAAGAAAAGAATGGCTCAAATGAGTTAACGAGAAGGGGAAACGGGAAAAAGTAACTAGTGGGGGAAACGGCTCAGATCAGAGATGGGTAACGAGAAGAGGAAACGCACGGCAGAGGTCTGATTAGGGCGCGACACACTGCACAGAGAACGCAGCACACTGCACACTGACTCCGCGCGACTACGCGCTGGACTCGCTGCAACTACGCGCGAGGGACGTGCTATGAGCGGCGCTCACGCGATGCACGCAGCGGAGAGGAAATGTCTCCCGCTCTGATACCATGAAGTTTACGGTATTGAAAATGGAGATTAATTTCATTGATTCAGCGTCTGTTTACATATACACACACAATTTCACACTTTAGTCCCTATAACTATTATATTCACACTTTTACTTAAATATCCTTATTTAACAATACAATATCCAACACTTCATGAAGAGTTCCACATTGGAAGGTAATTGTGTTCAAAATCATTCACAAAATTCATACTCAGGATAGTTTTGCCATATATATAAGTAAATCAATGACATATTAATAAATAATAAAGGAAAAAAAAAAAGAATTGGAACGGAAAAGGTTTACTATTAGTAGTGTAGATTCTAATAACTCTATTTCTTTTTTATTCTAAGAGTTGACACAAATTGTTTCTGCTGATTTCTTCTCCAGCTTTGTTGGTGGCTACTGTCATTATTGGAGGACTGTATGTAGTGTTATGGGGTAAAGCTGAGGATTTGAAGAGAAATGGAAGAACAGATTAAATTTAGATTTTAAAAAGATATCCATCTCAATAGACACTGAATCTCAAAATTGTGAAACTAATATCCAGCAACCCCTCCTGACAAACAAGTTAGAGTTGGAATGAAGATTAATGTGTCAATTTTTTGCTAGTATTTATGATCTTTTTTTGTCAAGACCATGTCATTCAATGAAAAAATTAATTTGTGTTATGAATAAATTAAGTATTTATAAATATCCATGTTGCAACTTTTCTGAGCAATTACTTCAAAACTTTTCTTTAAAGAAAAATATTTCTCTCCTACATTTATTAATAGAGTTAATTTTGGATGGCTTGTAATTTATATTTTCTAGCCCATAAATAGAGGTCTTGTATGAATGTATTAGACACAACAAAAGCATATGAATAAAAGATAGTCATCTTTATACATTCTCAATATCTCGTTTACTTTCTTTATCTTTATTTTCCAATACGTTATTAGCACGAAAGCTCTACTAGTTGAAGATTCAAGGTAAACTTTGATATTTTATTTTATTATTATTTAAATAAATAATACTTCTAATTAATAGTTGAAGATTCACAATGCCAGATCATTTGTTATCTTTTTATATTATGTTAATATTCTGTTTGTATTATATTTTATATTATCTTGTGTTCTTATTGTGAAGCCATCTGTTAAACATATAAAATACACTCAAATAATCTGCATCGTTCATGAAACAAAGGAAAGGCAAATAATTAGTACAGTTAAGAAAATTTACCAAATAATTTATCTTTACAATATGAGTATTTTAAAATTAATTGTATATGCTTATTACCATCATTTTAGAATTGTATTATTTTTAGATCTCCAACATGAAGTTTTCATTATATTACCATTCTCAATTATATGCAAACAAATGCAAGTATTAAATAGCAATACTTAATTGAGTCACAATTACGATGGATCAATAGAAAATGATGTTGATAAAAGAAAAAAAATAATGAGTTGTTGATAAAAGAAAAAAAAATCATGAATCACGTTCAATTGGATATGCTCCATTCCTTGAAATGAATATTGCAATATATAACAATAATATTTTTGGACAAATTTGTGGAAATGAACAAAAATGATGCTATTATCAAGATGATTATTTCAACGACACACCTTCCATCAGAAGTGGCAAAATAATGAAGAAAATAATGAGAATGAAAGAAGTGAAAAAAAAAATACCGAACAAGAGAATTCAAGGTATTGTTGTTGTGGTAAAGATCATTGGTCACGTACATATCGTACGCTGAATCATCTTGTTGACCTATACCAAACATCACTAAAGAATAAGGAGAAAAAGATTGAAACAAATATTGTTTGTAATGACAATTTCGATAATAGTCAACTCGATGTTACTGATTTTTATAAAGAAAATAAGAACTAATCACTTTATTACTGATAGTAGGATATAAAATAAATAAACTAATAAATTTTTATTTTGTTGCTTTCTTAGTGATGATGGATAAAATTAGATAAAAATAATATATTTTTGTTGTTGTTGGAGTATATGTAATAAAATGTTATCTACTTATTTATTATATTCTTAATTATATTCTTTGATATTGATCTTTTTTGTTTTGTTTTTGTTTCCATAAAAAAATGAATATATCTTTGATTAATAGTCATATCAATAATAAAGATATATGTCTCGTTGACAATGCAATAACTTGTACTATTTTTAAAGATACAAAATATTTCTTTTTTTTACTAATGCAAGAAACCAATGTTAGTACTATTTCTTGTAGTACAAATTTGATAGAAGACTCCGGAAGAGCTACATTGTTATTGCATGGAGGAACACAACTTTATATTGATGATGCATTATATTCTTTTAAGTCTCAAACAAATTTATTAAGTTTTAAGAATATTTGCCGAAATGGATACCATATTGAGACAACTAATGAAGAAAATGTTGAATATCTTTTAAAAAATGCATATCAGAAAAATTATTTATGTTATCATTCGGTTTGTATTACACATATATTAGTGCAATTGAAGTACATATTATTGTGAACCAGAAGTTTACAGATAACAATACGTTTATAGTTTGGCATGACCGGTTAGGCCATCCCAGGTCAATAATGATGCAAAAAATAATAGAGAATTCATGTGGACATTCATTAAAGAACCATAAAATTCTTCAATCTAATGAATTGTCATGTTCTGTTTGTTCTCAAGAAAAGTTAATTATTCGATCATCACTAGTGAAAATACAAAATGAATCCCTTACATTTCTAGAACATATACATGGTGATATTTGTGGACCAATATACCCCCATCATGTGGACCATTTATATATTTTATGGTTTTAATTGATGCATCAATAAGATGGTCACATGTAATTTTATTATCAACTCACAACCTGGCGTTCGCGAGATTGCTTGCTCAATTAATTTGATTAAGAGCATATTTTCCTGATTATCCAATTAAGAAAATACGTCTAGACAATGCTAGTGAATGTACTTCTCAGACATTTAATGATTATTGTATGTCTATTGAAATTGATGTTGAACATTCTATAGCTCATGTTCATACACAAAATGGACTTGCAAAGTCATTCATAAAGAGATTACAATTAATTGCAAGACCATTACTTATGAAGTCTAAACTTCCAATATCCTGTTGAAGACATGCCATTTTGCATGCAGCAGTATTAATTCACATCAGGCCAACTAGTTATAATAAAACTTTCCCTTTACAATTAGTTTTTGGTCACATACCTAATATTTCTCACATAAATTTTTTTGAATGTGCGGTATATGTTCCAATTGCTCCACCACAACGTATTAAAATGGGACCTCTAAGGAGGTTGGGAATTTATGTTGGATTCGAATCTCTATCTATAATAAAATATCTAGAACCAATGACAGAAGATTTATTCACAGCTAGGTTTGCTAATTGTTATTTTGATGAATCAAAATTTCCAACCTTAGGGGGAGAAAATAATAAACTGGAAAAAGACATTAGTTGGAAATGAATTATCATTATCATATTTTGATCCTCGTACTAAAGAATGTGAACTAAATGTTCAAAAGATAATTCATTTGCAAATATTAGCTAAGCAATTGCCAAACTCATTTACAGACTCAAAGAAAGTGACCAAATCACATGTACTAGCTGCTAATGCTCCAATAAAAATTGATGTCCATGTTGGACAAACTAATGAAATTATGATACACATGAAGCGTGGAAGACTAATCAGTTTCAAAGATAAAAATCGTCGAAAAAGAAAAGGAGAAAAGAATGAAAATGACCAAGTCGAGGATATGATAGAAAAAGTTTCAGAAGAAAATCAAATTATAAATAATATTGGAGTTCCAGCAGAAACTCAAGTATATGAAATTCATGAAAATGAAGAGATCTTAATAAATTATATCATGAATAAAATAAGATAGAACCGAGATGAAACTAATATCAATGATATTTTTGCATATAATATAGCGCTAAATATAATAAATATTGAGGATCATGACCCGAAGTCTATTAAAGAATATCAACAAGGAAATAATTGGCCAAAATGGAAAGGTGCAATTGAGGCAAAATTAAACTCTTTGGAAAAACGAAAAGTATTTGGGTCTGTAGTCCCAATATCTGAAGGTGTAAAACTAGTAGGATATAAATAAGTATTTATGTGAAAACATAATGAGAAAGGTGAAATTGTAAGTTATAAAGCGCGACTTGTCGTCCAAAGTTTTTCGCAAAGACTTGGAATTGATTATGAACAAATCTACTCACCTGTGGTGGATGCAATAACTTTTTGATACTTAATTAGTCTGGCAGTACATGAAGGACTCGATTTGCATCTAATGGATATTGTTACAGCCTATTTATATGAAAATCCATTTAAGATTCCTAAATCATGTAATTTAGGTTCTCGAAAACATTATTCAATCAAATTGAATAAATCTTTATATGGATTAAAGCAATATGGACGCGTGTGGTATAACCGACTCAGTGAATATTTATTAAAACATAGATATAAAAATGATAAAATTTGTCCATGTATTTTTATGAAAAGATCAGGAAATGAGTTTGTTATAATTGTAGTTTATGTTAATGATCTAAATATGAATGGAACTCCAAAAGAGCTTTCAAAAGCAGTAAATTGTTTAAAGAAATAATTTGAGATGAAAGATCATGGAAAGATAAAGTTTTGTCTTAGATTACAAATTGAACATTTGAAAAGTGACATTTTTGTCTATTAAGAAAATTATGTTGTAAGAGTGCTAAAACAATTTTATATGGACAAATCACATCCATTGAGCACTTCGATGGCTGTGCGATCATTAGATGTGAATAAAGACCCTTTCAGACCTCGAGATAATGATGAAGAATTACTTGGTCCTGAAGTACCATATCTTAGTGCAATAGGAGCACTTATGCATCTTGCTGGACATACAAGACCTGATATATCATTTGCTGTAAATTTATTAACAATATATAATTCTTCTCCCACACGAAGACATTGGAATGAAATTAAAAATATATTTCTCTACCTCCGAGGTACAATGGATATGGGTTTGTTTTTTCCAAATGTATCCAAATTTGATTTAATTGGTTATGCAGATACTGGATATTTGTCTTATCCACTTAATGACTGATCTCATATAGGTTATTTGTTTACATGTGGTAGAACAGCTATTTCGTGGTGATATGTTAAACAAACTATAACAACCACATCTTCTAATCATGCATAAATTTTAGCAATACATAAAGCAAGCCAGGAATGTGTATGCTTAAGATCTGTGATTCAACACATTCGTCAAACATGTGGCTTGTCTTTTGAAAAAATGATCCCGACGATCATATATGAAGATAATACATCATGTATTGCTCAATTAAAATAATGATACATTAAAGGAGATAGAACAAAACATATTTCACCAAAATTCTTTTTCATCCATGATCTTCAGAAGGATAATGTTATTAATATTTAGCAAATCTGTTCAAGTGAGAATCTAGCAGATTTATTCACCAAGGCGCTTCCGACTAGGATATTTGAAAAGCTAGTCCGTAATATTGGTGTTCGTCGATTTAAAAATCTTGATTAATATTGTCATGAGGGAGAGTTAATATGCATTATATTTTTCTTAATCATGGTTTTTCCCACTAAATTTTTATGGTAAGGTTGTAATCGTGTATTAAGAAGAATAATGTTTTTTTTTTCTTTCATTAGGTTTTCCCTAATAAGATTTTAATGAGACATCTTCTTATATAATGGACATCCAAGGAGAGTGTTATGAATAAAATATTTATGGATATCCATGTTGCAACTCTTCTGTGCAATTACTTAAAAACTTCTCTTTAAAGAAGAATGTTTCTCTCTCACATTTATTAATAGAGTTAATTTTAGATGACTTGTAATTTACAATTTTTAGCCTATAAATAGAGACTTTGCATAGATGTATTAGACACAACAAAAACATATGAATAAAAGATAGTCATTTTATACATTCTCAATATCTTGTTTACTTTCTTTATCTTTATTTTACAACAATTTGGGCCATTTTACTTTTTAATTGGAAATATCTGATATGCACAGAAAACTAAAAGTTCCATTGTTTAGTTCATGGTACATATTTCCAGTTTGACTACCAAAATTAAGTAATTAATCTCTTGCTCAACATCTTAACTACATTAACACTGTCTAAGAAAATTAAACGCAAAAATAATTCAAATATGACTCTGGCTTGAAATTATCGTCCTAAGTTTGACAGTAACATTTTTATCGTTGAAATCCCTAAGCTAAACAAGATTTTTGGGTCGAATTCGTACCAAAACCCTAGACTTTTTTTACTATATAATTTCAACCTATCGACAAATTATTTGGCCAAGATATGTTTAAAGATACTCAAAATATAGATGTTGTAGATTCCTTAATTTACAATTTTCCACAAAATTTTTGTTCAGCTAAATCCGCCGATTTTTTTATTTATATCCAAAAAATATATAAATTTAAAAAACTAACCAAACCGTTTGTTTATTTCGAAAACTACCCAAACCGGAATTTTTTTTTCTGGTTTCAATACCAATTTCCGGAAATTGGATCCTAAATCCGGAATAATTTTTTCCGGGTTTAGAATTTTTTTTTTTTTAGGAATATTTTTTTTTTCATTTTTCAGTTTTTTTCATTTATTATTTTTTTTATTGAAGTATTACAAATATTTAATATATTTTTTTTAAAATAGATCGAATACTATATAATTTGATTTATTTGCAAGACTGGTACAAATAATCCGGATCAACATTTTTCATGCTTAATTTTTTATGGCCGTAAGAAAAATTAATATAATATATGTATATGTATATGTAATATAATATATGTATATATATGTATATATAATATAATATATATGTTAAAATGTGCTTGCATATCAAATTATATATTTTTTTGAATTTTTTTACTATTTATTAAGTATTTAACAAAATCGCTATATTCAGACCATTGAATATTTGTACCCATCTTAATAAATAGTAAAAAAATTTAGAAAAATGTAAAATTTGATCTGCAAGCACATTTTAAAATATCCATCATGTTGAATGGTTTGGATCGACTGTTTGGACTTTGAAAACTTTGAAAATACCGATCGTTGAATGCCTACCGTTGAATGAAAACTTAAACTGAATTTTTAATTGAGGCACTAAAAGAGGGTTCCAATGCCTCATTTTTTTATACCTCATCATACCTCATATTTTATATCTTCATTTTCTTCATATTCAAAGTCTAAATTGTCGATCCGAACCGTTCAACATGATATCCATACTAAAATATGGTTAGGGATGAAATTTTATAATTTTTGAAATTTTTTTACTATTTTTTAAGATGGGTATAAAATCACTGTTTTTTGAACTGTTCGGATCGAATAAAAATTTTTGTTGAATGGTTCGGGTCGAATAAAAATTTTAACATATATATTATATTATATATACAGGGTCTGTCTAAATTCCTGCTGGCAGCATTTCAGCAGAGGTGCTGCCGGGGCTATCTTTAGCCGTGTGATGTCCAAACAACAAATCCAAACCGTTAGATGTTTAATCTATATTATAATTTACTTGGAGACCACATTTTACATTTTTTGGAATTTTTTTACTATATATTAAGCTGGTTTGAAAACCGCTGATTTTAGTAAATTTCTGCAGCATTGAAATCAGCGGTTTTCAAACCAGCTTAATATATAGTAAAAACATTCCAAAAAATGTGAAATTTGGTCTCTAAGTAGATTCTAATATAGATTAAACATCTAACGGTTTAGATTTGTCGTTTGAATATCAAAAAATAGAAAAAACAGTGGCAGCACTGCCGGTAGCAAATTAGCCACAGCCTATATATACATATATATACATATATTATATTATATATACATATACATATACATATATTATATTATATTATATTAATTTTTCTTACGGCCGGAAAAAATCCGGCATGAAAAATGTTGATCCGGATTATTTGTAACAGTTTTTCGAATAAATCAAATTATATAGTATTCCATCTATTTTTAAAAAAATATATTAAATATTTGTAATACTTCAATACAAAAAGTAAATAAATTATGAAAACTGAAAAATGAAAAAAAAAATACGAAAAATAAAATTTCCGAAAAAAAAAAAATCCTAAATCCGGAAAAAATTATTCCGGATTTAGGATCCAATTTCCGGAAATTGGTATTGAAACCGGAAATTTTTTTTCCGGTTTGGGTAGTTTTCGAAATAAACAAGATGTTTGGTTAGTTTTTTAAATTTATATAATTTTTTGGATATAAATAAAAAAATTGGCTAAATCCGAGTTAGTTTGAGAAAGATATGACCAAAATACTAACTTTTGATAAATCTGTTCAGGTTTGTGTGATTTTTTTTTTAATTCATTAAACTTCCTTACTTGTAACTATAATCAGAATATGAACTTAGTGAGCTAAACAAGGCAGGAATGAGCACAAAAGAATAAGTATAAAGGAACAAATATAGAATAAATATTCTCATATCTTTGTCCCTATTCATCTCTTACTGAGCACGCAAGGAACTAATATTTTACGTGTTAATTACACACTACTTTGAAGCCTTCTTTCATCTATGTTCCCTATCAAAGACTTCCTCAGTAATCATCATCCAAATTCTTGATTTTTGGAATACCTCAAAAGTTTTCTTCACCTCAGGCAACAATGGGCTCATTTGTTGAAGGATTGTATACTTTCGAAACAAAGGAGGTTTCAACGCTTGCACCCCAGGGTCGAATAAATGAAGAATTGTGGAAAATAAAATCCTACGAAAGAATGTATACTATCAAGTACGGTCCCTTTACCCTGGGCGACATCAAATGGGAGATCCGCCTATTACCGTGGGGAGAATTTTTGTACTATTATCTCTGTTTGTTAGATGATGCAGTGGTAGTCAAGAAGTTTGGCTACATATCCTTGGTGCTGGATCACAGTAGCAATGGTACTTGGAAGATCCACTCTTGGATAAAATTGAATGAAGAGAGGGGTTTCGAAGTAACCCCCTTTGCCAAGATAACGGGTGTCCCTGGGGTACTGTTAACATCCTTTAGCAAATCAGATCAAGGGAAATATTCTAAAGATGATTGCTTCTTGAATAAATTCGTATTATGGGTCATTGCTGATGATTCCAGAAAGGCACCGGAAAATGCTGTGCGCCTTCGACAGCCTCATCAAACCGAGTTCATATCACCAAACCTTTCTGTGCCTTCGACAGCCTCATCAACCCTCCTGGTAACTGGTGATTTTGCAGATATTATTTTTCTTGTGAAAAAAGACACATTTTCTGCCCATAGGTGTGTGCTTGCGGCTCGTTCATCTGTTTTCCGATCAGAACTTCTCGCCCTACAAAAGGATATTAATATGAGCATGAATAGTTTATGTGTATCCGTACAGCACATTGATGGACTCACATTTAAACACTTGCTCCATTTCATTTATACTGATACCTTGCCACCTGACTTCGAGGAGGTTACCCCACCAGAGAGATACCACCGCATGTTTGTCGCAGCGCATCGTTTTAAAATTGAAGCACTCAAGTTAATATGCGAGCACAAGCTTACCAAGGTGGTTGCCGATGCCATGATAACCACAATAGATCTCTCAGAGTATCGAGAGTGCGGTCTGCTCAAAATTGTTCAGCATGATTGAAATAATTGGCTCAACTGTTCTGGGTAGAAAAGAAGTCGACCACCTATGTCTATGTTAGCAGTAGTTGCAAGTAATGAAAGGGATTAAAGGATTTAAGAAATAGAGAATGAATATTGTATTAATCTTAAGTGTATCAAGTACAGTTATAATGAAGTTCATTTAAAGATTATATTATAGTTTATTTCTAAACATCGCCAATTATTCATCTCTTACCTACCACTCTTGTATTCCTAATTATTTCCCACATTATATACCCACTTATATCTCTAACAGGGATCGGAGTTTATCCAGTTTTTTTGTTTTTTTTTTTGTTTTTTGTTTTTCAAAGGTTTTGTTGTGATCTGTGTTTTTGTTAAGTTGTTCATGTTGTTTATTTGCTTGTATCATATTGGCATTTTCCTTTTTGTCTCATTTTAATATATATATTATATGAGGAGGGTTCAAATGCCTCCATGTTTTTGTGCCTCCATCATGTCTCCATCTCTCTCCATCATTTTCAAAGTTCAAACAGTCGATCCGAACCGCTCAACTTAACCTGCATACTAAAATATGTTCGGAGACCAAATTTTACATTTTTAGGAATTTTTTTACTATTTTTTAAGATAGGTACAAAATCAGTAAATCTGAACCATCTAAAAACAGTATTTTTGTACCTATCTAAAAATATAGTAAAAAAATTCCTAAAAATATAAAATTTGGTCTCCAAACATATTTTAGTATGGAGGTTAGATTGAACGGTTCAGATCGACTATTTGAACTTTGAAAATGATGGAGAGAGATGGAGGCATGATGGAGGCACAAAAACATGGAGGCATTTGAACCCTCCTCATATTATATATATATATTCCTTGGGAATCTAATATTATCTTTATTTCTTCTCAAAGAAAGGAATGGAGGTGGTGATCTTGCAAGTTCAATTCAGAATCCTATTAGTTGGTGGAGCTGTGTACATTGGTCAATTTGAAAGGAACATCAATTATTGATTTTTTTTTAATTGCTTAAATTTTTGATGCGCAGATTGGTTGTGTAACAGAACAGAGAAATTAAGGATTCCATTATAATTATATAATTCTCATGCATTTATGTGCCAAAGTACAGAACTATAATTGTATTCTAGCTTGGAAGAAAATCACCAAAATCTACTATATATATTCATGACCCGCTACGTAGAGAATTTTCTATACCTTGCAACTTCCATACAGGACTGGAACTTAAATGAGCCAGAAAAGAATTTAAACTAATGGTGTATTTTAGTACTTATCAATAATTCAATTTGAACTCTGCTATAGCAGATAAGAATCAAAGCTTGAGCGCACATAGGGGAGCTTGAAAAATCAAAGGGGTTTATATATTGTGGCTCCAAATTTACAAATATAAAATTGGGAATCGTTCAGGCCCAACTATTTTTAATTTATGTGTTATGGATCTAGGCCCAAATACAAGCAGGCCTAAGGCCTCAAATCCAAATTTCGCAGCAACTAGATTTTCATTAGTACGGTCCGTACGGAATTGATGTGCAAAAGAAAAGAAAATTTATATAAATTTATTCAAACATCTGTATGTTTTGACTTTATTGAATAGTAGATAACATGTTGCAATTAATAAACATAATCTGGAAGGAATATTCTCAAATCATTGTCACTATATCGATCTCATGTCTTAGCTGCGTGCTAAGCACACAGAAATAGTTTTTTCCCTGTTAATGACCCCCTAAATTGAAGCCCTCTTTAATTTCTGTTCCATATCAATCATACTCCAAATTCTTAATTTGTGCAATATCTCAAAAGCTTTTTTTTTGGTTTTCACCTCATCCAACAATGGGTTCATTTTCTGAAGGAGTGTTTACAATTGAAACAAAGGAGGTTTCACGGCTTGCACCGCAGGGCCGAATAAACGAAGATGTTGAAAATAAAATCTTTTGAAAGAATGTATAATACCAAGTATGGTCCCTTTACCATACGTGATATCGAATGGGAGATCTGCCTATACCCGGTTGGAGAATTCGTGTGGTATTATCTCTGTTTGTTAGATGATACAGTAACAGAAATGCTGAGTTTGAAGTTATGCTGTCGAATGAGAATATTCTTCTGGCTTCCATTAACTTAGATTCTTACCTTCCCTCCCCTACTCCTCATTCATATATTTTTTTTAGAAAGCGTCTAATACTTTTGTCTACCATTTGTCTACAGATTTGACTTGCGCGAATACTGTAAAACTACTTCTATATGTTATATAATTATACAATATATCACATAAAATATATTAATTAATCACAAAACATCTAGCAACTATTTGAAGTGATTCCATAATAATTAAAAACATATTACAACTTGCACAACAGGACAAAAAAAATTATACTTTCAAACTATACTTTTGAAAATTGTAATTCTAGAAAATTATTAGCAGATAGTGTTAGTTATCAGTAATTATTTTGACAAAATCATGATAAAAAGGCAAAATTAAATTTTCTGATTACTTTTTTTTATCGATTTAATGAACACACAAATAAATTATCAAAATAATTAATATTGTAAAATTAACCACTATAACTATAAAAATAAAATGTACAAACTATAAAATTATACACATGCAAAATTTACAGATAAAAACGATAAAATAAGATATTGAAAAATACCAATTTTCAATACTCTAAAAATATCAAGTTAAACTGTAAAATTAAAAGATAAAAAGTATAAAATTACAAAATTGTAAAATTAGTAGATTAAATAAAAATTTTAAAATGACAATTTTCAATACTGTAAAATTGTAAACCTAAATTGTGAAAATAAAAAATAAAAACTATATATTTACAACAATATAAAATTAGCAAATGAAAACAATTAAATACAATTTAAATAATATAAATTTTCAATACTATAAAATTGTGAATTTAAACTGTAAAAATAGAATGTAAAAACTATAAAATTTTCATAATGCAAAATAAGCATATGAAAAGAATAAAATAAAATATAAAAAAATAAAAAATTTCAACTTAAACTACAGAAACAAACATACAACTTACAAGCAATCGATACTGTAAAATTTCTAAATCTAAACTATAAATTAATTTTATGTATACTATAAACAAATTAAATCTAAACATACATCTATTATCTGTAAAGTAATTACAATACATAGCTCATGTAAAATATATGATATATCATGTAAAATTGTGAAACATATGCTAAAACATACTCCACATAAATTTAAAACCTAACTAATCAATTCTGTAAAATAATACATAGAACATGTAAACTTATTACATACATTCTAGAAATTTCAATCCATAAATAACTCACTCAATTTAAATTTCACCGCTGCTCTTCAATCCGTAAATAACTCACTCAATATAGATTCAAAGCATTTGTAGTGAAAACCAAAACCTGAAACCTAATCAACAAAATCAATCAGACATTTTTTTTTTTTTAACTTGTATCTCACAAATTTCAACAACAAAAAAAAAATAGGATTTCCAAATATCAAATTCATAGCATATCCAAGTGAACTTATTAATAAAGGCTATGTGTTATGACAGCCCAACTTTTAAAACAAAAGCAAAACCACTAGAATCAAACGTCCAAAAGACGATCCATATATCCCGATCAATTACTCGGATTCACCAGGAATGGCCATCTCCTTTTCTCAAAGCCTCTATGGCACCTTTTCGTGGGACCAGGTCTTAATCGTCAGATCAGGCTTCATATTCAACCCCACACCAAGGATCACAATCACGAGAAACGAGGTGACGCAGCAAGGAAGTTCCCAATCCTCCCACTTGCATGGTTCACCGGACATCAGAGGCGTGCGGTTCAAGTACCCCTTTCCCTTCTCATCGGTGCCTGGGGAAGTCCAGCGTGTCACCCCATCACCATATCCGCTTCAAGTGCGCCATACTTGAGATTGTCGGTTCTCATCAGAGTTACAATTGAGAGAGTGACTAGATCTAATTTTGATTGGGAAATGGTGAGTGTACCTCCGTTGAACAAATCTGATCACATTTGTTTTATGAATTTGTCTTTACTTTCAATCCCCTTTGCCGTGTACCCTTCTCTCCAGTAAAGCAGAGTTTCTAGAAGAGGCACAGGTGTGTGTCTGGAGACCATGGCCAAAGAATCCAACACTTAAAAGTTGGATCTGGGCCTATGTTACAGATGGTTGAATAATAAATTTTGAACCTATGTTGTTGCTTTAGGGGATCTGGACCTCATACATATATGTAAGAAAAGTACAAACCACTGGGTGAAATTAGTGCTGGTACAGAATAATGAGAATTCATATCACCTAAGGTAACTCAAATTTAGCCAATTAAACTAAATTTCAACCATTGTTGTTTGTAAAAACTGAGTGTAAATTCTTTTCATATTCTCATATTTACTACAAAAATACAAAGCAGAGTGTTAATTCAATACTGGTACTGCCTCGTATCATAGATTGTTACAGTATCATTATCTATGTTAGTTTACAACAACTGAATGGTGATACAAACAATAATTCAAAAGTTTTAACTAATTACCTCCATTAACATTATAGTTGGAGATCTGTCTGAGCATCTGCTGAGTGGGTCCGGGTTCAAGCCTACTCAGAAGCCACCTAATCACTATCTTTCTATAACTCTCCACCTTCTCCTTCTCACTAATATCTTCAATTCCACCCAAACCCGCTAACCATTAGCCCTTTCCGCAACCTTCCTAGCTGCCTCTTCGAATTGCATTCTGACAAACCCTACTACAACACTCATTAACCAGGTCCACCTGACAAGCCTCCAAAACCCTAGAAGAGTCAACCACACTCTCAAATGAATTCACATCCTTGTTATGTATTCAAAATCTAAACAAACTAAAAACATTAAAACCACCTACAGCAGTTTTGCAAAACAGATTACGAACAGAAAATAAGGTAATAAATTCTCCAATCATGAGCATGAACAATTTCACAGAGAAATAACATAACATAACATAACTAATTGTCAGTTCTGAAACTTGTGGGTTAACCCAACTAGGAATCTGTAAATAAACACAAATTTGGTTACCTTCATCTCATTCCCCTTCAAAATCCGCCGGGTAAGCGTAACACCTTCTTTGGTACCGGTTGCCCCGCAATTCATTCTCCAAGAAAGAAATTGAGAAGCAAGCAACCACTACATAAAGAGTGTTGGAAAATCAGTTGAAACACCATCAGACACTTTATACAAGGAATATAGGAGCAATTGACAAAATAAACAAGGACCTCTCTTCTCTGAATCTCTGCTTAGATGTTTGGAATTTTACACATTAATCATGAAGGTGTGGTGTACCTCTCTCTCTCTGAAGCATCTAATTGTGCCAACCTCTTTCTTTGAAACCATGAAGTTTCAGTTGGGAATTTCAACAAACAGATGGTGTGCTCTAATCTAGCTGGTTTAATATTGAAAATAAAACATGTGTTACTGTACCTGTACCAATGGCAAGGTATGATCCCACTCTGCCTTCTCCATTGTACTGCATATACACCATCTCTTTCTCTTGATGAAGCAAGCTTTAGCAACCACTTGTAGAGAGGAAACCACAAACGAATTTTGTCAAACACAAACACATACACTTCCTGAGCACAAATGACAAATGAACTACTTGTAGACTATTTTGACAATTAGAAATTACTTTTTTTTTTTGAAGGACAGTTGGCCAGTAGCCAGCTGTCGATATATTGAAGAAGAAAAATTTATTTACATCTCCCAACAGGAGCTTTTAATCCTACTTTACACAATCTTAACTCGTAAATAACACACTGATTAGGGCCATGAATGATTGACCATGATCGTACGTTCTCATTCTATTCTTTACTCTCCTTTTACTAACAATAGGCTGACCATAAAATAGCTTCTTCTATTGTTTCATTAATTAATCTATTCGTCTACTGTCTTTCCTGAGAGAAGATCATCCGATTCCTCTCTTTCCACAAAGACCAGAGCCCCGCCGCCAATGCCCCGTCCCATCTCTTCTTTTGTTCCCCTGATAGGGTGACCCTATTATTCCACCAAACTTGATGTACAATCTTCGTATGTATTGGTAGCCTTATGTTCATTGCCGCAAAGAGCCCCATCCAAAAAGCCCTAGCAAAGTTGCAATTCCAAAAAATGTGATCTCTAGATTCAACCTCCTCCGTTGTGCACATGACACACTCCTAGTCAACCGCACAGCCCCTTTTTATTAGGTTTTCCCTTGTTAGCAATTTATCCGCTATGAATAGCCAGACAAATACTCTAACCTTGGGCGGTATTTTAAGTTTCTAGATAACTTTGTAGTATTCGCACCTGACTCCTTTTCGATGTAAGACCTTGTAGGCTGATGCCGTAGTGAAGGTCCCTTTTGTCCATTTCCAAGTTAAGCGATTTGAGTTGTAGTCAAGATTTATCGAGCAGTCGAAGAAGGATGAGAATTCAGCTAGGGATTTAAGGAAGTGTGATCCCTACGTTCCTAAGTCTGCTTGGTGTGAGATACCGTGTAATTGGAGGAGCGTCTGTGCCCATAGACCATTTTCATCATTGTGCAGTTTCCATAGCCACTTAACTAGCAGTGCCGCATTCTAGTCTGCTATATCTATGATCCCCAAGCCCCCCTCTTGTTTTAAAGCACACGTCATTTCCCAGTTGACTAGGCAGTTGATTGGTTTACACCTGTCATTTCCTTTCCATAGGAAGTTCCTTCTCTATTGGTCTATATGCTTTATCACCCATTTTGGTATCCTGAATGCTTGTGCATAATGTAGCGGAAGGGCTGATAGTACCGATTTAACTAATACCAATCGCCCACCATATGACAGGAGGTTAGACTTCCAACTCGCTATTCTATTGTGGACTACCAAAATGATCAGTTGAAATTGGACCTTAGTCGGTTTTCGAATTGACAATGGTAATCCAAGGTATGTCATTGGTAGCTGGGAACTCGGGCTGGCTAGGATCCTCTGAATCACATGAGTTGCTTGTGTTGGGACCGATATTGGTACAAAATTGCTCTTGGCCCTATTTATTCTGAGTCCCGAGAGAGATTCATATGTCTCCAAGACTAGCGTGAGGACTTTTAGGGTTTTTGGGTGTGCCTCTGTGATATGTCATCTGCATACTGAATCACTGTGGCCGGAATATGGATTGGTGTGTGCATGTCTGGCCTTGAGTTGGATATGAACCACTTTAGCGAGTCCGCTACTATGATGAACAACAAAGGGGATAAGGGATCCCCTTGTCGTAGGCCCCTCTCGTGTTTGAAGAAACTCGTGGTGTCTCCATTGATTTTGATTGAGTAAGAGGATTTGAGGATACTCAGTACCGTTGATAGAAATTACTTAATTGAGCACCCTTACCAATACAGCATCCATGAGCCAAGCTAGAGGCAGTAATTAATTCCAGTATGGATATGAAATGGATCTTCTCCACGAATAAGATGAGTCAAGCTGGGCATTTTATCAAATAGATGCCATACATGCCATCTTGTTTGCATTAATTACCAACAATCATTGTATTCTCTGGAAAACAAAGGAACACAAATTAAGCTGAGTGAAATTAGTATTAATTTTAATGCAGTGCCAGTGCCGTGTGTGCATGATCTCATTGCATTTGCATTTGATCAAACACCTTGTGTGCATGATCAAGGTCCAAGGTACTTGAACGTCACATATGGGATGATCTCCCTGTTAATAGACAAAATTTTCTTTTCTAAAGATGATATAACTTGTTAAAACACACACTATAATCAGATGAGATCTGATCCATACGAAACAGTAACGAAACTAAACAAATAACACAATATAAGATCTATCAACTTCAGTTGAAAAACAAAATAAAAAACAAAACAAAACCAAAAAGAAAAAGAAAAAGAAATCAAATCGTTCAAAGGAGAGGAGAGGAGACGATAGAGAAGAAAAGAGAGGCACAAACGCAGATTGGATTTGAAATTTCGGATTATGCGGAAGAAAGCAATTCGTCGCAAGTTTATCGATGCCATTTTAGATGAACAGATAGGATGCTCCCATAGAGCGACGATCCGTGGGAACTTGTGAAAACCAATCAGAAGTTAGGGGACGGATTGCCACTTTTTTCATTTTGCTGCTCCTTTCACTGTCTCCCATGTATATATATTTCTATGTTAAAAGAATAAAAATTAATTTGACTTGGATAGGAATTACAGAAGCATGGTTAGGAATTTTCATGCTTGTTATCTTCTTCTTTATTTGAAATTGCGTACATTAAGAAACTGACTTTCCCCCCAAAATAGCAACAGTGTTAGTAGAGTAATATGAAATTTCAGATGAAAATATAAAATTTTAGTTATGACCTTAAAAATCAAAATTAATATTTGATTAAAAAAATTAATTTTGAAGTTTTCACCTGGTCAAAATTGGAAGAACATTTGATATATAAAAAAAAGTCATCTGGTCAAAATTGAATAACTCAATTTCTCATACATTTGTTGTTGGATATATATTTCCATGTTAAAAGAATAAAAATTAATTTGATTTGGAAATGAGAGATACTATATATATATATGTAATGTTATATCATATATAAAGAATTATCATTTTCTTCATTATTACATGACAAATAATCTAAATTCTTATGTATTATTAAAAAAAAAAAAAAAAAAACTATGATAAGTATCCTACTAATAGAGTTAGTGTCAGATCAAATGTTACTATATCAAATTATTTGCTATATACTGACTCAGAGACATTAACAGGTGTCAGGTGACCATAGTTCACACTTTTTAATTAATATATGTCATATCTCTAAGCTAGCCCAATAACTTAAATATTATGCATTAATTTCACTTGTGATTCACTAATATTAAGTTTTTGTGTTCTGTGATATTTTTAAATAACTTTTTGTTACATTAATCCCATAAAAGTTCTCAACATTCATATACGGTTTTTAATATGAAATGGACTCAACAACCGGTTGCTTGTTGTGATATATATATTTTACCGTCTCAAAATTAAACTTCGTGTCTTTTAATTAATAAGCAGTTTACAACATTAATTCTAAAGAAGTTTAGAATTAAAAATTATCCAAAATAATTCATAGATTTTACAAAAATAATATAGAAAAATTATTGTTTTGTTCGAAATTGAAAAATAATTTAAGAAATTACGGTCCTCTTTTTAAGTACAAAATTATTGCTTGATATCAGCCCATTGTTCAACTAACGGGCCTCTTTTGTGCTTTAGATAATGTTAAGCTCAATCATTATCTTCAGTCTTCATAACAATGTTAAGCTCAACTAACAGGCCGCTTTTGAATCAATTTCGAACCAAGCTAGTGTGATTCGTAGTAGGGTTTCGAACAGAATAGTTTGAGTTTGATTCGGTACGATTCAAACTAGTTCAATTTTGTTCATTAATAATTCCAATTGAGATGAATCAGAGAAGAATCGGAAGAATTAGAGCTTTTAGAACGATTCACCAATTTCGAATCAAGCCAGACCAATTTCGAACCGATCCAGACCAATTTCAAACATCAATAAAATTAAATAATTAATAAATACTAACAGTTATATTATACTGACATGCGGGGTTAGACATTTTTTTTTGCTTTCAGTAATTGAAAAATATTATAAATACTTAAAAATTAATATAACAAAGAATAATAAAAATAATAATAAAAAATTAAGAATTAAGCTTTATTTGTTCATATTATTAAAAAATAAAGAATTGTTCAATAGAAATTACAGAAGCATGAGTTATTGAAACTTCAACTCTAATTTTTGTTTTGTAATCTTTATTTAGTTAACAAATATATATAAAGCTCAGTATTAAAAAATGTAATATAAATAAGTACAGAAATTAACAACATTTCAAAAATTAACCTAAAATTTCAGAAAAAAATACTCCAACATTTATTTACCTAGCATCAATCGCGGGTAGTAGAACCACTGGATTGCTAGATATTTCCAAATTTAGTAGCTATATATATAAACATAGTCATAATCAATTATCATGTGTTACAGGGGCAGGGTTTCTGACATGTCTCTCAATTTTAAAGGCTTTGGATTGGCTTTCCTTGCATCTTTAACTGGGTATGTATGAAATTACTCGAAATTCAATTAAGCTGGAAATTTGTTATATTGATTTATTTTTTTATTTTTTACTTTTCCAATGTCTTATATAAATACTCAACAGTGCCACAATAAATCAGTCATTGTATTATCAGGGGCTTAATCAATGGCTGCAGCTATGGCCAACCTAATTCCAGCAATTATGTACTTTTGTAATGGATGCTTCTATTGGGTATGTATTATATATACTCTTTTAAACTTTTAATCTTAGCTTATATGTGACTTGATCAAAAACATTGTGAAGGATATAAAGTGAACAATTATTTAAATCCATCATTTTACAATTTTCAGATTAGAGACAGTGAAATTAAGAAGTTTAAGAAGCTGGGCTAAGATACTTGGCACCATGATTTGTGTAGGAGGAGCAATGACAATGGCCTTCTTCAAAGGACCAAAGCTTCTAAACATGTCTTTCCAAAATTTAATGGTGGATCTTCACACGAATATCGACAAATGGGTTATTGGTGGCCTCTATCTGATGGGAGCAAGCAGTTTCTGGTCTTTATGGCTTATATTATAGGTAACTTTAGTTAAAGGTAAAATAATACCAAATTGTGAATAAAAAGAATAAATTAAAAGAGAATTTTGTGTACTGTGTTACTAAATTCCAGACTGCGTGGAGATTATTTAAACTAGCCAGATCTTTCTATATTTCACATAAATGTATATATATATTAGATATTGTTGCGAATAATTTCTTTGAAGGTCCCCATTTGCAAATCTTACTCTGACCCGTTATCACTCTCGGCATGGACATGCTTGATGTCAGCCCTACAAGCAGCCACCACAACATTTTATGTTCATCATGATTTGAGAATTTGGCACTTCACTTCTTTGAGTGACCTCTTCACTCCTTTGCCTTCTTTTAAGATCTCTTAGCTATTGAAGAGGAACATATGTTGATACAGTTGATTAATTTTATGATTTACAGGGTTTCTTAGGATCTGCTGTGACCTTCTATCTGCAATTGTGGTGCATATCGGTTAGAGGGCCTTTGTATTCAGCCATGTTTAGCCCGCTCTCGACTATAATTACTACAATTCTTTCTTCTATTATTCTTCATGAAGAGCTCCACATTGGAAGGTAGTTGTGTTCAAAATCATTCACAGAATTCATAGTCAGGATAGTTTTACTGTAATAAATCATCAGCGAGGAACTTGAATAAAACCATAAATATAAGTAAATCAATGACATATTAATAAATAATAAAGGAAAAAACAAAGAATTGGAACTGAAAAGGTTTACTATTAGTAGTGTAGATTCTAATAACTATATTAATTTTTTTTTTATTCTAAAAGTTGAGACAAATTATTTTTTCTAATTTCTTCTACAGCTTTGTTGGTGCTACAGCCATTATAGGAGGGCTATATGTTGTGTTATGGGGTAAATCAAAGGATTTGAAGATAATGGAAGAACAGAGAAATTTAGGTTTTAAAAAGATTTCCATCTCAATAGACACTTAATCTCAAAATTGTGAAACTGATATCCAACAAGCCCTTCTGACAAACAAGTCAGAGTTGGAAAAATAGAAGATTGATGTGTCAATTTTTTGTAAGCTATATCAAGACCATGTGATTCAATGAAAAAATTAATTTGGGCCATTTTATATCTTAATTGGGAAGATCTGATATGCACAGTAAATTAAAAGTTCCATTGTTTAGTTCATGGAACTACATATTTCCATTTTGACTACCAAAATTAAGTAATTAATCTCTTTCTCAACATATTAACTACAATAACACTGTCTAAGCAAATTAAAAACAAAAAATAATTCAAATATGACTCTGGCTTGATATTATTGTCCTAAGTTTGACAGTAACATTTTTATCGTTGAAATCTCTAAGCTAAACAAGATATTTTTACTATATAATTTCAACCTATCAACAAGTTATTTGGCCAAGATATGTTTAAAGATACTCAAAATATAGATGTTGTAGATTCCTTTACAATTTTCCAGAAATTTTTTCATCAAACTTCTTTACTTGTAACTGTAATCAGAATATGAACTTAGTGAGCTAAACAAGGCACCAATTAGCACAAAAGAGTAAGTATAAAGGAACAAATATCTTTGTCACTAGTCATCTCTTGCTGAGCAGGCAAGGAACTAATATTTTACGTGTTAATTAAACACAACTTTGAAGCCTACTTTCATTTATGTTCCCTATCAAAGACTTCCTCAATAATCATCATCCAAATTCTTGATTTGTCCAATACCTCAAAAGATTTTTTCACCTCAGGCAGCGATCGATGGGCTCATTTGTTGAAGGATTGTATACTGTCGAAACAAAGGAGCTTACAATGCTTGCAACACAGGGTCGAATAAATGTAAAATTGTACAAAATAAAATCCTACGAAAGAATGTATATTAAGAAGTACGGTCCCTTTACCCTGGGCGACATCGAATGGGAGATCTGCCTAGAACCGTTCGGAGAAAATTTGTTCTATTACCTCTGTTTGTTAGATGATGCAGTGGTAGTCAAGAAGTATGGCTACATATCCTTGGTGCAGGATCCCAGTAGCAATGGTGATTGGAAGATCCACACTTCGATAAAATTGAATGAAGAGATTGGTTTCCAAGGACATACCCCCTTAGCCAAGGGATTGGGCCTCCCCATGGTATTCTTAACATACTTGAGCAAATCAGATCAAGAGAAATATTCTAAAGATGATTGCATCTTGAATAAATTCGTATTATGGGTCATTGCTGATGATTCCAGGAAGGCGCCGGCAAATGCTGTGCCCCTTCGACAGCCTCATCAACCCGAGTTCATATCACCAAATCTTTCTGTGCCTTCGACAGCCTCATCAACCCTCCTGGTAACTGGTGATTTTGCAGATATTATTTTTCTTGTGAAAGAAGACACATTTGCTGCCCATAGGTGTGTGCTTGCAGCTCGTTCATCTGTTTTCCGAACAGAACTTCTTGCCCTTCAAAAGGATATTAATATGAGCTTGAAGAGTTTATGTGTATCTGTACGGCACATTGATGGACTCACATTTAAACACTTGCTCCATTTCATTTATACCGATACCTTGCCGTCTGACTTCGAGGAGGTTACCCCACCAGAGAGATACCACCGCATGTTTGTTGCAGCGTATCGTTTTAAAATTGAAGGGCTCAAGTTAATATGCGAGAAGAAGCTGACCAAGGTGGTTGCCGACACCATGATAACCGCAATAGATCTCTCGGAGTATCATGAATCCGGTCAGCTCAAAATTGTTCAGCATGATTGAAATAATTGCTTCAACTGTTCTGGGTACAAAAGAAGTCGACCACCTATGTCTATGTTTGCAGTAGTTGCAAGTAATAAAAGGGATTAAAGGATTTAAGAAATTGAGAATGAATATTGTATTAATCTTAAGTGTATCAATTACAATTACAATGAAGTTCATTTACAGACTAATTTCTTCTCCAGCTTTGTTGGTGCTACTTCCATTATTGGAGGACTGTATGTAGTGTTATGGGGTAAAGCAGAGGATTTGAAGAGAATGAAAGAACAAAGAATTATAGATTATAAAAAGATTTCCACCTCAATAGACACTGAATCTCAAAATTGTGAAGCTGATATCGAACAACCCCTTCTGACAAACAAGTCAGAGTTGGAAAAATAGAAGATTAATGTGTCAATTTTTCTGACAAACCATGTCCTTCAATTAAAATATTAATTTTGGCCATTTTTTTATTTTTCAATTGGTTTGAGATTTTGTTTAGTTAATGGATATACATAACTACAATATGACTACCAAAATTAAGTAATTTGTATAGTCTATTTTAAAAATGGAACACAGAAATCATTCAAATCTGTATAAAAAATTTCTGTAATCTGTAGTCTGGTTTAAAAATAATCGTTATAAATTAAACAAAAATAAAAGCCAGCCCGATTAGACTGCTTGACCCAATTGGGCTTTCCATCAAACAACCAATTGATACACTGGGAATTCAAATTGAAAAAAAAATATATTGAGTAAATTATACAAATATTTGTTAAAGTATATCTTGTTTTGTATTTGGTACGAAATCTATTTTACAGCTAAGACAATTGAAAAATAAGATAAAAATCCATGTTTGTAAGTATGTATGTAAGTATGAATTTTCAATTAATAAAACAATGAAAGATATTTTGATGCTAATATTTATTAAAATGATACTTAATATTTGAGATAGGTGTTAATTTGCAGGGGATGAGGCATTGACAATTGCGCAGTGTATTTGCTAATTTGAACCAAGATAAATTGTTTAGGCCCAATTATTTCAATTGATGGGTTACAGATTCCAGGCCCAAATATTAGCAGGCCTAAGTCCAACAATCCAAAGTTTGCAACATATATAGATACAGCAAACAACAGCCTATTGTGGACTCTATGAGACGATGATCACTTGATCGTACATTAATTGTAGAATTTTCTTTTAAAAACCATAAATAAAAAACAATAGTGTACTAAATCAATTTGATTGCTTAACCATAAGAACCGAAATACAATTACGGTCCGAAACTTTTTTTTCTCAGGACTGAAATGTCAATTTCGGTCCGAGGTGTTTTTATAAGTTTTATCATCTTTTTTTTATTGAAATCTGTGAAAATGGCTCGGACCAAAATGACATTTTGATCCTTATGATTTTTGTAAAAACCAAAGTAATCAAGTTGGTTTGGTAAAATATTATTTTTATTTATGGTTTTTAAAAAAAATTCTTAATGCATGCACACTGTAATAGTGCCTCTATAAAAAATGTACAATGTACACCTTAAATCCTTGTTGTAATGTACGTTGTCTCTCTCTATCTCTCTCTCTCGCTCTTTTGAAAGACTCTCCCTGTCTAAGTGTAAACACAACAATGGTTGGGTTTAGCCTAGAGGAACAGAAACCATTGATGGCTATGGTGGCAACATGTACAGTGCATATATGCAGTAATGAATCTGGTGTCGAAAGCGGCATTCAACCGCAGTTTGAGCACAATGGTTTTTGTGGTGTACAGACAAAGCATTGCTACTCTTTTTCTAATCCCTTTCACACTCCTTGCAAAGCGGTACGTACTGTATATATACTGTATAATTTCTCTTTAATCACATTTTAGATAGCACTGACACAACAATATTTCATACAAAGAGGAAGAACTTGTTAATTTCGTACTAGTCATAGTTTGAATTTAGAATTTATTACTTGATCAAGGCACAACAATGGAGAACATATATTTTGTTTCACTTATGTTTCTTTCTTTATTTATTTTTTCTGGCCTCAAAACATGTATAACCAATGTCTGGGTGACATATGTAATACCATCATTGAAAACCAGAGTCAATTTATATAAGAGAGCATAGTAGAGTCCATATTGATGGATTGATCATGCTGCTATATCCAAAGTTAAAAAAAAAAAGAGTCATAGAGGGTAGATTGCTAGATATTTCCAAAATTTAGTAAGCTATATATATATATATATATATATATATATATATATATAAACATAGTCATTGTTTCATTATCAATTATCATGTGTTTATCTGAATTAATTTTAAATGTTTAAGCATCTCCGTTAATTTGAAACCTTTCAAATTTACAGGGGCAGGGTTTCTCACATGTCTCTCAATTTTAAAGGCTTTGGATTGGTTTTCCTTGCATCTTTAACTGGATATGTATGAAATTACTTGAAATTCAATTAAGCTGAATATTTTTTTAGATGTTAAATACTCAACAGTGTAACCATGAATTTGTTATATTGATTTATATTAAATGTTTTACTTTTCCAATGTCTTATATTATATATAAAAACTCAACAGTGTAACCATGAATCAGTCATTGTATTATGAGGGGGTACATTTGGGGTCTCCATCAATGGGTGCAGCTATGGCCAACCTAATTCCAGCAATTACTTTTGTAATGACTGCTTCTAATGGGTATGCATTATACTTTTTTAAACTTCTAATCTTAGCTTATATGTCACACCTAACAACAAGGCCGACAACCCGCCGCGCTGTCAGCGCAAGGCGATTCAATCATCATACACAATCAAATATATACATAAATTAGCAATAACATAGACAAGAGCCACATTGCATGAATAAATTCAAATTGGATAAACCAATTGAAAATAAACCTACTACGGTATAAAATATGCAAACGAAATACCATAGTAGATTTATTTGAAGTAAATAATTCACTTTGTGGCAAATCCTGCATATCTTCAAGTTCTACAACTTGTTTATGAATATCGCGCTTTGTACCTGGAACCCACCAAGTGGAAAGATGAGAGATTGAAAATCTCCCAGTGTGGTATTCAGTTCCAATCGAGTTATTCACAGATCCAACCAACTGAAACCAAAACAGCACCGAGTACCAAAAATATAGACTACAATAATAATAAAAAAAGTCAGAGAATCTAAGTTACCAACTATAATAATTTAAGTAACATAAACCAAAGTTCACCTTAAGAAATGTTCAAATGCCAGGAAAGAAAATCAGCAAGCTATAAAAACAATTGATAGCTATAACAATCAAGCAAAATAAATATTATGACATGCAATGCTAATGTGCAATAGACTTAAAAAGTTCATGTGCTGAATTTTAAGACTTCATGACTATTCATGATAAAATAAAAGATCATTATATTAGATAACCATTTTGGTATTGACAATACTTCAGTCAGGCAATACAAGTATAGCGCCTACATGACCCCTGTCATGCGCTACAAGTTCAGCACCTACATGACCGTTAAGATTTATACATGACTCCGATCATGTGCTACCACGAATATGGCACCTACAAAATTTCTGTTATGGCCAAAACCTGCAATTATGCGCTTACCCCGAATAGGGCGCCTACATGACTAAAGTTATGCACTACAAGTATAGCGCCTACATAACCGAGTCATGCGCTACCACGAATATGGTGCCTATGCAACTTTGTTATACGCTACAAGTTCAGAGCCTACATAACAAAAATTACACGCTTACCCCGAATATGGCGCTTATGCAATTTCTGTTATGCGCTACAAGTTTAGCGCCTACATAGCAGAAATTACATGCTTACCCCGAATAGGGCGCATACATGATCGTCAGGTTTCAGACATCTGGTTCTTTAACACAGTTCACAGTATCATGCGAATGTTCATTTAAATCAAACTTAGGTGCTTAGTGGGATTGCTTTGTACCATGTCATGCACTAGCTTAAGAAAAATATAATCATGTCATAAAGCATTTCAAATATTCTTAGCATGCAATTTGAAAACTATAATAATTACCTCACTATGCAATTTGAAAATCATAATAATGATGCATGCCTTGCAAACATTAATTATTGCCCCCATAATTCATCTATATTAACTATATATCTTTCAAGCAACACAGATCAATAATTATAAGCAAGCAATCAAAAATCAAGTCAAATCAACAACTATAAGCAAGCAATCAACAATAAAGCAAACTAAATCAACCATTATAATAAAGCAAGCAATCCACTCGAAATCCGCACCTTAGAAATGTTTGACACAATGAGGAAGGCGTCACTGTGGCGTAGACATATCCGACGGTTCTGCATGTTCCAGCCATGCAGCATTCATTCTTATGCCAAATAATCAAAACTGAGTCAACAATTTCATGGTTGCCTTTATTTAGTTTATTAATTACAGCCCTTAATTAGACTTGTTAAATTCATAATATAAGTCCCGGATAATGATAATAGTTAACAATACACCAAAAACATGGGCATTGACCGGTATTAGAACATGAAGAGGTTCAAAGGGATTTTGAATAAGGCGGCTTAGACCAGAAAATTGAGAATACATATATACCAAACGATACCAGCCATAGAATGAAAGGTACACTAGCAACCTGTTAATGCATAGTTCAAACATAATGCACGAGTGAGAGTTTGACTAAGAAACTAATATGTTGGACTAAGTTCAATTAGCTCACACAACCACAATTATGAAGGAAGAAAACCAATCTACAGATTTGAGATCAAGATGAGCATTTCAGTTCTTTAATTTAATACAACTCAAGATATAACAAGGTATCAATTCAGTTTACGATCATCTCCACATTAATCATGGCTAATAGTTTTCCCCTTAACCAGAATTTAATCAAGATAGTGCCTGAACAAAAGGGCACCACAGTTTTTGTAATTGAGTATGCAATTCACAATCATTCCGAAAAGTGGATTTACTCAAACAATCTATTTCATGATGAAGAAAGAGTCACCCAAGAACAAAGGATTTAGCCCAGGCAACACACTAGACTTAATAGAGAAAATAACAAAACAGCAACAGGAATTTATTTCAGTACCATTCATCATTTCCAGCAATTATGGGAGAATTCGTCAGGCTCGAAGAGGTCGACTTGTGCTGCGAGCATCTCCGCCACCTTCATCTCTCGTTGTTTCTCAAACACTGAACAGAGTCGTTGCTTCTCTCTCAATTTCTCTTTATGTTTTCGATATTTTCTAAGTTATAGGCGGTCTGTTTGTTAATATCAAGAAGAGCCCCAAGAAAAGCTATAATATCTAATTATCCTATTTTATATTTTATCTCTTAACTTTTCTAAAAGAAATTTCAGCGGCAAGAAAATATTATAACATATTAGTGGAGTTAGGTGGGTTAAAGGGCGGTTAACAGGTGTCACCATATATGCATTTTTTAATACTAAATGAATTCATTTTAATTATTGTGTATATATATTAATTAGTGACTTATACCGACCCTCATATCTTTAAAGAATTATACATGAGTCACAAAATACTAGGTTTCCTTAAGTAATATATTATTAAATGACTTTTAATTCTAATCAACAGAATGTTAAATTAATGGTAAATTTTTCAAAATCTATCTAATAATTTATGTCTAAAGAAGTAAATACACTTTTAATAATTCATGTCATTAATTCATCATACCTTAAGTGGTCAAGTAAAAATACGTCACCATATTTTCAGACTCCGATTTGAACATTTACAAGATTTGTTAGTCTACATATGTGAAGGATTTTAAAATTACCTAATTTCATATTTAATTATTCCTTTGTATTTGTAGTGTGTTAATTTCAAATTACAACAATACAAAGATTTATAAATATACTTGGAAATCCATATTGATATTTTTATATGCACTTTGACTTCTCAAGTTAAATATTTCTCTAAGTGTACCAAAACTAGGATGTGACATTATATGTGACTTCATCAAAAATATTGTGAAGGATATAAAGTGAACAATTATTTAAATCCATCATTTTACAATTTACAGATTAGAGACAGTGAAATTAAGAAGTTTAAGAAGCTGGGCTAAGATACTTGGCACCATTATTTGTGTAGGAGGAGCAACGACAATGGCCTTCTTCAAAGGTCCAAAGCTTCTAAACATGTCTTTCCAAAATTTAATGGTGGATCTTCACACAAATATCGACAAATGGGATATTGGTGGCCTCTATCTCATGGGAGCAAGCAGTTTCTAGTCTTTATGGCTTATATTACAGGTAACTTTAATTAAAGATAAAATAATACCAAATTGTGAATAAAAAGAATAAATTAAAAGAGAGTTTTTTGTACCAAATTGTGTTACTAAATTCCAGACTTTGATTAAAAGATTATTTATACTAGCTCGATCTTGCTATATTTCACATGCATATATATATATATATATATACTAGAAATTGTTGCAAATAATTTCTTTGTAGGTCCCCATTTGCAAATCGTACTCTGACCCGTTATCACTCTCGGCATGGACATGCTTGATGTCAGCCCTACAAGCAGCCGCCGCAACATTTTACGTTCATCCAGATTTGAGAATTTGGCGCTTCACTTCTTTGAGTGACCTCTTTGCTTGCATATATGCAGTACCTAACTTGATTCCTTTGCCTTCTTTTAAGATCTCTTAGCTATTTATGAGGAACATATGATACAGTTGATCAATTTTATGGTTTACAGGGTTTCTTTGGATCTGCTGTGACTTTCTATCTGCAATCGTGGTGCATATCAGTTAGAGGGCCTTTGTATTCTGCCATGTTTAGCCCGCTCTCGATTATAATTACTACAGTTCTTTCTTCTATTATACTTCATGAAGAGCTCCACATTGGAAGGTAATTGTGTTCAAAATCATTCACAAAATTCATAGTCAGGATAGTTTTACCATTATAAATACTCATCGAGGAACTTGCTTTTAATAAAACCATAAATATAAGTAAATCAATGACATATTAATAAATAATAAAGGAAAAAAAAAAGAATTGGAACGGAAAAGGTTTACTATTAGTAGGGTAGATTCTAATAACTCTATTTCTTTTTTATTCTAAAAGTTGACACAAATTATTTTTGCTAATTTCTTCTACAGCTTTGTTGGTGCTACTGCTATTATTGGAGGATTGTATGTAGTGCTATGGGGTAAAGCAAAAGATTTGAAGAGCATGGAAGGACAGAGAAACTTAGATTTTAAAAAGATTTCCATCTCAATAGACACTGAATCTCAAAATTGTGAAACTGATATCCAGCAACCCCTGCTGAGAAACAAGTCAGAGTTGGAAAGAAGATTAATGTGTTAATTTGTTGCTAGTATTTATGAACTAAAATTAATTTGGGCCATTTTACTTTTTAAATGGGAAGATCTGATATGCACAGTAAACTAAAAGTTCCATTGTTTAGTTCATGGAACTACATATTTTCCATTTTGACCACCAAAATTAAGTAATTAATCTCTTGCTTAACATCTTAACTACAATAACACTGTCTAAGCAAATTAAACACAAAAAATAATTCAAATATGACTCTGGCTTGATATTATCGCCCTAAGTTTGACAGTTACATTTTTATTGTTGAAATCCCTAAGGTAAACAAGATTTTTAGGTCGAATTCCATCCAAAACAATAGACATTTTTTACTATATAATTTCAACTTATCAACAAATTATTTGGCCAAGATATGTTTAAAGATGAGGAGGATTCCAATGCCTCGTCTCTTTCATACCTCATCATAACTCATATTTTATATTTTCGTTTTCCAAGTTCAAATTGTCAATCTGTCACACCCCAACAACAGGGCCAACAACCCGCCGTGCTGTCAGCGCAAGGCGACTAAATTATCATGCACAATCTTATCAATATATATACATATACTACCAATAACATAGACGAGCCACGATACCTGTAAAAAAAACTTAGCAGCATATCCCGCAGTCTTCTAGTTCGACATCTCGTGTTCATGTCTTGCGCTTGGTACCTTGCTAATGTCGGGATGATGTGCTCACGATGTCACTAAGATACAGATGGGCCAATCACTACTGCTGGATCCAATGGTGCAGAGTCTTTGCTAGATTTCAGTCATGCAATTAAAGAGAGTGAACAACAATGAACTGAAACTCCAGCAACAAATCGACACCATACTCTATCTTCCCTAGGTTTCTCCAATGCACAATCCCCTCACGATATCACCAAGGATCACCTTGAGTTCAACTATTCTCATTGCAAAGCTGTCAACACTACCATCTCTGTTTCCTCTTCTATTTTCACTAATTATTCTTTTTCTTATTCTCTTTCGGTTCTCTCTCCCATTTTTCCCTTTCGATACTTTCATGGTTAAGGGAGGTTTTCGGACTTTACCAGAAAGGAAGAAAAGAAGGAATATGTGGATTCACTATGGACTTACGTACGTGAGAGAGGAAAATGAAATTAGGTGGGTGCCATGTGTCTCAATATGCATTCTTCAAGAAATTAAAAGAAATTCAATGGTCTCTTATTCTCAATTAAATTATTGGTAATAACCACTTAAACCCTTGTATTTTTAGAAATAAAGTTGACTATTAAAGTGCTAAGTTTTGTTAATGTGATGTTACAAAATGTTATTTAGTTTTCATTCATATTTATTGGTTGGTTAATTTACACTATGCCTCATATTATTACAAATATTATACCAAGTTTCTAAGTAACATGTCTTTTAATAAATTATATAAAAAAAAATGTTTGAAAGCTAATAGAAAATGTATTGAATCACTTATATGACTATATAATAAAAAGTAAAAATAAATTACAATCATCTATTCCAAATTAAAATTTTCTTATGTATATCTATAATATTTATTCAGATAATGGACATTTAAATCTTTATAAATATACCTCTAAATCTCAAATGTCAATTTAAAACTGATTTTATTTGAAGTCAAATAAAATATTCATATATTAAAAAATTGGGATGTTACACAATCCAATCCGTGCAAGATAATATTTTGTACTAAAATATGTATGGAGATGAAATTTTATATTTTTTGAATTTTTTTACTATATTTTAAGATAGATACAAATCACTTTTTTTGAACCGTTCAAAAAACAGTGATTTTCTACCCATCTTAAAAAATAGTAAAAAATTTTCAAAAATTATAAAATTTCATCCCTAACCATATTTTAATATATTTATCATGTTGAACGGTGCAAATCGACAATTGGACTATGCAAACGAAGATATAAAATATTAGGTATGATAAGATATGATAGACATGAGGCATTGGAACCCTCTTTAAAGATACTCAAAATATAGATGTTGTAGATTCCTTTGCAATTTTCCACAAAATTTTTGTTCAGCTAAATCCGAGTCAGTTTGACAAAGATATGACCAAAATACTAACCTTAATTTGATAAATATGTTCAGGTTGTGTGATTCGTTTTTTTTTTTTTTTTAATTCATCAAACTTCTTTACTTGTAACTATAATCAGAACATGAACTTAGTGAGCTAAACAAGCTAGGCAAGAATGAGCACAAAAGAGTAAGTATAAAGGAACAAATATCTTTGTCACCAATCAGCTCTTGCTGAGCATGCAATTAAGGAACTAATATTTTACGTTTTAATTACACACTACTTTGAAGCCTTCTTGCATTTATGTTCCCTATCAAAGACTTCCTCAATAATCATCATCCAAATTCTTGATTTGTTCAATACCTCAAAAGCTGTTTTCAACTCAGGCAGCGATGGACTCATTTGCTGAAGGATTGTATACTGTTGAAACAAAGGAGGTTTCAACGCTTGCACCCCAGGGTCGAATAAATCTAGAATTGTACACAATAAAATCCTACGAAAGAATGTATACTATCAAGTACGGTCCCTTTACCCTGGGCGACATTGAATGGGAGATCCGCCTATTACCGTTCGGAGAATCGTTGGAATATTTTCTCTGTTTGTTAGATGATGCAGTGGTAGTCAAGAAGTTTGGCTACATATCCTTGGTGCAGGATCACAGTAGCAATGGTGATTGGAAGATCCACACTGGGATAAAATTGAATGAAGAGAAGGGTTTCAATGTACCCTGGTGGGCCGAGGAAATGGGCTGCCCCATGGTACGGTTAACATACTTCAGCAAATCAGAACAAGAGAAGTATTCTAAAGATGATTGCTTCTTGAATAAATTCGTATTATGGGTCATTGCTGATGATTCCAGGAAGGCACTGGCAAATGCTGTGTCCCTTCGACAGCCTCAACAACCCGAGTTCATATCACCAAACCTTTCTGTGCCTTTGACAGCCCCATCAACCCTCCTGGTATCTGGTGATTTTGCAGATATTATTTTTCTTGTGAAAAAAGACACATTTGCTGCCCATAGGTGTGTGCTTGCAGCTCGTTCATCTGTTTTCCGATCAGAACTTCTCGCCCTACAAAAGGATATTAATATGAGCATGAATAGTTTATGTGTATCCGTACAGCACATTGATGGACTCACATTTAAACACTTGCTCCATTTCATTTATACCGATACCTTGCCACCTGACTTCGAGGAGGTTACCCCAACAGAGAGATACCACCGCATGTTTGTTGCAGCGCATCATTTTAAAATTGAAGGGCTCAAGTTAATATGTGAGAAGAAGCTTACCAAGGTGGTTGCCGATGCCATGATAACCGCAATAGATCTCTCGGAGTATCATGAGAGTGGTCAGCTCAAAATTGTTCAGCATGATTGAAATAATTTCCTCAACTGTTCTGGATACAAAAGAAGTCAACCACATATGTCTATGTTAGCAGTAGTTGTACCAGCGACAAGTATGTCGGAGAGGAGTCCAAGTAATAAAAGGGATTGAAAGATTTAAGAAATAGAGAATAAATATTGTATTAATCTTGTGTATCAATTACAATTATAATGAAGTTCATTTACAGATTATATTATAGTTTATTTCTAAACATCTCCAATTAATCATTTCCTACCTACCACTCATGTATTCCTAATTATTTCCCACATTTTATACCCACTTGTATCTCTAACAGAGATTGGAGTTTGTCCAGTTTTTTTGTTTTTCAAAGGTTTTGTTGTGATCTGTGTTTTTGTTAAGTTGTTCGTGTTGTTTAATTGCTTGTACCTCTTTGGAAATCTAATATGATCTTTATTTCTTCTCAAAGAAAGGAATGGAGGTGGTGATCTTGCAAGTTCAATTCAGAATCCTATTAGTTGGTGGAGCTGTGTACATTGGTCAATTTGAAAGGAACATCAATTATGATTTTTTTTTTAATTGCTTAAATTTTTCATGCGCTGATTGGTTGTGTAACAGAACAGAGATATTAAGGATTCCATTATAATTATATAATTCTCATGCATTTATGTGCCAAAGTACAGAGCTATAATTGTATTCTTGCTTGGAAGAAAATCACCAAAATCTATTATATATATTCATGACCCGCTACGTAGAGAATTTTCTATACCTTGCAACTTCCATACAGGACTGGAACTTAAATGAGCCAGAAAAGAATTTAAACCAATGGTGTATTTTACTATTTATCAATAATTCTATTTGAACTCCGCTACAATCGTTCTGGCCCAGCTATTTTTAATTTGTGTTACGGATCTAGGCCCAAATTCAAGCAGGCCTAAGGCCTCAAATCCAAATTTGGCAGCTACTAGATTTTCATTAATACGGTCTGTACGGAATTGATGTGCAAAAGAAAAGCAAATATATATAAATTTATTCAAACATCTGTATGTTTGACTTTATTGAATAGTAGATAATATGTTGCAATTAATAAACATAATCTGGAAGGAATATTCTCAAATCATTGTCACTATATCTCATGTCTTAGCTGCGTGCTGAGCACATAGAGAAATAGTCTTTTCCCTGTTAATTACCCCCTAAATTGAAGCCCTCTTTCATTTCTGTTCCCTATCAATCGTCCTCCAAATTTTTAATTTGTGCAATACCTCAAAAGCTTTTTTTCACCTCAGCCAACAATGGGTTCATTTGCTTAAGGAGTGTTTACAGTTGAAACAAAGGAGGTTTCACGGCTTGCACCGCAGGGCTGAATAAATGAAGAATTGTTGAAAATAAAACCCTTCAAAAGAATGTATAATACCAAGTATGATCCCTTTACCATAGGCGATATCGAATGGGAGATTCGCCTATACCCGGTTGGAGAATTTGTGTGGTATTATCTCTGTTTGTTAGATGATACAGTGGCAGTCAAGAAATATGGCTACATTTCCTTGGTGCAGGATTACAGCAGCGATGGCGAATGGAAGATCAACACTTTTATAAAAATAAATGAAGAGATGGATTTCAATGCAACCCCACTCGGCGAGGGATTGGGCCTCCCCATGGTGCTGTTAACTTACTTCACCAAAGAAGATCAAGAGAAGTATTCTAATGATGATCACTTTGTGCATAAATTCTAATGATGGTTCCAAGAAAGCACGGACAAAATCTACGCGCCTGCGACGGCCACAACAACCCCATGTAATATCAACAAACCCTTCCGAGCCTTCGGCACTTGACCAGCCGGATGAAGAAGAAATGGTAATATCACCTCCTTTAGACCTAATTTGTACACCCCTAGAAATCGGAGATTTTGCAGATATTATTTTTGTTGTAAAAAAGCACAAATTCGCTGCCCATAGGTGCGTTCTTGCGGATCGTTCCTCTGTGTTCAATGAAAATATTAATTTCGGCCATTTTTTATTTATCAATTGGGGAGATTTTGTTTAGTTCATGGATATACATAACTACAATATGACTACCAAAATTAAGTAATTAATCTCTAAACAAAATTGAACACAGAAATCATTCATATTTGTATAAAAAATTTCTGTAATCTATAACTCTGGTTTAAAAATAATCGTTATAAATTAAACAAAAATAAAATGTCAGCCCAATTAGACTGCTTGGCCCAATTGGGCTTTCCATCAAACAGCCTATTGATAAACTGGGAATTTTTTTGGTTTAAAAAATTAAAATTAGTATCTGTGAATTCTAGTTGAAAAAATAAAAAATAATATATTGAGTAAATTATACAAATATTTGTTACAGTATATCTTGTTTTGTATTTGGTACAAAATCAATTCTACTGCTAACACAATTGAAAAATTAGGTGAAAAAAAAATCAATTTTTGAATCTAGGTCATGATAATGTCCAATATAAAGATATATGTAAGTATGAATTTTCAATTAATTAACAATGACAGATATGTTGATGCTAATATTAATTAAAATGATGCTGAATATTTGAGATAGATTTTAATTTGTGGTATTGACAATTGCGCAATTGTAACACCCGGTAAATATTTATATTATTTTTGAATTACTATGGACTTATTTGCACTTTTTAGATTAGAAGGTTACTTGTATAAAAATGTTGAACTTTAAAAAAAATATGATCCTACGTGGCATTCTTCCACGTGTCTCCCATGCATAAACCTCATCCCTTTGACCACCGTTAAAACCTCTATAAAGAGGGTTATTTTCTTCCGGATTAGAGTTAAAAAAAAATCAGAACCAAATAAAATTGGAGAAAAAAAAAACAGAGAGAAAGAGGAAATGTGAAGGAAATTAGGAGAAAGTAAAAATAATATTTTATATTGATTAAGATTTGATTGTTTTGTTTGTTTGGAATTCTGATTACGTCGCGTTGATTCTAAATGGTTGTTACAACTCAATTGGATTTTTGAATTGATCGTTATCAGGTAATCGGGACTTCTCTATAATCTGTGTTTTTGTTTTGTTTGATTGAATTGAATTTTGAATTGGATGATTGAATTGGTTATTGGATTATGATGCGTATTTAACGGGATAGCGTGTTTGTTGTTCGAATTTGATTTGTGAAATTATATGATTGTGTCTTCTGAGAATTTGAGAAATGAAATGATTGTGTGAAAGGAAATGATATAGATATTGTGTGACTTGTTTTATTGATAATTCAGACCCATGTGCCATTACCAGTTAAATATGTATTCATAATTTGATGTGAATTTATGTGAATTAATCAAGTCTGTTGGAATGGTTTAATTAAGCCAGTTATAGAGAAGCGCATCGTTAAATAACTAGTTACTGAGCTTCGTAGCTGACTTCATATTGTTTTCTATCTGTTTTTGTTTGTGAAGTAGATTGATGGAATGAAGGATGGATGCGAGGGTGCATCTCTTGTCGCGACTCTCGGTCCGGCAATGGGATCGTGACAGCAATGTATTTGCTAATTTGAACCAAGATGAAATTGTTGAGGCCCAATTATTTCAATTGATGGGTTAATTATTCCAGGCCCCAAATATTGGCAGGCCCAAGTCCAACAATCCAAATTTAGCAACATATATAGATACAGCGAATGACAGCCTATTGTGGGTTCCATGATATGATAATCATTTGATCAGTACATTAATTGCAGAATTTTATTTTAAAAACCATAAATAAAAAATAATATTTTATCAAACCAACTTGATTGCTTTGGTTTTTTTCCAGAAACCATAACAACCGAAATGACATTTCGGTCCAATTTTTTTTTTTCGGACCGAAATACCATTTCGATCGATCCAAGATACTTTCACAAATTTTACCATCATTTTTTTATTGATATATGTGAAAATTGTTCAGTCTCAAAAAAAAAAAAAGACCGAAATAACATTTCGGTTCTTATGATTTTTTGTAAAAACTAAAGCAATCAAGTTGGTTTGATAAAATATTGGTTTTTATTTGTGGCTTTTAAAAAAAAAAATTCTTAATTGCATGCACACTGTAATAGGGCCTCTATAAAAAATGTACAATGTACACCTTAAAACCTTGTTGTAACGTACGCTCTCTCTCTCTCAAGCTTCTCTCCCTCGCTAAGTGTAAACACAACAATGTGTGGGTTTAGCTTAGAGGAACAAAAACCATTGATGACCATGGTGGCAACACAGTGCACATATGCAGTAATGAATCTGGTGTCGAAAGCGGCATTCAACCACGGTTTCAGCACGATGGTTTTTGTGGTGTACAGACAAAGCATTGCCACTCTTTTTCTATTCCCTTTGACGCTCCTTGCAAAGCGGTACGTACTGTATATACTATATAGTTTCTCTTTAGTCACCTTTTAGATAGCACTGACACAACAATTTCATACAAAGAGGAATAACTTAAGTAAAATTAGGAGATCTCCAACCAGCATTTTTAACTTGAAGTCCCTAACTTTCAATTCATACTGTAAAGTATGAACAGATTGGACATTATTCAAACCAACCTAAATTGGAATTGCCATAGTCGACCTATGTTACATCAACACTTGTAAAATTGTACTGCATATGTCTGTGTTTGACACGACATTGATACTCATGTCTTTTTAAAATTTGAACTTAAATTGACGTGTCGTGTCATGATATACACTCCTGTCGTATATTGGTTCGATAGTAGCGTTGGTTTTAATCAGCAGCATCCATGGAAATGTAATCGATCTAAAACTAGCATGAAACAAATTGCCTATTACTTGGTACTATTCCTAGTTAATTTCCTACTAATAATAGTTTGAATTTTGAATTTATTACTTGATCAAGGCACAACAATGGAGAACATTTTTTTTTTTCACTTACATTTCTTTATTATTATTTATTTTTTCTGCCCTCAAAACATGTATGACCAATGTCTGGGTGACATATGTAACACCATCGTTGAACCCCAGAATTAATTTAAATACAGAGAGCGGCATATTCCAATTTTTTTATTTATATCCAAAAAAAAATATAAATTTAAAAAACTAACCAAACCTCTCGTCAATTTCAAAAACTATTCAAACCGGAAAAAAAATTTCCGGTTTCAACACCAATTTCTGGAAAAAAATTTTCCGTTAAATGGATATTAAAACCGGAATAATTTTTTCCAGTTTTAGGATTTTTTTTTTAAATAAAACCGGAATAATTTTATCCAGTTTTAGGATTTTTTTTTAGGAAAAAATTTTTTCCGAAATTTTTTTTTTATGAATTTTTTTTTCGGATTTTTTTTTTTCATTTTTCAGTTTTTATAAATTTTTTTATTGAAGTATTAAAAAAATTTAATATATTTTTTTTAAAATAGATGGAATACTATATAATTTGATTTATTCGAAAGACTGCTACAAATAATCCGGATCAATATTTTTTATGCCTGACTTTTTACGGCCGTAAGAAAAATTAATATAATATAATATATGTATATGTAATATAATATAATATAATATATGTATATGTATATATAATATAATATATATGTTAAAATGTGCTTGCATAACAAATTTTATATTTTTTTGAATTTGTTTACTATTTATTAAGTATTTAACAAAATCGCTATATTCAGACTATTGAATTTTTGTACCCATCTTAATAAATAGTAAAAATTTTAGAAAAATGTAAAATTTGATCTACAAGCACATTTTAAAATATCCATCATGTTGAATGGTTTGGATCGACTGTTTGAACTTTGAAAACTTTGAAAATACCAATCGTTGAATGCCTACCGTTGAACGAAAACTTAAACTGAATTTTTGAGGCACTAAACGAGAGTTCCAATGCCTCATGTTTTTTATACCTCATCATACTTCATATTTTATATCTTCATTTTTTTCATATTCAAAGTCTAAATTATCGATCCAAACCGTTCAACATGATATCCATACCAAAATATGGTTAGGGATGAAATTTTATAATTTTTGAAATTGTTTTACTATTTTTTAAGATGGGTAGAAAATCACTGTTTTTTTAACAGTTCAAAAACAGTGATATTGTATCTATCTTAAAAAATAGCAAAAAAATTAAAAAAAATATAAAATTTCATCTCCATGCATATTTTAGTATAAATATTTTGTTGAACGGTTCGGATTGACAATTTGGACTTTGAAAACGAAAATATAAAATATGAGGTATGATGAGGTATGAAAAAAAATGAGGCATCAGAATTTCAAAAAAACATCGTTTAGTGCCTCAAAAATTCAGTTTAAGTTTTCGTTCAAAGATAGACATTCAACGATCGGTATTTTCAAATTATTTTCAAATCCGGCATGAAAAATGTTGATCCGAATTTTTTGTAGTAGTCTTTTGAATAAATCAAATTATATAGTATTCCATCTATTTTAAAAAATATGTATTAAATATTTGTAATAGTTCAATACAAAAAATAAATAAATTATAAAAACTGAAAAATGAAAAAAAAAGAATCAGAAAAAAAAATTTCCCAAAAAAAAAAATCCTAAAACCAGAAAAAATTATTCCAGTTTTTTTTCAAAAAAAAAATCTTGAAACCGGAAAAAATTATTCCAGTTTTGATATCCATTTACCGGAAATTGGTGTTGAAACCGGAACTTTTATTCCGGTTTGGATAGTTTTTGAAATTGATGAGTGGTTTGGTTCGTTTTTAAATTTTTTTTTTTTTTGGATATAAATAAAAAAATTGGGCATATTAGAGTCTATATTGATAGAGTGATCTTGCTGCTATTTCCAAAGTTAAAAAAAGAGTCATAGAGGATAGATTGATATATATTTCCAAAATTTAGTAGCTATATATATAAACATAGTCATAATCAATTATCTTGTGTTACAGGGGCAGGGTTTTTAACATGTCTCTCAATTTTAAATGCTTTGGATTGGTTTTCCTTGCATCTTTAACTGGGTATGTATGAAATTACATGAAATTCAATTAAGCTCGATTTTTTTTTTTTTTGAATGTTAAGCTGGAAATTTGTTATATTGATTTATATTAAGTTTTTTACTTTTCCAATGTCTTATATAAATGCTCAACAGTGTCACCATGAATCAGTCATTGCATTATCAAGGGGAAAATTTAGGTTCTCCATCAATGGCTGCAGCTATGGCCAACCTAATTCCAGCAATTACTTTTGTAATGGCTGCTTCTATTGGGTATGTATTATATATACTCTTTTAAAATTTTAATCTTAGCTTATATGTGACTTGATAAAAAATATTGTGAAGGTTATAAAGTGAACAATTATTTAAATCCATCATTTTACAATTTACAGACTAGAGACAGTGAAATTAAGAAGTTTAAGAAGCTGGGCTAAGATACTTGGCACCGTGATTTGTGTAGGAGCAATGGCAATGGCCTTCTTCAAAGGTCCAAAGCTTTTAAACATATCTTTCCAAAATTTCATGGCAAATCTTCAAACGAATATCGACAAATGGGTTATTGGTGGTCTCTGTCTCATGGGAGCAAGCAGTTTCTGGTCTTTATGGCTTATATTACAGGTAACTTTAGTTGAAGGTAAAATAATACCAAACTGTGAATAAAAAGAATAAATTAAAAGATAGTTTTCTGTACTCTGTATTACTAAATTCTAGATCTTGATTAAAAGATTATTTAAACTAGCCAGATTTTGCTATATTTCACATGCATATATATCGTTGCAAATAATTTCTTTACTGTAAGAGTTGTTCCTATGAAATATGATAATTTTAGTCTTTCCAATTCTTTGTAGGTCCCCATTTGCAAATCGTACTCTGACCCATTATCACTCTCGGCATGGACATGCTTGATGTCAGCCCTACAAGCAGCGGCCGCAACATTTTACGTTCATCCTGATTTGAGAATTTGGCGCTTCACTTCTTTGAGTGACCTCTTTGCTTGCATATATGCAGTACCTAACCTGACTCCTTTAATTAATTTAATTTGCCTTCTTTTAAGATCTCTTAGCTATTTAAGAGGAACATATATATATTGATACAGTTGATTAATTTTATGGTTTACAGGGTTTCTTTGGATCGGTTGTGACCTTCTATCTGCAATCGTGGTGCATATCAGTTAGAGAGCCTTTGTAGTCGGCCATGTTTAGCCCTCTCTATACTGTAATTACAATGGTTCTTTTTCTTCTATTATACTTCATGAAGAGTTCCACATGGGAAGGTAATTGTGTTCAAAACCATTCACAAAATTCGTAGTCAGGATAGTTTTACCATTATAAATCCTCATCGAGGGACTTCAATAAAACCATAAATATAAGTAAATTAATGACATATTAATAAATAGAATAATTATATTGATCCCCTCACCCCTGTCCCCCTATTTAATTCCGCACTCTCTCTCTCCAAATTATCTCCCTTAACTACCTTTTATCCCCGCATTAATTCCTCTAAGAATTTCCATTTATCTCCGCATTAATTACTGCCCTTTAATAACAATCCCCGCATTAATTAACAATTCCCACACTAATTATATTGTCCTCTAATAACAATCCCCGCATTAATTATACTATCATTTAATAATAATTCCCGCTAATAAATATGTATATGTTTATTGATGTTCAATAAAGTATTTATCATTGTTCTGATAAGTATTTATCCTTATGTCTGAGAAGTATTTATCATTATCCCTGACATGATAATATTTTGATTTGATTAAACATTACTTATTGACAAGTTCAAGAACAAAGTTCAAGAAAATATTTTTCATTGTTCAGACAAGTATTTACGATTATATATGGGAAGTATTTATCATTGTCACAGATGTTTTACTGTAAGTTACAATTATGTCTGAAAAGTATTTATCAATGTAACATAAATTATTTATCTATGTAACATAAAGTATTTATCCATGTAACATAAAATATTTATCATTATATATGAGAAATATTTATAATTGATATTTTACTGAAAGTTGCAATTATGTCTGATAAGTATTTATCCATGTAACATATAGTATTTATCCTTATGTCTGAGAAGTATTATCATTGATATTGTACTAAAATTTGCAATTATGTCTGATAAGTTTTCATCTGTATAACATAAAGTATTTATCAATCTATCATAAAGTATTTATCTTTATGTCTGAGAAGTATTTATCATTGGGTAAGGGGATAATTTATTTAATGGTCCCCAGTTGTGCGGGGACAATCCAGAAAAAAAAAGAAAAATTTGTGTGGGGATAAATGGCAAGTATTTTATGAGATGATTGTTTATTTAATGGTTCCCAGTTGTGCGGGGATGATTCAAAAAAAAAAAAAATTTTGTGCGGGGACAACTAATGGATTAATTTATTCTTTCCTAAATAGAGATCATTGCATAGGGATTAATACTTTGCAAATCCACGATAAATACTTTGATGTTTTAAGTTAAATACTAACAGTTTCTGCGGAGTATTAATTATTGAGCGGTCCCCCCCATAATATTTTTGACAGTTTGTGCGGGGTTTTTTGCGGGGATAGACCAATGGAGATTGTTATCAGGATCCTAATAAATAATAAAGGAAAAAAAAAAGAATTGGAACGGAAAAGGTTTACTATTAGTAGTGTAGATTCTAATAACTCAATTTTTTTTTTATTCTAAAAGTTGACACAAATTATTTTTGCTAATTTCATCTACAGCTTTGTTGGTGCTACTGCCATTATAGGGGGACTGTATGTTGTGTTATTGGGTAAAACAAAGGATTTTGAGAGAATGGAAGAACAGAGAAATTTAGATTTTAAAAAGATTTCCATCTCAATAGACACTGAATCTCAAAATTGGGATATCCAGCAACCCCTTCTGACAAACAAGTCAGAGTTTGGAATGAAGATTAATGTGTCAATTTTATGCTATTATTTATGATCTTTTTTTGTCAAGACCATGTCATTCAATGAAAAAATTAATTTCGGCCATTTTACTTTTTAATTGGGAAGATCTGATATGCACAGTAAACTAAAAGTTCCATTGTTTAGTTCATGGATCTACATATTTCCAGTTTGACTACCAAAATCAAGTAATTAATCTCTTCCTCAACATCTTAACTACATTAACACTGTCTAAGCAAATTAAACGCAAAAAGAATTCAAATACGGCTCTGGCTTGTTATTATCGTCCTAAGTTTGACAGTAACATTTTTATCGTTGAAATCCCTAAGCTAAACAAGATTTTTAGGTCGAATTCCTACCAAAACCGTATATATTTTTACTATATAATTTCAACCTATCAACAAATTATTTGGCCAAGATATGTTTAAAGATACTCAAAATGTAGATGTTGTAGACAGGTTCCTTTACAATTTTCCACAAAAATTTTGTTCAGCTAAATCCGAGTCAGTTTGAGAATGACCAAAATACTAACCTTTGATAACTCTGTTCAGGTTGTGTGATTTTTTTTTTTTTTTTTTAATTCATCAAACTTCTTTACTTGTAACTATAATCAGAATATGAACTTAGTGAGCTAAACAAGGCAGGAATGAGGACAAAAGATTAAGTACAAAGGAACAAATATAGAATAAATATTCTCATATCTTTGTCACTAATCATCTCTTGCTGAGCATGCAAGGAACTAATATTTTACATGTTAATTACACACTACTTTGAAGCCTTGATTCATTTATGTTCCCTATCAAAGACTTCCTCAATAACCATCATCCAAATTCTTGATTTGTGCGATACATCAGAAGCTTTTTTCACCTCAGGCAGTGATCAATGGGCTCATTTGCTGAAGGGTTATATACTTTCGAAACAAAGGAGGTTTCAATGATTGCAACCCAGGGTCGAAGAAATGTAGAATTGTACAAAATAAAATCCTATGAAAGAATGTATACTATCAAGTACGGTCCCTTTACCATGAGCAACATCAAATGGGAGATCCGCCTAATACCATACGTTTGGAATACTATCTATGTTTGTTAGATGATGCAGTGGTAGTCAAGAAGTTTGGCTACATATCCTTGGTGTAGGATCACAGTAGCAATGGTGATTGGAAGATCCACACTTGGATAAAATTGAATGAAGAGAAGGATTTCAAAGCACACCCCATAGGAGAGGGATTGGGCCTCCCCATGGTATGATTAACAACCTTTAGCAAATCAGCTCAAGAGAAATATTGTAAAGGTGATTGCTTCCTGAATAAATTCGTATTATGGGTCATTGCTGATGATTCCAGGAAGGCGCCGGCAAATGCTGTGCGCCTTCCACAGCCTCATCAACCCGAGTTCATATCACCAAACCTTTCTGTGCCTTCGACAGCCTCATCAACCCTCCTGGTAACTGGTGATTTTGCAGATATTATTTTTCTTGTGAAAAAAGACACATTTGCTGCCCATAGGTGTGTGCTTGCAGCTCGTTCATCTGTTTTCCGATCAGAACTTCTCGCCCTACAAAAGGATATTAATATGAGCATGAAGAGTTTATGTGTATCCGTACAGCACATTGATGGACTCACATTTAAACACTTGCTCCATTTCATTTATACAGATACCTTGCCACCTGACTTGGAGGATGTTACCACACCAGAGAGATACCACTGCATGTTTGTCGCAGCGCATCGTTTTAAAATTGAAGGGCTCAAGTTAATATGCGAGAAGAAGCTTACCAAGGTGGTTGCCGATGCCATGATAACCACAATAGATCTCTCGGAGTATCATGAGAGTGGTCAGCTCAAAATTGTTCAACATGATTGAAATAATTGCCTCAACTGTTCTGGATACAAAAGAAGTCGACCACCTATGTCTATGTTAGCAGTAGTTGTACCACCGACAAGTATGTCGGAGAGGAGTCCAAGTAATAAAAGGGATTGAAAGATTTAAGAAATAGAGAATAAATATTGTATTAATCTTGTGTATCAATTACAATTATAATGAAGTTCATTTACAGATTATATTATAGTTTATTTCTAAACATCTCCAATTAATCATTACCTACCTACCACTCATGTATTCCTAATTATTTCCCACATTTTATACCCGCTTGGATCTCTAACAGAGATCGGAGTTTGTCCAGTTTTTTGTTTTTCAAAGGTTTTGTTGTGATCTGTGTTTTTGTTAAGTTGTTCATGTTGTTTAATTGCTTGTATCTCTTTGAAATCTAATATGATCTTTATTTCTTCTCAAAGAAAGGAATGGAGGTGGTGATCTTGCAAGTTCAATTCAGAATCCTATTAGTTGGTGGAGCTGTGTACATTGGTCAATTTGAAAGGAACATCAATTATGATTTTATTTTTAATTGCTTAAATTTTTCGTGCGCTGATTGGTTGTGTAACAGAACAGAGAAATTAAGGATTCCATTATAATTATATAATTCTCATGCATTTATGTGCCAAAGTACAGAGCTCTAATTGTATTCTTGCTTGGAAAAAAATCATCAAAATCTACTATATATATTCATGACCCGCTACGTAGAGAATTTTCTATACCTTGCAACTTCCATAATTCTATTTATCAATAATTGTATTTAAATGAGCCAGAAAAGAATTTAAACTAATGGTGTATTTTACTATTTATCAATAATTCTATTTGAACTCCGCTACAATCGTTCTGGCCCAACTATTTTTAATTTATGTGTTACGGATCTAGGCCCAAATACAAGCAGGCCTAAGGCCTCAAATCCAAATTTGGCAGCTACTAGATTTTCATTAATACGGTCTGTACGAAATTGATGTGCAAAAGAAAAGCAAATATATATAAATTTATTCAAACATCTGTATGTTTGACTTTATTGAATAGTAGATAATATGTTGCAATTAATAAACATAATCTGGAAGGAATATTCTCAAATCATTGTCACTATATCTCATGTTTTAGCTGCGTGCTGAGCACATAGAGAAATAGTATTTTCCCTGTTAATTACCCCTAAAATTGAAGCCCTCTTTCATTTCTGTTCCCTATCAATCATCCTCCAAATTCTTAATTTGTGCAATACATCAACAAACCCTTCCGAGCCTTCGGCACTTGACCAGCCGGATGAAGAAGAAATGGTAATATCACCTCCTTTAGACCTAATTTGTACACCCCTAGAAATCGGAGATTTTGCAGATATTATTTTTGTTGTAAAAAAGCACAAATTCGCTGCCCATAGGTGCGTTCTTGCGGATCGTTCCTCTGTGTTCAATGAAAATATTAATTTCGGCCATTTTTTATTTATCAATTGGGGAGATTTTGTTTAGTTCATGGATATACATAACTACAATATGACTACCAAAATTAAGTAATTAATCTCTAAACAAAATTGAACACAGAAATCATTCATATTTGTATAAAAAATTTCTGTAATCTATAACTCTGGTTTAAAAATAATCGTTATAAATTAAACAAAAATAAAATGTCAGCCCAATTAGACTGCTTGGCCCAATTGGGCTTTCCATCAAACAGCCTATTGATAAACTGGGAATTTTTTTGGTTTAAAAAATTAAAATTAGTATCTGTGAATTCTAGTTGAAAAAATAAAAAATAATATATTGAGTAAATTATACAAATATTTGTTACAGTATATCTTGTTTTGTATTTGGTACAAAATCAATTCTACTGCTAAAACAATTGAAAAATTAGATGAAAAAAATCAATCTTTGAATCTAGGTCATGATAATGTCCAATATAAAGATGTATGTAAGTATGAATTTTCAATTAATTAACAATGACAGATATGTTGATGCTAATATTAATTAAAATGATACTTAATATTTGAGATAGATTTTGATTTGTGGTACTGACAATTAATTGGGCAATTGTAACACCCGGTAAATATTTATATTATTTTTGAAATTACTATGGACTTATTTGCAATTTTTAGATTAGAAGGTTACTTGTATAAAAATTTGAACTTTAAAAAAAAATATGATCCTACGTGGCATTCTTCCACGTGTCTCCCATGCATAAACCTCATCCCTTTGACCACCGTTAAAACCTCTATAAAGAGGGTTATTTTCTTTCGGATTAGAGTTAAAAGAAAATCAGAACCAAATAAAATTGGAGAGAAAAAAAAAAAAAGAGAGAAAGAGGAAATGTGAAGGAAATTAGGAGAAAGTAAAAAAAATATTTTATATTGATTAAGATTTGATTGGAATTCTGACTACGTCGCATTGATTCTGAATGGTTGTTGCAACTCGATTGGATTTTTGAATTGATCGTTATCAGGTAACCGGGACTTCTCTATAATATGTGTTTTCATTTTGTTTGATTAAATTGAATTTTGAATTGGTTGATTGAATTGGTTATTGGATTGTGATGCATATTTAACGGGATAGCGGGTCTGTCGTTCGAATTTGATTTGTGAAATTATATGATAGTGTCTTCTGAGAATTTGAGAAATGAAATAATTGTGTGAAAGGAAATGATATAGATATTGTGTGACTTGTTTTATTGATAATTCAGATCCATGTGCTATTACCGGTTAAATATGTATTCATAATTTGATGTGAATTTATGTGAATTAATCAAGTCTATTTGAATGGTTGTTTAATTAAGCCAGTTATAGAAAAGTGCATCGTTAAATAACTGGTTACTGACCTTTGTAGCTGACTTTGTATTGTTTTCTATCTGTTTTTGTTTGCAACGTAGATTGATGGGATGAAAGATAGATGCGAGGGTGTATCTCTTGTCGTGACTCTCAGTCCAGCAGCGGGTCGTGACAGTAATGTATTTGAACCAAGATGAAATTGTTCAGGCCCAATTATTTCAATTGATGGGTTACAAGATTCCAGGCCCCAAATATTAGCAGGCCCAAGTCCAACAATCCAAATTTAGCAACATTTATAGATACAGCGAATGACAGTCTATTGTGGGATCCATGATATGATAATCATTTGATCAGTACATTAATTGCAGAATTTTATTTTAGAAACCATAAATAAAAAATAATATTTTATCAAACTAACTTGATTTCTTCAGTTTTTTTCCAAAAACCATAATAACCGAAATGACATTTTAGTCCAAATGTTTTTTTTTTTGGGACTGAAATACCATTTCGATCGATCCAAGATGCTTTCGCAAATTTTACCATCATTTTTTTATTGACATATGTGAAAATGGTTCGGTCTCAAAAACAAAACAAAAAAAAATGACCGAAATAGCATTTCAGTTCTTATGATTTTTGTAAAAGTCAAAGCAATCAAGTTGGTTTGATAAAATATTGTTTTTTACTTATGGTTTTTAAAAAGAAAATTCTTAATTGCATGCACACTGTAATAGGGCCTCTATAAAAAATATACAATGTACACCTTAAACCCTTGTTGTAACGTACTCTCTCTCTCTCTCTCACCTTAAACCCTTGTTGTAACGTAGTCTCTCTCTCTCTCTCTCTCTCTCTCTCTCTCTCTCTCTCAAGCTTTTCTCCCTCGCTAAGTGTAAACACAACAATGGGTGGGTTTAGCTTAGAGGAACAGAAACCATTGATGGCCATGGTGGCAACACAGTGCATATATGCAGTAATGAATCTGGTGTCGAAAGCGGCATTCAACCATGGTTTCAGCACGATGATTTTTGTGGTGTACAGACAAAGCATTGCTACTCTTTTTCTATTCCCTTTCACACTCCTTTCAAAGCGGTACGTACTGTATATACTATATAAATTCTCTTTAACCACCTTTTAGATAGCACTGACACAACAATTTCATATAAAGAGGAAGAACTTACGTAAAATTAGGAGATCTCCAATCACCATTTTTAACTTTGAATTCCTAACTTTCAATTCATACTATAAAGTATGAACAGATCAGACATTATTCAAACCAACCTAAATTGGAATTGCCTTAGACCTATGTTACATCAACACTTGTAAAATTGTACTGCATACGTCTGTGTTTGACACGACATCGATACTCATGTCTTTATAAAATTTGAACTTAAAATGACATGTCATGTCATGATATACACTCCTGTCATATATCAGTTCGATAGTAGCATTGGTTTTAATCCGCAGCATCCATGGAAATCGAATTGATCTGAAACTATAGCATGAAACAAATCGTCTGTCACTTGGTACTATTCCTAGTTAATTTCTTACTAGTCATAGTTTGAATTTGAATTTATTACTTGATCAAGGCAGAACAATGGAGAACATTTTTTTTTTCATTTATGTTTCTTTATTTCTTTTTCTTTTTTTTTCCGGCCTCCAAACATGTATAACCAATGTTTGGGTGCCATATGTAACTGTTGAAATATTAAACTTAATTATGTAATAAAGTAAAGTTAATAGAACAAGTAGTGGAACTCCTTTGTTTCAGCAGTTGCAGAATTATTGGGCTGATTGATGAGGGGATATGAAAGATCAAACGATGTTTGTTTTAGCTGTATGACCTATGGATGGAAAGCTCTGGAAGTCTAGTTTCTGATGGTTCAAATTTCAAAACGTTTGGAGTTCCCTACAGAGAGTTATGGCTGTTTTAGTGGACAGGGGTCAGCTGAAACAGCTGCTGTTTAGTATTCTATTTTTAATACGAATTTTCTAGATACTTCTGTTGTCTTAGCCTATAAATAGAGTTGTAATCTGTTGTTTGAAATACAAGAAAGATACAAGAGTTTACAGTAGAAAGATAGCTTGTTTTTTCTATCTCTTTCCTTATCAAAGTGTGATATCCACCATTCTCTTTTATCAAAGTGGTATCAGAGCCAACTTCAAATGGCCACAAGAAATTCTAATATTTCCTTCCAATATCCAGTTCTAACCAAAACCAATTATGATAAATGGTCGCTGCGAATGAAGGCTATCATTGGTGCTTATGGCTTTTGGGACATTGTCGAGAATGGCTATGAAGATCCCGAAGATGAGACGGAGCTTACAGTAGCTCAGTTAGCTGCCTTGCAAAAGAAGAGAAAAGAAGATCAAGCCACTCTAAGTATCATCCATCAAGGACTGGATGATGATATGTTCGAAAAGGTTGCCAATGAGACGCGAGCAAAGGATGCATGGGAGATTCTTCGCAACTCGGTGGTTGGAGCTGAAAAAGTGAAGAAGGTGCGGCTACAAACTCTAAGGGCTGAGTTTGAGTCGATTGTGATGAAGGAGAATGAGTCCATAGGTGACTACTTCACTCGAATATTGGTAGTGGTCAATCAAATGAAGAGGCTTGGTGAAAAGATTGAAGATGTGAGAGTAGTAGAGAAAATTTTGCGATCTCTCAATGCAAAATTCAATCATGTGGTGGTGGCAATTGAAGAGTCCAAGGACATCGACTCCATGACGGTTGATGAGTTGAATGGGTCTTTAGTGGCTCATGAGGAGAGAATGAAGAGAAACCAAAAAGAGCCAGTGGATCAAGTATTGCAAGCAAAGTTTTCCTCAAATCAAAAAGGGAATGACAAAGGAGGCCGAGGTCGAGGACGAGGCCGAAGTCGAGGTCAAGGCCGTGGGCGTGGCCAAGGTCGAGGAGAAAGTCATAGACAAGCTGAAAATGAAGAAAGAAGTGCCAACAACCCTACACGTGGTAGAGGACGCGGTCGTGGAAGAGGCGGCCGAACGAATCGGTACAATATCGATTGTTACAATTGTGGCAAATATGGTCATTACGCAAGTGAATGCTATTCCGAAAAAAAGGTGGAGGAGAATGCTAATTTTGTAGCTAAGGAAGAAACCGAGAACAATGATGTAGTGTTATTGGCTAACAAGGAGAACGGTCCCGAGAAGGAGAATGTGTGGTATCTCGATACGGGTGCAAGCAACCACATGTGCGGGTACAAGTATATGTTCACCGAATTGAAGGAGATAGCAGATGGCCATGTTTCTTTTGGTGATGCCTCCAAGGTGCGTGTAGAAGGTGAAGGTAATATTTTAATAAAGTTGAAAGATGGAACTCAAAAGTTTATTTCAAGTGTTTATTATGTTCCGGAAATGAAGAGCAATATTTTGAGTTTGGGACAATTGTTGGAACGTGGTTACACGATTTTTATGAAAGACCGATCTCTTTACTTGCGTGACAAAAGTAATCAGTTAATTGCCCAAGTTGAAATGGCCACTAATAGAATGTTTAAGTTGAATTTGGTGAATATTGAAGCAACATGTTTAAAGACTTGTGTAGCAGAAAAAGATTGGTTATGGCATTTAAGGTTTGGACACATGAATTTTGGAGGGCTAAAAGAAATGGCTAGTAAGAAAATGGTGTATGGATTGCCATCTATTAATTCTCTCGACAAGTTTTGTGAAGGGTGTGTGATTGGCAAACACCCAAGGAGTAGCTTTCCAAAAGCAGCAGAATATCGAGCAAAGAAGCCCCTCGAATTGGTGCATACCGATATTTGTGGTCCAATCAAGCCGAGCTCAATTGGTGAAAACCGGTATTTCATAACTTTTATTGATGATTTTTCTCGCAAAACTTGGGTTTATTTCTTGAAAGAAAAATCAGAGGCTTTTGGAATTTTTAAGAAGTTTAAAGTTTTTGTTGAGAAACAAAGTGGCTTTTATATCAAGGTTTTGAGATCGGATCGAGGCGGTGAATTTACTTCAACCGCATTTAACTCCTTTTGTGAAGAACATGGTATTCGGCGTCACTTGACAGCACCATACTCACCCCAACAAAATGGAGTCGCCGAGCGTAAGAATCGGACTATTCTCGACATGGTTCGAAGTATGCTCAAGAGTAAGAACATGCCAAAGGAGTTTTGGGCGGAAGCGGTGGATTGTGCCGTTTATTTATTAAATCGGTGCAAGACATCTAGCTTAGAGAATGTAACACCGCAAGAGGCCTGGAGTGGTTTGAAACCGACAGTGTCACATTTGAAAGTATTTGGTAGCATAGCATATGTGCACATACCGGACCAAAGGCGTGTAAAGTTGGATGATAAAAGTTTGAAGTTGATATTTGTTGGGTATGATGAGAGGTCTAAAGCTTACAAATTTTTTGATCCCACTAACAAAAGGATACATATTAGTCGTGATGTACAGGTAAATGAAGGAGCAATGTGGAACTGGAGTGCAATGAAGGAGACTTTTCATGAGAAGGCACCCGAGATGCACTCACCGGTGAACATTCCATCCAACAATCATGAGGAGATGCCACCAACTACACATGATGCATCTTCATCAGATGACGAGGCAAGACCCCTCAAAACAAGGAGCATTCGTGACTTGTACGAGGCGACAAGCGAGTTGCATTTGGTGTGTCTCTTGGCTCAAGGCGACAACATTCCATTTGAAGAGGCGGTGGTAGATAGCAAGTGGCGAGCCGCTATGGATGATGAGATGCATGCAATTGTGAAAAATGACACATGGGAGCTCACCTCTCTTCCTGAAGGTCACAAGGCGATTGGTGTTAAGTGGGTTTACAAGAAGAAGGTGAACCCCCAAGGCGAAATTGTGAAACATAAAGCGAGATTGGTGGCAAAAGGCTACAAGCAACAAGCCGGTATCGATTATGAGGAGGTATTTGCACCGGTGGCAAGAATGGAGACTATTCGACTTCTGATTTCTCTTGCGGCTCAATCAAAGTGGCGTATCTATCAAATGGATGTCAAGTCGGCCTTTTTGAATGGTGTTTTGGAGGAAGAAGTATACATTGAGCAACCCCCCGGATATTTAAAAGAAGGCTGTGAAGGTAAAGTTTTAAAATTAAAGAAGGCCTTGTATGGCTTGAAGCAAGCTCCTAGAGCTTGGAACACACGGATTGACCAATACTTTAGATCGCACGGTTTCATGCAATGCCCCTATGAACATGCGTTGTATGTGAAGATTAAAAATGGTGATAAGTTGATGGTGTCTTTATATGTTGATGACTTAATTTTTATGGGTAGTAGTGGTGAAATGATTGAGGAGTTCAAAATGGCCATGAAGAGTGAGTTTGAAATGACCGATTTAGGACTTATGTCCTATTTTCTTGGTCTTGAAATAAAGCAAGGAGAAGAAGGCATTTTTGTAACACAAGAGGCCTATGCCAAGGAGATTTTGAAAAGGTTCAATATGGAGGATTGCAAGCCAGTTAGTACTCCGGTTGATTGTGGCGTGAAGTTATCTCGGCATGACAAAGGAAATGTAGTCGATGTGACATTATACAAGAGTCTAGTTGGAAGTTTGAGGTATTTGACATGCACTAGACCGGATATTTTATATGCGGTCGGCTTAGTTAGCCGGTACATGGAGGAGCCGAGCTCAACACATTGGAAGACTATCAAGCGGATTCTTCGTTACATCCGAGGTACTCTAACTCTTGGTTTGTTTTATAGCTCATCCACTAACAACTGTGCAATTTTTGGCTATTCGGATAGCGATTGGGGCGGAAACACGGATGATAGAAAGAGCACCTCGGGATTTGCATTTTACATGGGAGATACAGCATTCACGTGGCTTTCAAAGAAGCAACCGATCGTCACCCTTTCGACATGTGAAGCGGAATATGTCGCGGCAGCAGCGTGTGTGTGTCATGCGATTTGGTTGAGAAGGTTACTCAAGGAGATAAACTTTGCTCAAGAAGAGGCTACGCAAATTTATGTGGATAACAAGTCGGCAATCGAGTTGGCTAAGAATCCGGTCCATCATGAAAGAAGCAAGCATATTGATGTGAAGTATCATTTTATTCGAGAGCAAGTGACGGAGAAGAAAGTTGAGTTGATACATGTGGGTAGTGAAGATCAAGTTGCGGATATTTTTACGAAGCCATTACCAACCATGAAGTTTGAGAAGTTTAAAAATCTTCTGGGCATGAAGGATGTAAAGGGAATCAAGTTTAAGGGGGTGTGTTGAAATATTAAACTTAATTATGTAATAAAGTAAAGTTAATAGAACAAGTAGTGGAACTCCTTTGTTTCAGCAGTTGCAGAATTATTGGGCTGATTGATGAGGGGATATGAAAGATCAAACGATGTTTGTTTTAGCTGTATGACCTATGGATGGAAAGCTCTGGAAGTCTAGTTTCTGATGGTTCAAATTTCAAAACGTTTGGAGTTCCCTACAGAGAGTTATGGCTGTTTTAGTGGACAGGGGTCAGCTGAAACAGCTGCTGTTTAGTATTCTATTTTTAATACGAATTTTCTAGATACTTCTGTTGTCTTAGCCTATAAATAGAGTTGTAATCTGTTGTTTGAAATACAAGAAAGATACAAGAGTTTACAGTAGAAAGATAGCTTGTTTTTTCTATCTCTTTCCTTATCAAAGTGTGATATCCACCATTCTCTTTTATCAGTAACACCATCATTGAAAACCAGAATCAATTTAAATACAGAGAGCATAGATATAAGCATAGTTATTAACAATTATCATGTGTTGATTTGAATTAATTTTAAATGTTTAAGCATCTCGGTTAACTTGAAACCTTTCATATTTACAGGGGCCGGGTTTCTGACATGTCTCTCAATTTTAAAGGCTTTGGATTGGTTTTCCTTGCATCTTTAACTGGGTATGTATGAAATTACTTGAAATTCAATTAAGCTGGAAATTTGTTATATTGATTTATATTAATTTTTTTATTTTTCCAATATCTTATATAAATACTCAACAGTGTCACCATGAATCAGTCATTGTATTATCAAGGGGTACATTTGGGCTCTCCATCAATGGCTGCAGTTATGGCCAACCTAATTCCAGCAATTACTTTTGTAATGGCAGCTTCTATTGGGTATGTATTATATATATACTCTTTTAAACTTTTAATCTTAGCTTATATGTGACTTGATCATAAATATTGTGAAGGATATAAAGTGAATAATTATTTAAATCCATCATTTTACAATTTACAGATTAGAGACAGTGAAATTAAGGACCTTAAGAAGCTGGGCTAAGATACTTGGCACCATGATTTGTGTAGGAGGAGCAATGACAATGGCCTTCTTCAAAGGGCCAAAGCTTCTAAACATGTCTTTCCAAAATTTAATGGAGGATCTTCACACGAATATCGACAAATGGGTTGTTGGTGGCCTCTATCTGATGGGAGCAAGCAGTTTCTGGTCTTTATGGCTTATATTACAGGTAACTTTAGTTAAAGGTAAAATAATACCAAATTGTGAATAAAAAGAATAAATTAAAAGAGAGTTTTGTGTACTGTGTTACTAAATTCCAGACCTTGATTAAAAGATTATTTAAACTAGCCAGATCTTTCTATATTTCACATACATATATATATACTAGATATTGTTGCAAATAATTTCTTTGTAGGTCCCCATTTGCAAATCTTACTCTGACCCGTTATCACTCTCGGCATGGACATGCTTGATGACAGCCCTACAAGCAGCCGCCGCAACATTTTATGTTCATCCTGATTTGAGAATTTGGCACTTCACTTCTTTGAGTGACCTCTTTGCTTGCATATATGCAGTACGTAACTTGACTCCTTTGCCTTCTTTTAAGATCTCTTAGCTATTTATGAGGAATATATATTGATACAGTTGATTAATTTTGTGGTTTACAGGGTTTCTTTGGATCGGCTGTGACCTTCTATCTGCAATCGTGGTCCATATCGGTTAAAGGGCCTTTATATTCGGCCATGTTTAGCCCTCTCTCGACTGTAATTACTACGGTTCTTTCTTCTATTATACTTCATGAGGAGTCCCACATTGGAAGGTAATTGTCTTCAAAATCATTCAAAAAATTCATACTCAGGATAGTTTTACCATTATAAATCCTCATCGAGGAACTTGAATAAAACCATATATATAAGTTGAAATCACTGACATATTAATAAATAATAAAGGAAAAAAAAAGAATTGGAACGGAAAAGGTTTACTATTAGTAGTGTAGATTCTAATAACTCTATTTCTTTTTTATTCTAAAAGTTGACACAAATTATTTTTGCTAATTTCTTCTACAGCTTTGTTGGTGGTACTGCCATTATAGGGGGGCTGTATGTTGTGTTGTGGGGTAAAGCTGAGGATTCAAAGAGAATGGAAGAACAGAGAAATTTAAATTTTAAAAAGAGTTCCATCTCAATAGACACTGAATCTCAAAATTGGGAACTGATCTCCAACAAGCCCTTCTAACAAACAAGTCAGAGTTGGAAAAATAGAATAATGTTTTAATTTTTTGTTAGCTATATATGATCTTTCTTTTACCAAAGACTGTCATTTAATAACAAAATTTAATTTCTGCTATTTTATCTTTCAATTGGGAACATTTGATATGCACAGTAAATTAAGACTAACAAACTTAGTAAAAAAGTTTAACATCTCTGCTCATGGATCTACATAACTCTGATATGACTCCCAACATTAAGTAATAATCACTTCCTCAACATCTTATCTAGTATCTACATTGTCACTTCCTATACAAAATTAAACACAATAATCATTCAAATCTAGATAAATTTGTTGTGTACTATATACCCTAGCTTGAAATAATCGTTCTAAATTATACATAAATGACAAGACAGCACAAAAGGTCTGCTTGGCACAATTTATTCGGGCATGAATTAAAAAGACCCGTCTAAGTTCTAACGGCCCAAACCCATCAAGCATCTTTATTCAGACACAGTTATCAGGAACTGAGAATATGGGTGGCTGCTAGGAAAGAAAAGACTTCAGACTTTGGACAACCTGATCATGCATGGCTGGTATATCACCATTGGATGCATACTATACAAAACGCACAATGATTTGGCTTACCACCTATTTTTTCAATGCCGGTTCACATTGGCTCATACAATCACATTGTCGCCTTAGCAACAACAAGGATGCTCATCACGAATCAGACAACAAAGATGCAGGCAATCCTAGACAATACATACACTAAAGAAGAAAGAGCCACCATGCATCCTCAAAGAAACATCAAAGAGCAGGGAACAGTTAACACAGGAAGTGGTGTAGTGGCACAAATAGACGTCCATGGCGAATTATTGATAATAAGGAAATGGCACTTGCATAAGGACATTACAAATTTACAATTGAGGCCCCATTATTAAAATTTCAATTAATGGGTTACAAATTTTAGGGCCAAAAACAAGCCTCAAATCCAAATTTAGCAGCAGCTAGAATTTCACTAGTACGGAACTACGGATTTTTTGATGTGCCAACGAAATATAAAAAATATATAAATTTATCAAAACATATATATGTTTTGACTTTATTGAATAGTAGATAATATGTTGCAATAAATAAACATAATTTGGAAGGAATATTGTCATATCTTACTAGTACGGAGCTAGGGAATTTTGCTGTGCAAACTGTTGAAAATTAATTCAAATTGATTAAAGCATGTACAAATCAGTTTTTAACAGCATAAAAACTGCATTGGTTATTTTAGGCATTGGTTAGAATAGTGGTTAGTTATTTTTAGCATGTTGTGTAGTAGGTGCTTAATTTAGGAAAGTTGTGGGTGGTTATTTTAGGAACATTGTATTGCTTTAAATATTGCATAACTTTATGTAATTGAGTAAGAGAGAAAGGAAATAAAGCGTTGTTTCTATTCAGAAAAATATTCTTTTCTTTTCAATCTTTTGCATACTGGCACAAAGCAGTGCAGTATTGCTTAGTTTATCCCAACACAAACAAAATATAAAATATATATAAATTTATAAAAACATTTGTATGTTTTGACTTTATTGAATAGTAGACATGTTGCAATAAATAAACATAATCTGGAAGGAATATTCTCATATCTTTGTCACTAAAATCTCATCTCTCAGCTCCGTGCTTAGCACATAATCTAATATTTTCACCTATTAATTACACTCTTTTGAAGCCCTCTTTCATTTCTGTTCCCTATCAATCATCATCCAAATTCTTAATTTGTGCAATACCTCAAAAACTTTTTTCACCTCAATCAACAATGGTCTCATTTGCTGAAGCATTGTATACAGTTCAAACAAAGAAGGTTTCACAGCTTTCACCCCACGGCCGAATAAACGAAGAATTGCTGAAAATTAAATCCTTTGAAACAATGTATAATACCAAGTACGGTCTGTTTACCATGGGCAACAACAAATGGGAGATCCGCCTAGAATTCGTGTGGTATTATCTCTGTTTGTTAGATGATGCAGTACCATTCAAGAAATATGGCTACATATCATTGGTGCAGGACCACAGTAGCGATGGTGAATGGAAGATTGATACTTTTATAAAAATGAATGAAGAGATGGATTTCAAAGCAACATCCCTTGGTGAGGGATTGGGCCTCCCCATGGTGCCGTTAACGTACTTTACCAAAGAAGATCAAGAGAAGTATTCAAAAGATTATTACTTTGTGCATAAATTCGTTTTATGGGTCATTTTCTATGATTCAGGGAAAGCACGGCAAAATCTATGCACCAATGATAGCCTCATCAACCCCAGGCCATATCACCTCCTTCAGACCTAATTAGTACACTCCTAGCAACAAGGGATTTTGCCGATATTATTTTTGTTGTAAAAAAGCAGATATTCGTTGCACATAGGTGCGTGCTTGCAGCTCGTTCATCTGTGTTCTGATCCGAACTTCTCACTCTACAAAACAATATTGATACGAGCATGAAGAATTTGTGTATCCATACAGCATATGGATGGACTCACATTTAAGTACTTGCTCCATTACATTTATACTGATTCTTTGCCCCTTGACTTCGAGGAGGTTACCGATTCAGAGAGGTACCACCACATGCTTGTTGCAGCACATCATTTTAAAATAGAAGGGCTCAAGTTAATATGCGAGAAGATGCTTACCAAGGCGGTTGCCGACACCATGATAACCACTCTAAATCTATCGGAGTATCATGAGTGCGGTCTGCTCAAAGTAATTCAGCATGATCACAACACAAAGCAAGAAACCTTTTCCTAATTAATTCTTCTGGGTACAAAATAAGTCAACCACCTATGTCGAATTAAGTCGAATTAACATGGATCGCCGCTTTTTTCATTATGCTGCTTCATTCGACTTTTCATTTTGCCGCTTATTTTACCGTCTCCAGTTTTTTATTCTTCCAAAAAAAAAAGAGGGCCCCACGTCCTTCTCTCATATGCAGTGTTATCAGAACCAGACCGGACCGGTTGGTTGAACAGGAAAAAACCGGAACCGGTCACCTGTCCGGTTCGGTTCTTTTAAATTATCACTTAAAGTATTTGAATCTGGAAAAACCGATTAAACTAGCCAGTTCTTATTATAATTTCGCTGGGCCGGACCGTGTAAAACCCCGGTTCAAATCAAAATTGATATATCTTCGCTTGCTCTTCTGATTTCGCGTATCTTACGTCTTCGCTAAATCTTCCATTTCCTTCCTATTTCTTCACATGCTGAGAGAGAGAGAGAAACAAGAAATTAATTCTCATTTCTCTTGAAGTTGGCTTTCTCCTTCAATATTATAATATTTATTGGGGTGTATTTCACAGTGGCTCAATCTCATTCAAATTCTTGGTTTGAAGCGAAATTACCAAAAAAACATGCATCAAATGTTGGGATAAACTCAGCAATACTGCACTGCTTTGTGCCAATATGCAAAGAATTGAAGAGAATAATATTTTTCTTAATAGAAACAACGCCTTATTTCCTTTCTCTCTTACTCAATTACATAAAGTTATGCAGTATTTAAAGTAATACAATGTTCCTAAAATAACCACCTACAACTTCCCTAAATTAAGCACCCACTACACAACAGGTTAAAAATAACTAACCACTACTCTAACTAATTCTAAAATAACTATGCTTAAAATAACCAATGCCCAAAATAACCCATGCAGTTTTTCTACTAGTAAAAACTGATTCGTACATGCTCTAATCAATTTGAATTAATTTTCAACATCAAATACTGTAAGTAATCTCATTTAATCATTTAGTTCGAATTTGTAAAACATGTACCTGAAAAGCTTGAATTTTTTAGATGATTTTATTGAATAGATGAATGCATTAAAGATGTTTGATGAAATGCTCAAATCAGAATAAGATTTTAAATGAGGGGGTAGTGGAGTTGTCAATAATTGTGGTGAGTGTCTAGTTATAATTCTACATATGTACTTGAAATTTCAATTTACTTGTTGGGTTTAAATTTCAGTTTATACCGAGAGTGTACCTTGCTGAGTTTTAATTTATTGCAAAGGTTTGCTTGTCTGTGGCTATAAGGTGTAAAAAATATATTTTAAGAATATTATGAGGAATGTTTCTGTTTCCGTGAGTTCATTCAAAGAAAATAAGTTAATTCATCTACACCTCACTTCATCCAACACATTTACATAGTAAAGCAACTAAGAATTTCATCAAACCTGGACCATTCAATGATTCAATTAGTAATCAAGTTCTTTCATAAATGTTTCATCAAAACAATTTTAAAACATTTAAACTTTTACAATGAAATAACAATTTGATATCATACATTGCCAAAACGATAGGCAAAAATAAAATTAAAATTTTGGCAAAGGAAATAACCATTCTTCTGTAAAAGGTGTCCTTTGATCTCTTCTTTGGCCTTGCTATATAAGTGAGGTCCCTTGAGCGACATGGTTTGCATCTCTGTTCTCACTAAAAGTAGAAGACGTACCCCTTGACCTCACTGTGATTCTCCTGGAGATGGTAAACTGCCTGTCTGAGGAGCAAATTGCTACCTTTTGTAACATCCTATGGTGCATTTGGAAGGCTAGGGATAAGGTGCTGATCTTCTCAACATAAGGATTGACACCAAATTAGATCCCGCTGCAGCCCGAATTATGGTAACGGGGCAGGTGGCAGTCGTGGAGCTGAGCTGCATGTACTCACCAACCTAGCACTCCTATACTGGTACCAAGGGGCACAATGACATTTTTGATGGATGCTTCATGGGACAAGTCAGGAAATGCAGGAAATGCGATGAGAGAACCATGAAGAAAATACGAATACAAATCTAACTTAATTAATGATACTGGTTTTTTTTATAAGCACAAGGACATCATGATTGTTTTACTGGCATGAAACAAAGCGGCAAATGGGTTGAGGCAGCTTATTAGCACCAATGGTCTGATTTAGATTTATGTAGTAGTCATGGAACTTTTAGGCAGTAATTTAGATCCTTTTCATTTCATGCTTTATATTTCTGGTTAGGTTGAATTTGTAATTTGAACAATGTTTTATTTAATCAAATATGCCTACTTTTCTCAAACAAAAATATTAATTAGATTGATTTTCAGATGATAAGTTATATATGTTTTAGAAAACTAGCAATCGAACCGGTTGAACCACCAGTCCGACCAGTGAACCGTTAAACCGAAGCTTCGCCGGTTTGGTGTCCGGTCCGGTTCTGACAACATTGCTTACATGAATTTCGACGTACAGCTGGCATCGACGAGTGGAAATGAGAATATCTTTTTTGAAAATTCTTTCTGCACAAATAAAATTTTACATTGAGATACGCATTCTAATTAAAGGACTTTGTGAGATGTTAGACCCACCAGCCAGAGAGAAAGGATCAGTTGTAAGCAAACTTTTTATGTGCAAATTGTGTGCAATATTTGATTAAAAAAATTTAATTTTGAAGTTTTCACCTGATCAAATTGGAAGAACATTTGATATATAAAAAAAGTCATCTGGTGAAAATTGAATAACTCAATTTTTCATACATTCGTTGTTAGATATAAATATTTCTATGTTAAAAGAATAAAAATTAATTTGATTTGGAAATGAGAGATACTATATGTAATATGGTATATAATAAAAAATTATCATGTTCTTCATTACATGACAAAAAATCTAAATTCTAATTATTATGAAAAAAAAAAAAGCTATGATAAGTATCCTACTAATAGAGTTAGTGTCAGATCAAATGTTGCTATATCAAATTATTTGATATATATCTATGCAGAAAATATTGATTACAACAATTAATATTACGAATTATTGCATGCAATTATAAGTTAGTAACTGACTCAGAGACATTAACAGGTGACCATAGTTCACACTTTTTAATAAATATATATCATATATCTAAGTTAGCCTAATAACTTAAATATTGTGCATTAATTTCAATTGTGATTCACTAATATTAAGTTTTTGTGTCCTGTGATAATTTTAAATAACTTTTTGTTACATTAATCCCATAAAAATTCTGAAGCCCGCATAATCTCATAAATCAAATGCTTCAACATTCATATATGGTTTTTAATATGAAATGGACTCAAACAACATGTTGCTCGTTGTGATATGTATATTTTACTATCTCAAAATTAAACTGTCTTTTAAGAAAATCAATTCAAACACTATATATCAAATAGAATCTCAGTTCACAGATCAATAAATTTCTTTGAAGAAAGAAACTCTCTTCTTTAAAATAAGAACATATATAGTGTGATTGAAATAAATAAATTGTTTCATGCAGTGACATTGCTTACAAATGGCGGTGAGTTTTTGATAACACTAAAACATATAGCGAAAATCACTATTTTTTAGTACAGAAAATGGTGGAAAAGCGTATGAGAAGTACTCATTTTTCCAAATTATTCACCACAAATGTGTTTTTAGGCTATTTTGGTAGATTTTGGAGAAAGTTGAGAATTTAGGCTAAAACGGAGCAAAAATGTCATATTTATGCCGATTCTGATGAAGCCGTCAAAATAGAGCAATACATGGAGTATGCAAACATCTCACATGAAGTGCACAACATACAACATGGCAAAATTCACTGAAATTCGGCTAAGTACAGTGCATGTTGCATAAATGCCTATGCCGCAGGGGCACACAGATTGAATCCGTGGACTGTCTAGTTTGGATTAAATCTCAGCCGACAGACAGCAAGCTTCTAGAAGGATGCATTTCCAGATGTGGCAGGCCTTGCCTCGCCTTGAAGTCTAAGTTTAGTGCTCCAAATATAGCATTTTATGCTATATTTGGCACCCATGATCTCCCATGATCTCCATGTTCTCCATGACTCCTCACCCTTAGGCTAGGCTATATAAACTCATTTTGTAATAGAAATTAGTGTGCATGTTTTAGTTGTGTAAGTCCATAGTTTAGAGCAGAATATTGCGTGAAATATTTGAAGTCGTAGAGAAGAAGAGGTGCTCGAAGTCCAAGGTGGAAGAAAAATGAGTCTTCTAAGAAAGAGGTGTCTAGGTTCTAGATTATGTCTTTCTTTTATTACTTCTTTTATTTTGTCATGGCTTTGAGTAGCTAAGCTCCTTCTCTTTAGGGATGGATGTAATAAATTCTAATTGCTCTTTACTATAATATTTATTTTTCTTTTATATCTATTTGAGATTTCGTTATACTTAGAATGCTATTGAAATATGTCCTTGCATACATAGTTTTGTCTATAGATGGTCCAATGTCCTCCACATATCAATAGATGTTATAAGTCGTTGTACCTTGGTGTGAAAGATGATACATGTAAGTACTATGAACACTTCGGCTAAAGAGGCCTAGCAGCGGTTCAAAGGCTAAGGTTCAAACCCAGTGTCCCTTGGCAGGACATAGATTAGATAGCGTATCGAGGTTTAATTAAGAATTTATTTATTACTTGTAATGAATAGGGTTTAGGGTTATTACTTAGCCAGTAATAATGAAATATAATTAATTAGATTGGTGTGAGTGATTTAATTACATTATATCCTGTGATAATCAGAATTGTTTCCCACAAGCCAACTTTAGAGTCGGAGAACCTTTCAAATACGCATAAAATTGACCCAAGTAATACGTGGAGAATAATAGTACCGGTATGCTCTGCGGAGTGGTCTATATCACATATGGCAATGATAGAAGACCATAGGCGAGGTCGTTGGCAGTGACAGTGCCGTATATGGGTAGACATGAGTACCATAAATATTATATTGAGTTAATTAGAAAGAATTCGTTTATAACCCTAGAGGCTCCCTAAACTTGATTTACAGCAATTAGCATTTCTACCTATAAATTTGCCAGAGTAAATTGTAAAATCAAACTGCACCTATTATTACTATTATTATTATTATTATTTATTTTATTTCAATTAGTATTCACGTAACCTAAACAAATTCGAAGAACCTAGACTAGTGTTATTGTTGTTAATTTACTAAGATTTATCCCTGTGGATCGACACCCGACACTACTACACTGTAGGATTATGTACTTGTAATCCAACAGAGTAGCATTAGGGTAACTAAGTATATATTTATATATACTAAAAGTGAGTAGTCTTATTTCAAGTCATTAGTTTTTGATATTTAATTTATTGGCGACTATTACCATAGGTTCACATGATATACTTAGGTCAGAATAGAGAACATTTAGATCAGTAGATAAATGACATTCTGAACAAATTAAGATATATCAAACATTTTCATGAATGTCCCTCCCATCTAATTACAAAATAAAAAAATATGAGCACTAAAAGGAAAACCAAAATTTCAAAGAATATCCAAGCTCAATCTCTGTCAGATATTAGGTCTAATTATGCAAATTAGTCCTTGGTTTTGTTTTATTTATATTTGTGGAATCAAGTTCACATATATTATCTACATAACTTTTTGTCTCTATCCTGATCTACATATTTTGGCAAAAATGAAGTCATTAGAAGATATAATTGAGAATCACAAGGCAACCATGCTAATCCATCATAACAATTCTGTTATTGTGCATTCATCTCATAATATCTTACACAAGTAGTGATCATGTTCTACCTATCTAAGATATGTATGCCATAATTTCAGATTTTAAATCCCCAAAGTTTTGGAAATTTGGAAATCAAGATATTGATCCATTAATGCGCACAAAAGCGTATGCACAAAGCTTCAGTACAATGATGTGCTTTTTTAAACCTTTAACACGCGTTTGAGTTGAATTGCAAGTGCACAATTCTTATCAAAGTAGTATTTTAGGTATCGATCTACAGGAAGTACGATAAAAACTTAGTTCAAACTTTAGTAATAAATTTCAGAAAATAAAATAAAGTAAAGTGCAATAAAAGTAAATTGGGGGTTTGTTCTAACAATTCCTAAATTTGGGTTCAATACCCGAATAGAGAGTTTAAAACAATAAAAGTAAATGAATGAAAGAAAAATTGGTTTGCTTTCTAGATGAGAAAATCTAGGGGTATTCGGTCTACAATCCCTTGCTAACTCTATTAATTCGGTATTTGTTTAAATTCATGTATGATTTGACGAGGTTTCTAACCTAATATGTTATTAAGGGTTACTTTCGTAAATTAACAACGTGCCTAGGTAATTCGGACTTCTGATTAGGTTCCTCACCCTAGCTACCTAGACCCATTGAAAGCTTGTAGTCTCTCTTCTCCTTAAATATTGGTACTTCGCAATTAAGTCCATCATACCAATACCCTATTCGAATTGAGATGTCCTAATTAGGGTTTGGCTTCTCGTTTAGGTTCTTCACTAAGTTCCTAACCTTAATTTCTATAGTTCCGGCTTAGATTAAATTGGTTACAATCTTAACCTAAACCTAGGGTATTTGCATTCATAATTTGGTACTATCCTATTGATCACAGTCAATTTTGGTTCTTTCGAATCCAAAACGGGATACTACAATTCAAGTACTAATTATGTAATTAACACAAATGATTAAATCACAGAAATTAACATCAAATCCCATAAAACAATCATAATAAAAACGAATAACCGAATAACATAGAATTAAACAAGTTCATGCATTGACCTAAACCCCTAGAGAGAGAACTACTCCCTCATGGAGAGATCCATTACAAAAATTGGCAAAGTAAGAAGAAATGAAATAAAGGAAGTAATTACACCCTTTGACAAATCAAAAACCTCTATCTTGCCGATTTCTTGCTCAGGAAACCCTTCTTCTCCTTGCTTGAAAGCTTTCCTTACTTCAGAATTTATCGCTATGTATTGTGTGTGTGTAGAGAGAATGAAAGAATGAGGGATGGAAAGAGAGATGAGATGAGATGATGGATGTGTAGAGATAATAAAAAGGGAAGAGATGGATCTGAATGGAGAATGAACCCCCCCCCCCCTTTTATAGCCAATGATCATGTCCCATTAAGAGCTTAGGAAGTGGAGTTAATGGGTGTTATATTTGGAGTGTTTTCCAGGATTGCCTTGTCTGCATGTAACTGTATCACACGTCCATGAAGTGCCAAAAATAGAAAAACTGTCAAAAACGTGCAATTTTGGCTTTCTGCAGGTCCAGTGCGGATATCCAATCCGCACTGCGAGTTGTTTGATCTGCACGGGCTCTAAGTTTCCTTATTTAGCTCCTGTGAACTAGTTGAATGCGGATAGCAGTGCGGATAGCTAATCCGCACTGCGGGTTAAAACTGCTTCTCTGAAGTCTCTGAAATCGGCTAAGTGTTGAATGCGGCTTGGATCATCCGCACTGCGGGTTGGTGTTAATCCGCACTAGGCTCAGACTTTTTCCTGTGCAGCGCTTGGATGTTGGAAATGCGGCTAAGTACTCAGTGCGGCTTGTCCTATCCGCACTGCGGATAGATTGATCCGCACTGAGAGATATTTTCACTATTTTTCATCATTTCCTGCAATGAAAAGCCAAACAACCGAAGTAACTTGATTCTAGGTATATTTAAATCACTTTGTATTAAAAATACAAGATATTTAAGGTTGTTTTATAATAAAATCTAGATCGATTGTGTATATAATTTATGCTTATCATCCATAGCATGGACCAATCCACGCTATTCATAGTACCATAGCCATGGTTCTAAAACTCAGAATCAGAATTGAAATCGGAATCAGATTTTTTACCATGGAATCAAAATCGGATGAATCGGCCAGAATCGAAAGAATCAGATCAGTAACTCAGGTTTTTTTGGCAGAAGTCTTGTTTTGTAGCCAAAAAGTAGGAAAAAATTGATAAAAATAATTTGTAAAAAAACTATGTTAATTAAGACAATATTACACTCAAATAATCCACTAATTATATAATGTATTACAAACATTAGAAATAGAACACACTTTATTGCCATAAGCTATGCCGAGCTGGCTGGATCATCTCATCGTCCTCTACATTAAAATACAAATGGAGATATTGTTATAGAGAGCCAAAAAATGAAGACATTAACGTAGTGTCAAATGAAGAATTATTAGCATCCTCATATCCAACATATGGATTGTATGTGCTAGAAAATTCTGGATTACTACTTAAATTGTAGTCTGGTTGTACTCCATATGTAGATGAGCTTGAATTATATCCCCCACTAAACTCCGAGGTCCCATACATGCCATCATAAGAATTAATATTTCGATGCATTCCTGTAGTTCATTGACATCTCGATATCATCTTCCTGTATGTTCACTATCTGAGGTTGGGCCTTGTGGTTGTTCTCTTTGCCGGTGGATTGGTTCAGAATCTGGGTTTTGAGTTTTTGGATACGTACTAATGACACCATCTCCTGGATCACTACCACTGCTACCACTCCTTGAATTGTTATTATTGCCCTCATCATCAAGGACATCATCTAGCCACTCGTTGTCTCTATCATCAAGAACATCGTCTTCTTCTTCTCTGATATTAAAATACAAGTGATAGAATTAATTAACTATTTGTCTCCCAAGTTTTAATGTATAAAAATAAATTCCATCACCTGAACCAAGTTTGAAGCGGATCATCTTCATGGAATACTTGATCAAGATCAATTATCTGATTTGAATCATGGTCATGTGTTCATCACAATTGTCTTTCTCTTAGGCGCATGTTGTAGTGGCAAAATACAAGATGCATAAGTCAGTTCATTTTCAGAGGATTTCTTGTTTTTGTATGGATCAAAGCGAATGTGGACCAATTTTTCTCACAATGTGAGGAAGAGACCGTTTGGCTTAAAATTCGAATGGCAATAGATGCTAAATTTGGACATTTTTCTCATCCATAGATATTCCACCATTTAGCCAGAGGGCATAGTTTTGATGCTGTTAACATTTTCTTGGTAGAAAATGTTCCTAATCTTTTACGATACAGTTCAGCCTGCAAATATATTTATTCTCATAATATATAAATATTAGAGAATAATAATAGTGAAAATTCCATATCAATAAAGTTTGGACAATAATAATTTACCTCTCTTTCTGAGCTAATTTGTTTGGACATATCAGGTTGTAATCTTTCAATAGCATTTCTAAGGCCTCTCAATACTTCACTGTCATTTTGAACTGCTTGTGAAAATTGGAATCGCGGATTGAGAAATTATCCTGAAAAGTTAATGATATTACATAAGTATTAATAAAAAAAATAAAATAGCTTGCTATTTTAAATAAATATTTTACCTGCTGCATGTATATCTCGATGAAGTGTTTCTTTCTATCTTTTATCAATTATTTTCCACCAAGGTTTGCTGCGTCTGGCACCGAGACTCGTTTTGATTTGCTCTTTCGCATGGTATATTGCTTCATATAAAAAATTCATTTCGGCTTTATCGTTGCAATCAACCATTTGTAACACTTTAACTAGTGGTTCAAATAGTTGAATTGTCTTGCCAACAAAAATCCAATATCCTTCATTAAGCAAGAGATTTCTCACATTTTTAGCACCTTCTTTATCCTTCTTTGTTTTCAACTTTTGAATTTGTTCAATCCAATTTGACTTAAGACCCATCTGTACAAGTGCATCCTTAAATGTGTATATGCTCTGTGAAGTAATGAAATTTATTGCAAAGCGTGTGATACCGGGTCTGAGCAGCTCCTGATTGTTGGTAGCTTCATGCATCAAGTTAAGAGCCCACTGATGATTGTATATAAAATTTGTAAAATTTTTTGCCTTTTGAACAACATCTTTTATTTCATCAGTGTTACCAATATCTTCTAACATGAGATCAATACAGTGGGCGGCACATGGTGTCCAAAATATGTGGCTGTAATGATCCATGAGAAGGCTTCCTGCATTTTTAAAATTGGCACCATTGTCGGACACCACTTGGACAACACGAGTGGCACCAACTTCTTCAATCACTTCTTCAATCAAACCGCAAATGTAATTTGCACTTTTGTAATTATTTGTCGAATCAACAGATTTCAAAAATACCGTTCCTTCGATACAATAAACCAAAAAATTAATAATATTTCTTTTATTATTATTGGTCCATCCATCACACATTATGGTACAACCAAATCATCCCAGTGGCTATGAAAGTTTTTTATGTGATTTTCAATTTCCCCAACCTCCATTGGTAGATATTTATTATAAATCTCATATAACTTTGGTGCACAGACACCAGTTCCACATTCTTGTGTTGCTTCAATGGTCTTTTTAATGTAGGCACTATCTGCAACATGTGTAGGGATATCATCATAAACAAAGAACTTTGTCTATGCTCGACCTAAATATTGTTTTGCATATTTTATACCCCTTAGCACAACATTAGAAATTTTGGGTTGTCGACTGTTACATTTCGTAAAATAAAAATATGATATTAATAATTAAGATTGAAATATGAACGCTGAGTGAAAATTTTCAGAAATACGTAACATTTTTAACAAGTATTATTCTCGGAACATATCAATAAGATAATTAATTTATTCTAAAGTAAATTATAATTCATTGGATCATCTTAAATATATATATATATATATATATATATATATATATATATATATATATATATATATATATATATATATATATATATATATTTAACTACATATAATGTTAATCATAAATTTTAAAATATTCAGAAACTCTCAAATTTTGAAAATTAAGAATTAATAAATCCTAATAAATTCTAAATTAGTTATTAATTTAATTAACGAAGGAACAACTTCTAGAAATAGATATGTATGTGCCGATTTATACAAATGTGAGATTTAAGATCTTATTTACAAAGCGGACAGGTGGGACCCGCTCCTTTAACATCCTTCTCCGATAATGATATATTATAAACATATTTATCTTCACCGCTCATAATACATCTCTCTTCTATTTCTTACTTTTTTATCGCTGACCCCTCCCTCTTTCTTCCTATTGTATTGTATATGATGTATGCATTCATCTCTACTCCTCTCAATTTCGGTTCACATCTCACCTAGACTAGTTTGGGGAATTAAATTCTGGAGCTTGATAGAGTTTGTATGCCGAACTTGAACTGAGCAAGAAAGATAGTGATTAGTTGCACCAAGTGAATCCATTGGTATATTCAACTTTCTATTTTATTTCTTTTAGACCTGATTTAAATATTTGAATAACTAAAGATTACTTCATGGTTTAGAAGCACACATGACTTTCTTTCTTGTGATTTGATACTAGTTTATTAATTTCTACAAAATTAGTTAACCAAATCTTTTGACCATTAAAATTAGATGGCGTTGTTTCATTTATTTTCTTACAACTCTGGTAAATTAAAACTTAGTAGAAAGCCTAATTGAAATAATACTCAAACTACTTTGAAGGTGAATACAAGTACAATATGTAATACACTTGTATAATTATATAAGAAATAATGGATAAATAACTTTATATTAAGCATAATTCCTAAATTATCATGTATCCTACCCATTTTTATCACATGTACTAGACGATATGAGTGCTACTTTCTTGCTTTTATGAAAGCCTGCGATGTTAAGTTTTTAACTCCGATTCTTAATTCTTTTTTATACGTAGCTATCAAACTTGGCATATAAATTTAGTAAGTTGTATGACACGCTTGCAGAAAGGTGAATTTGATTCAAGTCTCATTATGCCCTATGTTATCAAGTGCGGGGTTACTGGACTTGTTTGATATTACATTTTTAAGAATTAAATTATTATTCGTTTGCCATGTTGAATGATTATTTGTTGCATTATTTGAGATGTCTGAATCATATGCATAGCCCAATCAAATTATAACTGAATTTTGTGTGATATTGTTGACCTATCATTTTGTACGGTTTACCGTTTGTATGAATCTCCTATTCTAAATTATGATTAAGTCACCACAAGTTTATGTTTATGGAAATCTGTTGAGCTTTGTAAAGTCTAGGAGCTATAAACTAGACTTTGGTTGTGGAATCCTTATGCATATATGGTGAACAACCCTCGCTAATCCCAGTACTAGTTGGGAGGGGGAATCTGATTCTGATTCTGATTCTGATGGTGACTATGGGTGACTATAAAGAGACGTATGATTGATGTCATATCCAGTCTGGGACCGGAATGACAGGTTTGTTTAATGTGTTGAGAATTACCGATTCCGAGTCTATTGCATACGAAATATTATCTGACTATGAACCAGACTTTAATTAACGGTATAAGCCTAAGCACATCAGATGAGGGTGGATGGTACTGAGTACCGGCAAGTGTGGGTTTTGCTTGGCCACCTATGTGACAAGTTGGTAGGTCATCTGTTTGTGCTACCAAACCTAATAATTTGAGTTCAAGCCAAATATATCTCTGTTGAGTTTCATTTGAAATTCTATGAGTTGAGATTTGATTGAATATTGTAATTGAGCATATGCATTCATTTAATATATATAAACTGAACTATTAATATTAAGTTGCGAAGATTTAATTCTGGATATGGATTGATTGCAAGTCCAGTGGTCTGATTGTGGCAAATTCGCACTGGGAGATAATATTTGTATTATTTCTCACCTCCACCCTTTGGGTTATTTTCAGGTTTATTATACAGATACAGAGAGATGGTTATGGATTGCGTTTGACAGCACAACCACAAGAAATTGGGGATTTGGGTTGTTGAAACTGACAGGATGCGAGAGATATTTCTAAAATATAGTTTGTTGTATTATGTCAGATAATTTCATAAATATTGGGATGTGGTTAATATGTAATGGTGTTATTGGTAATGCATATAAAAGACTCATTGCCTTACGTATATGTTTTAATAAATATACGTGGCAGGCTGTTATACCCGATTTGGGGTGTGACATTGACTTGTTTGTTTTGAGTATAAATAATTATCGACACTAGGTTGCCTATCAGACGGCTTGATCCCTACGTTCAACAGTCTCTTATTACGACCAAACCCTTCAGGCGCATGCATAGAAGCAAAGCGCCCTAACTCTGCTCTAGAAGAGCCTTCGCCCCCACTACATTGAAATTCTTCAACCCTGTGGGACTCTCTACTTTCTCTTAGAGCCTTATGAAGTTCAGGATCCGAGACATCCTCATCCAATAAATTTTATGGGACTCTTGTCAACTCATCTGCTATTAATTCTTCTCGTGCCCTTGTTTTTTGTTTTGTAGTTTTTTTCCTTGAACATGTTGATTAGATTGAGCTTGAATTTCTTTTGGAACTTGAGCACATACCATAACATCACCCTTTATCCCACCCAAATGTTGTTTTCCTCTATAAATTCCACCTGAAATGATTCTATGACGCCACTTACATTTTACTTTTTTTTATTAGAATCAACTGCTTCAAAGTGTTCCCAACCAACATCTCCTACTCTACACGTCGATTTGCCTCTATTAGCCATATCTAAATTAAGTAACAATATATTATAAATTAATTATTATGTCTATGATCTTAGTGTCGAAAAAAATTATGGAGAACAAAATTAGTAATTAACTTAGGTTTGTATACTAAAATTTAACTAACAAAAAATTATGTACCATTCTAACATTAAATTTATACTAAGAAAATAACATAGAATGAAAAAAAATTAACTAAAATCTAACATTAACTATCTATAATAAGAAAAATGTACTATATTTAATGTGTAATTAAATTATAGAGAAAAAAAATATGAGAGCACCTGAATTAGTAGCGAAAGAAATTGGCAGTTGAATTAGTAGCGAAAGACTACGGGTGAAATTGATATTGCCAGTTTATCAAGAGATTTTTTTTTTGAAGTATTAGCAGTGGTTGCTAATAGAACCATTTATAAAGAGAGAAATTATTTTAACTGTTATTAGTGTGTAGTCTATAAAGTCTATAGTCACATGCATTTTCTATACAGTCACATGCAAGAAAAAACAAAAAAAGCACTAGCAGCGTAGTAGCGCACTACTAATTGTCTGAGAGCCTTTCACTAAAATTTGAGTATTTTTTGTGATAAATTAATACATGCATGAGGGCCTTTCACTAAATATATATATATATATAGAGTCCGGCTAAATTGCTGCTGGCAGCAGTTCTGCCCAAGTGCTGCCGAGGCTATATTTAGCCGTGTGATGTCCAAACAACAAATCCAAACTGTTAGATATTTAATCTATATTATAATCTACTTGGAGACCAAATTTTACATTTTTTGGATTTTTTTTACTATTTATTAAGCTGATTTGAAAACCGCTGATTTCAATGCTGCAGAAATTTACTGAAAACAGCGGTTTTCAAACCAGCTTAATAGATAGTATAAAAATTTCAAAAAATATAAAATTTGGTTTCCAAGTAGATTATAATATAGATTAAACATCTAATGGTTTGGATTTGTTGTTTGGACACCACACGGCTAAATATATCCCCAGCAGCACTTGGGCAGAACTGCTGCCAGCAACAATTTAGTCGAACTCTATATATATATATATATGGCAAAGGCTTCTATGGACATAAGGACCTATTTGTAAAATGAACATATTTTTATTTTCAAAGTTCAAACAGTCGATCCGAACCATTTATCTTGTTCTCCATATTAATATGTGCTTGGAGACCAAATTTTACATTTTTTTGAATTTTTTTACTATTTATTAAGATGGATACAAAATTCAATGGTCTGAATTTGATATTTTTTGTACCCATCTTAATAAATAGTAAAAAATTTCAGAAAAATGTAAAATTTGGTCTCCAAGTACATATTAATATGGAGAACAAGATGAACGGTTCAGATCGACTATTTGAACTTTGAAAATAAAAAGAGTGTTCATTTTATAAATAGGTCCTTATGTCCATAGAAGCATCACTCTATATATATATATATATATATATATGTAAAGTTGAAAATAGTAAAATTGAAAAGGACTGGATTGTTATTTTGCCACAAATCCAGACCCTTATCCTCCTTCCTTCGCGATTTCCCCTTTCTGGCTTTCTCCTCCGCCTTTCTTCTTATGTGATTGACACTCCTCCTATGAAATTCGAATGTCACAACAATGTCCAGGTTAGTAAGAATTGGAAATTTTTTCTTTAAATCGGCTCAACTCAGTGTAACTCAGCCGGAAAATTGGAAAATTGGCCGATTCCGTTACTGTTTATCTGATTTTTTCTGAGAAACTCACATAGACCTGAGAATCAGATAAAACTCGACCCGGTCCCGTCCGATTCCGAGTTGAATCAGCCGAATTGACTCGGAATCAGCTGATTTTTTGAACCATGACCATAGCCTTGCTATTAAGAAAAAAAACACAACAAAAGAGATAAAAAATATTATAAAAATTTACTTCTGAAGCCCAATTCAATTCTCCTTTTTCTATTAAACACTCAAAAGCCCAAAAACCCCGCAACTATATAATTTTCTGCATAAGACCCTCTGACAAGGGACTATATATGCCACAATTTCAGATTTTAAACCCCCAAAGTTTTAGAAACTTTGCATACAAATACTTGGAATCAAAACAAATAGTCAAGCAAACAGAACGTCCATATGAAACGAAACAAATCAAGCTTAGTAAGAATGTTTAACTTACTTGGAATGAATCAGCTTTCTTTCCCTTCTCAGCATGTGTTCCCTTCATCACGATTGACATTGACATTGCCCTGAAATTTTAATGAAGAATCAAAATTACACAAAAACAGTGATTTACCAAATTAAGTAAACCAGTTTAGGTACTGTGTACAAATTAACTAAACCAGCTTAGAAATGATACAACAAGCTAGTTTTCCAGTACTTTTGTAGAAGAATCTATAGAGGAGTGACATGCAACTCATTTGAGAGAGAATTTGAAATGAAAACAAAAATCAAACATTGAAACTACCAGAATAAAAATTGAATAAGCAGGATTATACAGAGAAGTACCAGTACCATTAAGGTGGTACAGGAGGTAGAGTACTCAGTAAAGAAGGTCAAATTTAGGTGGTACCCAAAAGAGAACCCGCCTGAAATTTCAATTTGACCTAAATAGGCCAAATTTAAATCACAAGATTTAACTACTTGGTATTGATATAGAGCAGTGGAGTGATAAAATTCCCTGCACAAAAATGTTCAACTGCAAAATTACAAAATGCACCTCATAATTTAACTTTTCCAAAGATGTTTTCTTTGCACATAGTTTTAAGAATCAATCATACACATATAATATACCTCATTATTAATCAACCAGATGCTTTCATATCCACTGCTAAAATTACAGAATACACCACATAACCAACAAATTTAACTTTTCCAAAGACTGGATTGCTATAAGAAAAATTAATAATTCATATACATACAGGGGTGGAACTAGAAAATGTAAATAGGGGGGGCTAATCTATAAAATGTAATATATGAAAAAAATTAAAAAAAATGTGGCTAGTTGGAATTGAACCCATGACCTCACACATAACAACTAGAACTCAAACCACTAGACTACTAACAAACATTTGTTATTTCATGAGAGGTGCTAGACTATATAAAAGTTTAAAAAACTCAAAAATTTAACTAAAGTTTAATATACATAATTAAGAATTTTAAAATCATAGGGTGGCTTAGCACCCCCTGGTCTATACATAAATCCGCCCCTGTATACATAAACATACCTCATTATTTTCTTCTTCTTCTGACACTTTGCACCAGGTCCTGTTTCGCCTATTTCTCTCTCATCAGTAATATGTGATTTGGTGCCATGCTTAGTTTTTGTACACCTTTTTGATCTTTCCTCTGATGAGGGGGTCCCATTTATTGCCATGTTAATTTTCTCAATGCTTTTTTGGCTGAGTTTTTGTCTCTAATCATTGTCAGAACCTGTACATGCAGTTACATAAGTTTAAGTTACCTAATTTGAGACTATGCTTTTTTTCCTCCAGAAAAGAAATAATAATACTAGGGATTATGCTTATGCAATGCAAAAGTTTAACGTGTAATTAATGCTTTTGTTATTATTGATTTTTTATGCGGTACTTGTCATTTTGTTAGATATTTGCAAATAACACCCCAAACATATGCTTTTTCAAGGTTGTATACTTGTATATTTAAATTGGGTATGAAGAAATTTATTTTCATCATAAGGAAAAGACACGGGGAAACTTGGTTATTTCTGCTTGATTTAAACAAGGAATGGTTATTTGCAAAAATATCCAAAAGAAAAAAAAAAGAAGTAATTAGAGAATTTTTTTTGTTCCATCAGGGGCAATTTTGTATTTTTTTTGTCATTTGACATTTGATTGGCTGGTAAGCACCTTGTTCACCTCAGACTACCTTTAAGATTCTTCCTTTGAAATTAGAAATTACGTGAGCAACAACATCAGCATCAGATTCAGCCATGATGGAATCTGCATCAACCAAGCTAGAGTACCGGTCTCTACAATTGGTTATCTACATATTTTACCAAAAATGAAGTTTTCAGAGATATAATTAATGAACAGTATTGAGAATCACAAGGCATGATCAATTATCCAGAGTACGGACCAATCCGCTCTATGAATATTACCACACTCGCACTCATACAACAAATACAGCATCATCAATTATAGAACAAATATATCACATGCAGGTCAAGGGTAAAAATAAAACCAATTATACATGTAATGAACCGTACCAGTACATACCAGTATAAGCAAAAACTAGACTTACGCAATCCCCTTTGCCGTGTACCCTTCTCTCCAGCAAAGCAGAGTTTCTAGAAGAGGCACAGGTGTGTGTCTGGAGACCATAGCTAAAGAATCCAACACTTAAAAGTTGGATCTGGTTACAGATGGTTGAATACTAAATTTTGAACCTATGTTGTTACTTTAGGGGATCTGGACCTCAGACATATATGTAAGAAAAGTACAAACCACTGGGTGAAATTAGTGCTGGTACAGAATAATGAAAATTCATATCACCTAAGGTTACCCAAATTTGGCCAATTAAACTAAATTTCAACCAATGTTGTTTGTAAAATCTGAGTGTATATTCTTTTCATATCTCATATTTACTAGAAAAATACAAAGCAGAGTGTTTAATTCAATACTGGTACTGCCTCGCATCATAGTTTGTTACCAGTATCATTATCTTAGTTTACAGCAAATGAATGGTGATACAAACAATAATTCAAAAGTTTTAACTAATTACCTCCATTAACATGGCAGTTGGAGATCTATTTGAACATCTGCTGAGTATTAAGAGAAATTCTTCCAGATGTAAATGAGATACTATGTAATATTTATAAAGCAAAGAAAATATTGTGCCCAGTAGATTTGAAAATTCAAATAATACATGCATGTCCAAATGATTGCATATTATATCAGAATGAGTATGCAGATTTGCACAAGTGTCTAAAATGTGGTACATCACATTACATAAAAAAGAAAATAACCAATTATAATAGTGATGATTCTAAATTGAAAAAAGGATCTTCGGCAAAAGTATTGTGGTACCTCCCCATGATACAAAGATTCAAACGTTTGTTCGCGAATGCTAAAGATACAAAATTGTTACATTGGCATGCCAAAGATCGGAAAAAAGATGAAAAATTATGGCACCCTGCTGATTCTTCTGAGTGGAGGAATATCCACAAAAAATTTGAATTTGGCAGTGATTGTAGAAACCTAAAGCTTGGGTTAAGTACAGATGGAATGAATTCACACAGTAGCATGAGTAGTAAGCACAGCAGTTGGCCGTTTCTATTGTGCATTTATAATCTTCCATCTTGGTTATGTATAAAACATAAGTATATCATGCTGACCCAAACAATTTGGAAATGACATAGATGTATAAATAGGAACGCCTAAACAACCGACCCTGATTAGAGGTACTATCAGTGTCCCCTGGATCAGGTCCGTTCCTGTTAGGGATTTTTGACCGTTCTAGTTTCATGGTTCTCCACTAATGAAATCATTCAATTTGTAAAAAAAAAAACTCCGTAATCTATACCCTGGTTTAAAAATAATCGTTATAAATTAAATAAATAAAAATCCCAGCCCAATTAGACTGCTTGGCCCAATTGGGCTTTCCATCAAACAACCGATTATTTTTGGTTTAAATTAAAATTAGTATCTGAGAATTCAAGTTGAAAAAAAAATATATTGAGTACTAAATATACAAATATTTGTTAAAGTATATCTTGTTTTGTATTTGGTACCAAGTCAATTAAAAAGCTAAGACAATTGAAAAATAAGATGAAAATCCATGTTTGATTCAAACAGTTTGAATCTAGGTCATGATAATGTCCAATATAAGGATGTATGTAAGAATGAATTTTCAATTAATTAACAATGACAGATATGCTGATGCTAATATTTATAAAATGATACTTAATATTTGAGATAGATGTTAATTTGCAAGGGATGAGGTATTGACAATTGCGCAATGTATTTGCTAATTTGAACCAAGATGAATTGTTCAGGCTCAATTATTTCAATTGATGGGTTACAGATTCTAGGCCCCAATATTAGCAGGCCTAAGTCCAACAATCCAAATTTTTCAGCATATATAGATACAGCAAACGACAGCCTATTGTGGGCTCCATGAGATGATGATCACTTCATCAGTACATCAATTGCAGAATTAAAAAAAATATATATAAATAAAAAATAATATTTTACTAAACCAACTTGATTGCTTTGGTCTTTTACAGAAACCACAAGAACCGAAATGCCATCTAGGTCTGAGGTGTTTTCATCAGTTTTACCATCATTTTTTTTATCGAAATCTGTGAAAATGGTTCGGACCGAAATGTTATTTCCGTTTTTGTAAAATCCAAAGCAATCAAGTTGATTTGGTTAAATATTATTTTTTTTATTTATGGTTTTTATGTCACACCCTGACAGCAGGGTAGACAACCCGCTGCGCTCATCAGCGCAAGGCGATTTCTAAAATCTTATAAAATCATATATACATATACATTACCAATGACATAACTTACTCTCTTTTTTGAAAATCCCACAGTCCTCATGTTCGACATCGCATTTTCTTATCTTGAGTTTTGTACCTAGAACCCACAAAGTGGAAAGATGAGAGATTGAAAAATCTCACAGTGCGGTATTAAGTTCCAATAAAGTTATTCTAAGACCCAACCAACTAAACCAAACCAGCACCAAGCATAATAATAGCATTACAACAATAATAGAAATCAAAGAGCAACTAATGAAGATGAAATCAACCAAGTAGTACATAAATTGTAAATACGCATTTATCTCATGATCTAAAAATAAACATTATTAAAAAAAATACAATGCTAATGTATCCTATCAAATATGCAAATATTAATGTGCACTAGTTTAATATACTTATAAAGCTTCATGAAATAAATCATACTAAATTCATAAATATTCATGATAGAATAAAATATCATTATATTAGGTAACCATTTTGGTATTACCAATACTTGGTCATGCGCTACAAGTTTAGTGCCTACATGACCGTCAAGATTCAGGTGAGAGGTTCAACCATTTTGGTATTAACAAGTATAGCGCCTACAAGTTCAGTACCTACATGACCATCAAGGTTTATACAAGACTCCGATTATGCGCTACCACGAATATGGCGCCTACACAATTCTGTTATGGCCATAACCTGAAATTATGTGCTTACCCCAAATAGGGCACCTACATGACTAAAGTTATGCGCTACAAGTTCAGCACCTACATAACCGAGTCATGCGCTACCACGAATATGGTGCCTATGCAATTTATATTATGCGCTACAAGTTCAGCGCCTACATAACATAAATTACACGCTTACTCCGAATATGGCGCCTATGCAATTTTGGTTATGCGCTACAAGTTCAGCGCCTACATAACAGAAATTACACGCTTACCCCGAATATGGCGCCTATGCAATTTCTGTTATGCGCTACAAGTTCAACGCCTACATAACAGAAATTACACGCTTACCCCGAATATGGCGCCTATGCAATTTCTATTATGCGCTACAAGTTCAGCGCCTATGTAACAACCCGAAAAGTTGGATTTATGATTATTTATGCTTAAATATTATTTTCATATAATATGGAAACCATTGATACGTCTACTGAAAATAAATAATTAATGAAATAAAAAAAAAACTTGTCATCTTTGGTTGGATTTTGAAATAATTAATTTGATTAAATTTGTTTCTATTAATTTCTTTATTTCCTTTTACTTTGCTGGTACACTATATTCAATTCCATTGGATGTTAACGCCACTTTGTTTATTTATGTTTATTTCCATATATTAAATTTTATTCATAACCGACCTTTTGAATTCTATTAAAAGGGCAGAATTGCATTAAAAAAAATGAAACGACGCTAATCACGCAACCGCTGCCATATAATAACTTCCCTTTTGTTTTATCCATGATTTCTATCTCATTCTCTTCGGTTAAGAAAAACAAAACCAAACAGAAAGAAAAATGTCAGAGAAAAGGAGAAACAAAAATAGTAAAGAAAATTCTATAATCTGCTTGAGTGAAATTTTGATCCTACGTCGCAATTAATTCTGTACCACTGATTGTAATCTGATTTCAGTTTCTGAAATATCTCGCTATTAGGTAACCAGACTTCTCTATAATCTGTGTTTTCATTTTGTATGGTTGATTTGAATATTGGTATTACATATTGAATTATGATGGTATATTTAGTGGGATAGCGGGTTTGAGGTTGGAATTTGGCCTCTCACTGTTGGATGGATTTCCCAGTGGGTTGGCAGCCTTTCCAATGTTGGATGGATTTCCCATTGGATTGGCAGTTTAAAGGAATTGTGTTATGAGAATGTGGGAATCGCTTGTGACAGGGATTACACATGTGTGAATATGATGTAACTGGTTTTATGGATAACCTAGATCGACGTACTATTGCTGGTTAAATATACGTGCATAATTTGATGTGTATTTGTGTGGATTAATCCAGCCTATTTGAATAGTTGTTAAATTAAGCCAATTATAGAGAAGCACGTCGTTAAATAACTGGTTATTGAGCTTTGTGGCTGACTCCGTTTTGTTATTTTGTTTTCATTTCTTTTTGGCGACGTAGGTTGACAGGCCAAGAAAAGGTGTGAAGATGCTTATGTAATCATGCTCCGGATGATAAAAATCTGGGGTGTGATAGCCTACATAACAGAAATTACACGTTTACCCCGAATATGGCGCCTACATGATCGTCAGGTTTTAGATATTTGGTTCTTTAGCACAATTCACAATATCATGTAACAAATCATTATTTTCCGAATCATGTCATGTTTTAGTTTCAAAGTATGCTTCATAAAAATATTCTCATGCATGCATCCTTTTCACTCAACTAATAAATACAATGCATAATATAATTCAAACAAGTCAATTTAAGCATACCAAGTACTTCAAACAATAAAATATGCCTCACATGCAAATTTATGCATTCATGTCATGCATTTAGAAGAAATACTTATGCATCCATATCATGCAAATGAGTCATTTAAATCAAACTCATGTTTAGTGGGAGTGCTTTGTATCATGTCATGTACTAGCTCAGGAAAAATATGACCATGTAAACATTTCAGGCTATCATTCATAGCATGCAATTTGAAAACCATAATAAGTACCTAATTATAATACAATAAACAAACATGAGGTCAACCAGCAATAATAATGAAAAATAGCAATCAAACAAATCAAATCATTTTTCAAACAGTGTTAAACCAAATGATTCAACCATGTCTCTAGTCCCACAAATCGATAAGGAAACCGTCAAATACGAGACTTGAGGCTTATGCATACAATTCTAGAGTACAACACCTTATCTAAAATGTGTCACAATACAACCCAATTTGGTTAACAAATAAGCATAATACTCTTACAAAGTCTACTAATTTTAGTTCACTCCATTTATATCAATTTCAATATAGTCCCTTTATATTTGGTCAATACCCATATGTTATATTAGTTAAGCATGCCTTGCAAATTGGACCCGTTATCCAATAATTAAACTATTCATACTATGCACATAACAACTAAACAACTAATTTCACCATAATACACAAACAATCAATAAGCACACAACATGCAATATAAGGCAAGCAAGAAATTCAGAAATTCAATGGAAGGTTAAAAAATTATATAACTAATTAGGATGACAATAGAAGGTTAAACTAGAATTTAATTGGGACAGTGAATGAACAAATCAGTACAATAATTTATATTCGATACTCGTGGTTCCATAAAACCGAAATCAGAAAAGAAAACAGATATAAAGGATTAACTCTTGCATGCTACCCTCATGTGTTACAAGACAAAAGAAAGTAAGTACCAATTATTTATTGACTGTATGACACAAGGAAATCGATTGGTTTTGAAAAGAGTGACGAGAACTTCGAGCGTTTCTACCTCCGTGTCTCTCTTTGTCGCTTGGTCACCAAAGAAGTTGCCGTCCTTTCTTTTTCTCGGTTCTTTGTTGTGAACTTACCGGCATCATCAATTTTCTTATCTTCATTATTTTCTCTATTCTTTTCCTTTCTCAATTTCTCCCTTATAGTTCTGACAATTTCAATGGTAGTTGAGAATGTCGGGGTAGAGAAGGGAGACAAAAGGAAATAAATTTGCATGCAAGGTGGCACGTGTCCCTTATTTATTTTTTATAATAGGAATAATAGGAACGAGATGCATAGCTGCCACATGTCTCTTATTTATCTATATTACTTAATATGAAATTATATTATCTATTAGTTTTCATTAAATTATTAGTTATTTTGCACGTCGCCCCTTGAATTTTTATAAATAAACTTGACTTTTTAAAATACAAGGATTAATATAATGTTACATACAAATACAAATGAATTTTAAATATAAATCATATTAATTTTCCATAACTTAATGAAATTTTAAATAAGTCACGACATTTTCAGAATTTCTGATTTTAACAATAACAAAATTTATCAATCAAAGTTTGTTTACAGGTTTACAATTACGTATTTCTAATTAAATTTTCCTATGTATTGCAACTATATTTATTTCAAATTATTGAAATGCTAAAGTTAATAATTATACTTAAAAATTCATATTGCTATTTTCATACTCTTTTTATTTAAAGTCAAATAAAATTTTCATATATTTCAAAATTGGGATGTTACATTTTATAAAAAATTCTTAATTGCATGCACACTGTAATAGTACCTCTATAAAAAATGTACAATGTACACCTTAAATACTTGTTGTAACGTACCTTGTCTCTCTCTCTCTCTTTAAAGCTTCTCTCATTCTCTCAGTGTAAACACAGCAATGGGTGGGTTTAGCTTAGAGGAACAGAAACCATTGATGACCATGGTGGCAACACAGTGCATATATGCAGTGATGAATCTGGTGTCGAAAGCAGCATTCAACTGCGGTTTCAGCACGATGTTTTTTGTGGTGTACAGACAAAGCATTGCTACTCTTTTTGTAATCCCTTTCACACTCCTTGCAAAGCGGTATGTACTATATATGCTGTATAGTTTCTCTTTAATCACCTTTTAGATAGCACTGGTACAACAATTTCATACAAGAGAACGGATCAAGTTACAACAATTTTTGACTTACAACAAGTTACAACAAGTATTTTCTACATTTTCAAAATCTAAATCATCAATCCAAACTGTTAGATGTGATATCTACAATAAAATGTGCTTGGAGACAAATTTTACATTTTTTGGAAATTTTTTACTATTTATTAAGATGGATACAAAATTCAATAGTTTGAATTTGACTAGTTTTTGATGGGAGCAAGTAGTTTAGGGTATACAAAATACAAAATTCAATTGTTTACAGGTTTACAATTATACCTATGTCTGATGGGAGCAAGCAGTTTCTGGTCTTTATGGCTTATATTACAGGTAACTTTAATTAAAGGTAAAATAATGTAGATAAAAAGAATAAATTAAAAGAGAGTTTTGTGTACTTTGTGCTACTAAATTCCATATCTTGATTAAAATATTAAATATAAAGTTTTAAACTAGCCAGATCTTGTTATGTTTCACTTGCATATATATATATATATATATTTAGAGAGAGAGAGATGGGCTACGGTGAGTTGCAAAGTAAAGCCACTATTTTACTTCACACTCATATTTTGCGATTTTAAAGTTCAAAACGTCGATCCGAACCGTTCATCTTGTTCTCCATATTGAAATGTGCTTGGAGACCAAATTTTACATTTTTTGAAATTTTTTTACTATTTATTAAGCAATTTTGAAAGTCGCTGATCTGATGGTCCAGAAAATTTTACTGTTTTATACTGTTTACAGCAAAACAGCAATTTTCAAAAATGCTTAATAAATAGTAAAAAATTTCAAAAAATGTAAAATTTGGACTCCAAGCACATTTCAATATGGATTAAACATCTAACGGTTCGGATCGGTCATTTGGACTTTGAAAATGAAAATATGGTGTGAAGTAGAAATGCGTTTTACTTTGCAACTCACCGTAGTCCATCTCTCTCTCTCTATATATATATACTTGATTGTTGCAAATAACTTCTTCATTGTAAAGTAGTTTTGATTAAATATGACAATATATATTGGTGTTTCCATTTCTTTGTAGGTCCCCGTAAGCAAATCGTACTTGGACCCGTTATCACTCTCGGCATGGACATGCTTGATGTCAGCCCTAACAGCAGCCGCCGCAACATTTTACGTTCATCCTGATTTGAGAATTTGGCGCTTCACTTCTTTGAGTGACCTCTTTGCTTGCATATATGCAGTACCTAACTTGACTCCTTTGCCTTCTTTTAACATCTCTAATTAGGTATTTATGAGGAACATATATTGATACAGTTGATTAATTTTATGGTTTACAGGGTTTCTTAGGATCTGCTGTGACCTTATATCTGCAATCGTGGTGCATATTGGTTAGAGGGCCTTTGTATTCGGCCATGTTTAGCCCGCGCTTGACTATAATTACTACAGTTCTTCTGTTATACTTCATGAAGAGCTCCAAATTGGAAGGTAATTATGTTCAAAATCATTCACAAAATTCATAGTCAGGATAGTTTTACCATTATAAATCCTCATCGAAGAACTTGAATAAAACCATAAATATAAGTAAATCAATGACATATTAAATAAATAATAAAGGAAAAAAAAACAATTGGAATGGAAAAGGTTTAATATTAGTAGTGTAGATTCTAATAACTCTATATATTTTTTATTCTAAAAGTTGACACAAATTATTTTTTGCTATTTTCTTCTACAGCTTTGTTGGTGCTACTGCCATTATAGGGGGGCTCTATGTAGTGTTATGGGGTAAAGCAAAGGATTTGAAGAGAATGGAAGAACAGAGAAACTTAGATTTTAAAAAGATTTCCATCTCAATAGACACTGAATCTCAAAATTGTGAAACTGATATCAATTTTTTGCTAAGAACACTAGTGGAAAAACTGAAATTAGGATCGGTTATTTATGCATATTAGGATCAGAATGAAGATTAATGTGTCAATTTTTTGCTAGTATTTATGATCTTTTTTGTCAAGACCATGCCATTCAATAAAAAAGTTAATTTGGACCATTTTACTTTTTAATTGGGCACAGTAAACTAAAAGTTCCATTGTTTAGTTAATGGAACTATATGTTTCCCATTTTGACTACCAAAATCAAGTAATTAATTTCTTGCTCAAAATCTTAACTACAATAACACTGTCTAAGCGAATTAAACACAAAAAATAATTCAAATATGACTCTGGCTTGATATTATTGTCCTAAGTTTGACAGTAACATTTTGACCAAGATATGTTTAAAGATACTCATAATATAGATGTTGTAGATTCCTTTACAATTTTCCAAAAATTTTTTGTTTAGATAAATCCGAGTCAGTTTGAGGAAGATATGACCAAAATACTAACCTTTGATAAATCTGTTCAAGTTGTGTGATTTGTTTGTTTGTTTTTTTTTTTTTTAATTCATCAAACTTCTTTACTTGCAACTATAATCAGAATATGAACTTAGGGAGCAAAACAAGTCACGAATGAGCACAAAAGAGCAAGTATTCTCATATCTTTGTCACTAGTCATCTCTTGCTGAGCATGCAAGGAACTAATATTTTACGTGTTAATTACACACTACTCTGAAGCCTTGTTTCATTTATGTTCCCTATCAAAGACTTCCTCAATAATCATCATCCAAATTCTTGATTTGTGCAATATCTCAAAAGCTTTTTTCACCTCAGGCAGTGATCGATGGGCTCATTTGCTGAAGGAGTGTATACTTTCCAAACAAAGGAGGTTTCAACGCTTGCACCCGAGGGTCGAATAAATCAAGAATTGGACAAAATAAAATCCTATAAAAGAATGTATACTATAAAGTACGGTCCCTTTACCCTGGGCGACATCAAATGGGAGATCCGCCTAATACCATACGGAGAATATTTGTACTATTATCTCTGTTTGTTAGATGATGCAGTGGTAGGCAAGAAGTGGGGCTGCATATGGTTGGTGCAGGATCACAGTAGCAATGGTGATTGGAAGATCGACAGTTGGATAAAGTTGAACGAAGAGAAGGATTTCAATGTAATTAACCCCTTAGCCAAGGGATTGGGCCTCCCCATGATACTGGTAACAACCTTCAGCAAATCAGAACAAGAGAAATATTCTAAAGATGATAGCTTCTTGAATAAATTCGTATTATGGGTCATTGCTGATGATTCCAGGAAGGCGCCGGCAAATGCTGTGCGCCTTCAACAGCCTCATCAACCCGAGTTCATATCACCAAACCTTTCTGTTCCTTCGACAGCCTCATCAACCCTCCTGGTAACTGGTGATTTTGCAGATATTATTTTTCTTGTGAAAAAAGACACATTTGCTGCCCATAGGTGTGTGCTTGCCGCTCGTTCATCTGTTTTCCGATCAGAACTTCTCGCCCTACAAAAGGATATTAATATGAGCCTGAACAGTTTATGTGTATCCGTACAGCACATTGATGGACTCACATTTAAACACTTGCTCCATTTCATTTATACCGATAACTTGCCGCCTGACTTTGAGGAGGTTACCCCACCAGAGAGATACCACCGCATGTTTGTCGCAGCGCATTGTTTTAAAATTGATGGGCTCAAGTTAATATGCGAGAAGAAGCTTACCAAGGTGGTTGCCGATGCCATGATAACCGCAATAGATCTCTCAGAGTATCATGAGTCCGGTCTGCTCAAAATTGTTCAGCATGATTGAAATAATTGCTTCAACTGTTCCGGGTACAAAAAAAGTCGACCACCTATGTCTATGTTAGCAGTAGTTGCAAGTAATAAAAGGGATTAAAGAATTTAAGGAATAGAGAATGAATATTGTATTAATCTTGTGTGTCAATTACAATTACAATGAAGTTCATTTACAGACTATATTATGGTTTATTTCTAAACATCTCCAATTAATCATCTCCTACCTACAACTCTTGTATTGCTAATTATTTCCCACATTATATACCCACGTGTATCTCTAACAGGGATCAGAGTTTATCCATTTTTTTGTTTTTCAATGGTGTTGTTGTGATCTGTGTTTTTGTTAAGTTGTTCATGTTGTTTAATTATATATATATATTCTTTGGAAATCTAATATGATCTTTATTTCTTCTCAATGAATGGAATGGAGGTGGTGATCTTGCAAGTTCAATTCAGAATCCTATTAGTTGGTGGAGCTGTACATGTACATTGGTTAATTTGAAAGGAACATGAATTATGTATTTTTTTTTTTTTTAATTGCTTGAATTTTTCATGCGCTAATTGGTTGTGTAACAGAACGGAGAAAGGATTCAATTATAATTAATTATATAATTCTGATGCATTTATGTGCCAAAGTACAGATCTATAATTGTGTTCTTGCTTGGAAGAAAATCACCAAAATCTACTATATATATTCCTGACCCGCTTCATAGAGAATTTTCTATACCTTGCAACTTCCATACAGTACTGGAACTTAAATGAACCAGAAAAGAATTTTAACTAATTAATGATGTATTTTAGTATTTATCAATAATTCAATTTGAACTCTGCTAAAGCAGATATGAATAAAATTAGGAATCGTTCAGGCCCAACTATTTTTAATTTGTGTTACGGATCTAGGCCCAAGTACAAGCAGGCCTAAGGCCTGAAATTCAAATTTGGCAGCAAAACATGTATAACCAAAGTATGGGTGACATATGGAACAGAAAGGGCACTGTCAACCGCTTTCTGATGTATAAAGGGTAGTAGGTCCAACTTTAGCCCAACAATAAGGGCTATTTTTTTCTTTTAATTCGGCCCATTGTAATTCAAACTTATTCAATTTAAGGCCGGAAAATCTTAAATTGTCTTCAGTTTTAAAATCACGCACGCTACCTGCAATTAATCAACTATCCTATGAGATAAGAGAAATGATGAGTTTGAATGGGTACCGTGGGATGAGAATGTGGTTGGCAAACTTAAAATGGACGGACCTGATTTATGGAAAAACTTGGGTTACTTTACAGTTGAATTGAAAATCAGCCGGTAATATATATATAGAGAGTCACTAATGTGCATTTGTATGCATATGACACGATATGCATACGGTTCAAATTTGAAATTTCGAAATTCAAAACGTCGATCCGAACCATTCATCTTGTTCTCCATATTAATATGTGCTTGGAGACCAAATTTTACATTTTTCTAAATTTTTTACTATTTATTAAGCTACTTTGAAAATTGCTAATCCAACGGTGGTTGCTAATTTTACTGTTTTGTTAATTCAGAAAAAAATGTAAAATTTGTTCTCCAAGCACATATTAATATGGAGAACAAGATGAATAGCTCGGATCGACGTTGTGGATTTTGAAATTTTAAATTTGGACCGTATGCATATTGGACCATATGCATACGAATGCACATTTGTCTCTCTCTCTTTTTTTTTTTTTTTTTTTTTTCTTCGAGAATCTGGCAAAAGCTGCCAGATATAAATTTTATTGAAGATTAAAGTTTCCTTACATCATAGTTTCCAAATAAAAATACAAATTCAGAGGCTGCTTCTAAACAACATAACCAATAAAAAAAATTGGAAAAAACAAGACACCACATCCATTCCTTTGACAGCACTCTATACTTTCCTTAATCTGGCTCTTCAATTAGAGTGTGCTCACGCATTCTTGTTCCCAGATTACAACATTTCATCCACATCCATTCCTTTGCACATTATGCACTGGTTCCCCCCTCCCACAAATTAATTTTTTGGAGCCAGTTGTTAATTTTGATAAAACGAGGGAAATACAAATTGGTGGCAGCTTTTTAGTGTATTTCACCATTATTTTATTTCTTCATTTCTTTTTGGGTCTAAAAATGTTGAATATAAAAAAGGCAAAAAGAACACACACACAAAAAAAAAACACAGAATTCCCCAAAAGAATAATTATATTTCTCATTTAACCATGCAAGCTTCTATCAAGCAGTAATATATCAAGCACCAGTAACTAATCAAAACTAAATGAGCAAATAAATAAAAAAGAATCCTTTCATATACTCTTCTCTTTATATTCAAAAAGGTATCAGATGAGTTGTTTATTGGTATACACCATAAACAGTTAAATTGTAGTTTATATCATACACCATATAACTAACCTCAATAATTATATCTGGAAAAAAAAAATATTTACAAAACACCCTCATTTTGTCCACATCCAAAAATATTTGTTTTTTTGTTTCTTCTTAATTCATCAAACTTCTTTACTTGCAACTATAATCAGAATATGAACTTAGGGAGCAAAACAAGTCAGGAATGAGCACAAAAGAGTAAGTATAAAGGAACAAATAATATAGAATAAGTATTCTCATATGTTTGTCACTAATCATCTCTTGCTGACCATGCAAGGAACTAATATTTTACGTATTAATTACACACTACTTTGATGCCTTCTTCCATTTATGCTCCCTATCAAAGACTTCCTCAATAATCATCATCCAAATTCTTGATTTGTGCAATACTTCAAAAGCTCTTTTCACCTCAGGCAGCGATCGATGGGCTCATTTGCTGAAGGATTGTATACTTTCGAAACAAAGGAGGTTTCAACGCTTGCACCCCAGGGTAGAATAAATGCAGAATTGTTCAAAATAAAATCCTACGAAAGCATGTATACTATCAAGTACGGTCCCTTTACACTGGGCAACATCAAATGGGAGATCCACCTAGTACCGTTCAGAGAATATTTGCACTATTATCTCTGTTTGTTAGATGATGCAGTGGTAGTCAAGAAGTTTGGTTACATATACTTGGTGCAGGATCACAGTAGCAATGGTGATTGGAAGATCAACACTTGGATAAAATTAAACGAAGAGAAGAGTTTCGAAAGTCAAGTAACCGTCTTAGCCCTGGCATTGGGTCTCCCCATGGTACCGCTAACATCCTTTAGCAAATCAGATCAAGAAAAATATTCTAAGAATGATTGCCTCTTAAATAAATTAGTATTATGGGTCATTGCTGATGATTCCAGGAAGGCACCGGCAAATGCTGTGCACCTTGGACAGCCTCATCAACCTGAGTTCATATCACCAAATCTTCCTGTGCCTTCGACATCCTCATCAACCCTCCTGGTAACTGATGATTTTGCAGATATTATTTTTCTTGTGAAAGAAGACACATTTGCTGCCCATAGGTGTGTGCTTGCGGCTCGTTCATCTGTTTTCCGAACAGAACTTCTTGCCCTTCAAAAGGATATTAATATGAGCATAAAGAGTTTACGTGTATCCGTACGGCACATTGATGGACTCACATTTAAACACTTGCTCCATTTCATTTATACCGATACCTTGCCGCCTGACTTTGAGGAGGTTACCCCACCAGAGAGATACCACCGCATGTTTGTCGCAGCGCATTGTTTTAAAATTGAAGGGCTCAAGTTAATATGCGAGAAGAAGCTTACCAAGGTGGTTGCCGACGCCATGATAACCGTAATAGATCTCTCGGAGTATCATGAGTGCAGTCTGCTCAAAATTGTTCAGCATGATTGAAATAATTGGTTCAACTGTTCTGGGTACAAAAGAAGTCGACCACCTATGTCTATGTTAGCAGTGGTTGCATAAAAGGGATCAAAGGATTTAAGAAATAGAGAATGAATATTGTATTAATCTTGTGTATCAATTACAATTACAGTGAAGTTCATTTACAGACTATATTATGGTTTATTTCTAAACATCTCCAATTAATCATCTCCTACCTACAACTCTTGTATTCCTAATTATTTCCCACATTATATACCCACTTATATCTCTAACAGGGATCGGAGTTTATCCAGTTTTTTTTTGTTTTTCAAAGGTTTTGTTGTGATCTGTGTTTTTGTTAAGTTGTTCATGTTGTTCATATTGTCTAACAGGGATCTGAGTTTTTGTTAAGTTGTTCATGTTTTTGAATCGCTGAATTGTTGACGCAATGGCTACAGCGCTAATTGTGCCGTGCTGGAAAAAGGATTTCATTGTAATAATATTATTCTCATGCATTTATGTGCCAACTATAGGCATTGGTGCACCCAAGGTGTTCCAGGGGTAGGCAAGTGTCTAGTCGTGTCAAATTTTTGGGAGATGATCACGTTGTGTGAATGGTTATTGCACAGGACACACGAGTCACAATACGTGACCAGCACATGTGAAATGTTTTGCCGTGATGGAACCATGTTGTACTGTGATTGAACCATGTCGTGTTGTGACATATCTGATCACGTCGTGAATTTTTTAGAAACTTATTTGCTTTTTTATTTTAATTCGTCAATAGAAAAAAAATATATATATTCTTATTAGTATTTTGTGCCTACTCCTGACTAGAATTATGGATCCTCCCCTGACTACAAAGCTAAGATTGTATACTTGCTAGGAAGAAAATCACCAAGACCTACTAATCATGACCCACTACCATCAATTTATGATGTTTGTAGAGAAGTCAATTTTCTCTACCTTGCAACTTTTATAATGGACTGGAACTTAAATGAACCAGCAAAAAAATTAAAAGTAGTGGTGCATCTATCAATAATGCAATTTTGACTCTTCTACAGTAGATATTATTAATTGTTGCATATCAATCTTGACTAGTTAGTCATTAAAAATATATGAAATAAAATGAATCAAAGCTTTTAATTTAGAGGGAAAAAAGGGCTTTATCTTTTTAGCACACATAGGTGAGCTTCAACAATCAATGTGGTTGAAAATTTACAAAAATAAATTACGAATCGTTCAGGTCCAATTATTTCAATTGATGGGTTACGGATTCTAGGCCCAAAATGTAAGAAGGTCTAAGGCCTCCAATCCAAATTTATCAGCACTAGATTTTCACTGGTACGGTCTGTACGGAATTGATGTGGAAAGGAAATTAAAATATATAAATTGATTTAAACAGCTGTATGTTGACTTTATTGAATAGTAGATAACATGTTGCAATTAATAAACATAAACTGGAAGGAATATTCTCAAATCATTGTCACTATATCTCATGTCTTAGCTGCGTGCTGAGCACAAAGAGAAATAGTCTTTTCCCTGTTAATTACCCCTAAAATTGAAGCCCTCTTTCATTTCTGTTCCCTATCAATCATCCTCCAAATTCTTAATTTGTGCAATACATCAAAAGCTTTTTTTTCTCACCTCATCCAACAATGGGTTCATTTGCTGAAGGAGTGTTTACAGTTGAAACAAAGGAGGTTTCACGGCTTGCACCACAGGGCCGAATAAACAAAGAATTGTTAAAAATAAAATCCTTCGAAAGGATGTATAATACCAAGTATGGTCCCTTTACCATAGGTGATATCAAATGGGAGATCCGCCTATACCCGGTTGGAGAATTCATCTGGTATTATCTCTGTTTGTTAGATGATACAGTGGCAGTCATGAAATATGGCTACATGTCCTTGGTGCAGGATTACAGTAGCAAGGGCGAATGGAAGATCGACACTTTTATAAAAATAAATGTAGAGATGGATTTCAATGCAACCCCTCTTGGCGAGGGATTGGGTCTCCCCATTGTGCCGTTAACGTACTTTACCAAGGAAGATCGACAGAAATATTCTAATGATGATTGCATTGTGCATAAATTCTTTTTATGGGTCAATTTTTATGGTTCCAAGAAAGCACGGGAAAATCTATGAACCTACGACGGCCACTACAACCCCAGGTAATATCAACAAACCCATATGAGCCTTCGGCACTTGACCAGCCGGATGAATAAGAAATGGTAATATCACCTCCTTTAGACCTAATTAGTACACTCCTAGAAACCGAGGATTTTGCAGATATTATTTTTGTTGTAAAAAAGCACACATTCGCTGCCCATAGCTGCGTGCTTGCGGCTCGTTCCTCTGTGTTCCGATCAGAACTTCTCTCTCTACAGGACAATATTGATACAAGCATGAAGAATTTATGTGTATCTATACAGTATATGGATGGACTCACATTTAAGCACTTGCTCCATTTCATTTATACTGATTCCTTGCCCCTTGATTTCGAGGAGGTTACTCCCATAGAAGGAAATATCGGCTGATACTGATTCGGACCGGCCGAAACGTATCGGTATCGGCCGGGACCGATCCGATACCTTGCCAATTAACGCGAATTTTGTATTTTTGGTCCAATTTCTGCCATTTTGGTCCAATTCTGGTCATTATTCATCTAAAAACTTGAACCTGTGATTGATTAAATAGAGTATAAACTATGCACATGCTGAATACTCGTCACATTCATTGAATAAATAGAGTAACAAGTATCAACTATGCTGAAATAGAGAACTATGAACTCGTGATTTAAACTCGTCACATTCATTGATTAAATAGAGTATCAACTATGAACCCGTGATTGATTAAATAGAGTATCAACTATATATCCCCATTTTTATCATAATACAAACGACGATTAAGTGATCCAGCCAGCATGGCATAGTTTCTGGTAGTGAAAGAGTGTGTTTATAGTTTTAATATTTGTATTATATTATATTAGTGGATTATTTGATTGTAATCATTTATCTAAACATAAATTACTGACGAAATATTTTTTTATCAATTTTTTCCTATTTTTTTAGTGTAAAACAAGCTTCTGACCAAAAAGTTATATTTTTCGAGCCGAATCAGCCGATACCAACCGATCCACCAATCCTAGATCGGTATCGGCCGGGACCGATCCCGATACCGATACTGATATTTCCTTCTATGGTTACTCCTCTAGAGAGATACCACTGCATGCTTGTTCCAGCGCATCATTTTAAAATCGAAGGGCTCAAGTTAATATGCGAGAAGATGCTTACCAAGGCGGTTGCTAACACCATGATAACCGCTTTAGATCTCTCGGAGTATCATGAGTGCAATCTGCTCAAAGTAGTTCAAAATAACATGAACTATGATTTGTGTAGGAGGAGCAATGACAATGGCCTTCTTTAAAGGACCAAAGCTTCTAAACATGTCTTCCCAAAATTAAATGGTGGATCTTCACACGAATATCGACAAATGGGTTATCGGTGGCCTCTGTCTCGTGGGATCAAGCAGTTTCTGGTCTTTATGGCTTATATTACAAGTAACATTCATTAAAGGTTACAACAATATTAAATTGTGAATAAAAAGAATAAATTAAAAGAGTCTTGTATGCTCATGTTACTAAATTCCAAATCTTGTTTAAAAGATTATTTAAATTTTAAATTAGCCAGATCTTGTTATATTTCACATGCATATATACTAGATATTGTTGCAACAAATTTCTTTACTGTAAGAGTGGTTCCAATGAAATATGATAATTTTTGTCTTTCCCTTTTTTTGTAGGTTCCTATTTGCAAATTGTACTCCGACCCTTTATCACTTTCGGCATGGACATGCTTAATGTCAGCCGTACAAGCAGCCGCTGCAACATTTTACCTGCATCCTGGTGATTTCAGCATTTGGTGATTCACTTCTCTAAGTGATCTCTTTGCTTGCATATATGCTGTACCTAACCCTTTTGCCTTCTTTTCTGATCTATTAGTTATCTAAGGGGAACATATATAGATATAATTAATTGATCCATGATTTACAGGGTTTCTTTGGATCTTCTGTCACCTTCAATCTGCAATCGTGGTGCATATCGGTTAGAGGGCCTCTGTATTCTGCCATGTTTAACCCTCTCTTGACTATAATTACAACAGTTATTTCTTCTATTATTCTTCATGAAGAGCTCCACATTGGAAGGTAATTGTGTTCAAAACATTCACAAAATTTATAGTCAGGATAGTTTTGCGGTAATATAAATCCTCATGGAGAAACTTGATTGCCACCATAAATAAACAGTAAATCAATGACACATCAAAAAATAATAAGAAAAAAGGAAGAAAGGAATTGGAATGACAAAGGTTTACTCACAGCCGATGAACACTTATACCGGTTATTACAATTTATCACTGATATCTACTATTTGCATTGTAACTTCCAATAACTCTCTTTATTTCTTTTGGTTCTGAGTTGACACAAATTATTTCTGTTAATTTCTTCTCCAGCTTTGTTGGTGCTACTGCCATTATTGGAGGACTGTATGTAGTGTTATGAGGTAAAGCAGAGGATTTGAAGAGAATGAAGGAACAGAGAATTATAGATTATAAAAATATTTCCACCTCAATAGATACTGAATCTTAAAATTGTGAAACTGATATTGAACAACCCCTTCTGACGAAGAGTTGGAAAAATAGAATATTATTGTGTCAATTTTTTGTTAGTATTTATGATCTTCTTCTTTTTTATCAAGACCATGCCCTTCAATGAAAATATTAATTTTGGCCATTTTTTATTTTTCCAATTAGAGAGATTTTGTTTATTTCATGGATCTACTTAACTCCAATGTGACTACCAAAATTAAATAATTAATCTCTATACAAAATTGAACACAGAAATCATTTAAAAGTAATCGTTATAAATTAAACAAAAATAAAATGCCAGCCCAATTAGACTGCTTGGCCCAATTGGGCTTTGCATCAAACAACCAATTGATACACTGGGAAATTTTTTTGTTTAAAAAAAATTAAAATTAGTATATGAGAATTCAAATTGAAAAAAAATAATAGATTGAGTAAATTATACAAATATTTGCTAAAGTGTATCTTGTTTTGTATTTGGTACGAAATCAATTCTACTGCTAAGACAATTGAATCTAGGTCAATGATAATGTGCAATATAAGGATGTATGTAAGTATAAATTTTCAATTAATTAACAATGACAGATATGTAAGTATGAATTTTCAATTAATTAACAATGACAGATATGTTGATGGAGGAGGGATCAAGTTACAACACTTGAAAGTTACGACAAAGTTACAATATCTATTTTTTTCATTTTCAAAGTCCAAATCGTCGATTCAAACCGTTAGATATTCAATCTATATTAAAATATGCTTGGGGACCAAATTTTACTTTTTTTGAAATTGTTTTGCTATTTATTAAGATGAGTACAAAATCACTGTTTTTATTAAAATTCTGCACCATTAAAAAGCAACGATTTTGTACCCATCTTAATAAATAGCAAAAAAAATTCAAAAAATGTAAAATTTGGTCTCCAAGCACATTTTAATATAGATTGAATATTAATTTAATGGTTTGGATTGATGATTTGGACTTTGAAAATGAAAAAAATAGATATTGTAACTTTGTTGTAACTTTCAAGTGTTGTAACTTGATCCCTCCTCTATGTTGATGTTAATATTTATTAAAATGATACTTAATATTTGAGATGTTAATTTGTGGTATTGACAATTGCGCAATGAATTTGCTAATTTGAACCAAGATGAATTGTTCAGGCCCAATTATTTCAATTGGTGGGTTACAGATTGCAAGCCCCAAATATTAGCAGGCCTAAGTCCAACAGTTCAAATTTAGCAACATATATAGATACAGAAAACGACAGCTTATTGTGGCCTGCATGAGATGATGATCACTTAATCAGTACATTAATTGCAGAATTTTTTTTAAAAACCATAAATAAAAAATAATATTTTATTAAACCAACTTGATTGCTTCAGTTTTTTACATAAATCATAAGAATCGAAATGTCATTTTGGTCCGAATTTATTTTTTTTCAGTCCAAAGTGTTTTCACACACTACTAGAATAATCGTTTTTTGCATGCCCAGCACCAGTTTTTTGCATGGTTGAGACAGCTCATGCAAAAGAAATAACGTTTGTTGACTTTTTAAACTTGTTGCATGCGAATTCCCATGTAACAGGTATCGCATGCAATTGTATGAAGTGCAACCATGCAACTGTGTAATATTCAGTCATGCAAATGATTTTTGAAGGTCAAATACTATAATTAATTTGAGTTCTATGCAATAACTCAACAACATGGCCATGCAACTACTTAAAAACTTAGTAGATATTATATTTAATTAAAAGTCCATGCAACAACTCAACTCCATTGCCATGCAACTACTTAACTCCATGTTTATATTATATTTTATTAAAGGTCCATGTAAATAGTCCACTACCATTCGCATGCAAATATTTTGGATTGAAAGTTCTAAACAATTGCATGGGATTAGTCATGCAATAGTTTATTTCCTAGAGACAGATTCATTTTTGTTTATTAGACATCTCATTTTCAATGAAGCTTGTAATTAAAATTCACAACAACATGAATTTCAATGATTTTCTTTTTCAGAAAAGGAAAATGATAATACAAATAACATAACATTATTTATTGATTATTATTTCATAAATACAAATATTCATTTTTATATTAAATAAGTTGTATTAAGTGAGATCAGTGTATTTTACGAATTTCATTAAATTGGCTTCTAGACATTATGTTTATTGCTTAGTTGAATCAAAATTGAATTGGAATAATTGAATCTGGAAATTGGGTTTTAATGAAGACACAGCGTAGTATTTAGCAAGTTGTGCACGCGGATTATGTTAATATATTCAAAACAGGTAAAGCTATGAAGTGTCAAAATTTCCAAAATAACTATGACCCACGCATATTATATAACCATAAGCCGTCAAATTGAAGTATGGTATATAAAACCAAACTAGATTATCACATATAACCATAAGCCACCAACCTGTACCAGTCTAACGGTACCGGTCAATGTAAATTCAGGAGTTTATGTTGCATATAATTAGAAATCTTGAACCATACACAATTCAAACCACAAATAACTCATACGAGAAGCAACAGAAAAGGGGTACCAACTAGTTGCTGGTACCATTATATAATTGAGTATACAAAAGATTAAATAATTTTTTTTGTGTAGAAAAAGATTAAATAACTGAGTGTACCATAAAATCTTGCCTAAGATTAATTGCTTTGGTAATTTCATTCTCAAATTTATGCAACGACTAGTACTGTGTGGTACCAAAACCCGTTATACTAAATGATAGCACAATATCATAATGTTATCTATTATTTTGATATAATTAAGAATTATTTAAACAACACAATCATGAAAGTAATATTACAAATTCACAGAATTTACAAAGTACACCCTCGGCCTTAATAAGTATACGATTTGGTCCCTCAATTTAATAAATTTATGTATGGGTCCTGTCATCACATATCCATACCAGTTGGAAAATGTACCTGGTATAACACCTAATAGTAAAAACTGACAAACAAAACAAGGTTAAAATAACTAAAAGAAACATAATATGAATTTTAAGCATTTTGCATTTGCAAGATAACTGTATATTCTGTTTGAACAACTTTTAGCCCCTTATTTTCCCTCTGCCTTTTATTTTCTCGATGCTTGTTAGAATAGTTGAAGATCCCGGGACTATGCTGACTTTTTTTCTTAGTTAAGAATTGCTAAAAGATTGAATAGGGCTTAATTGCACATGATCAGTCTCTCAACCTAATTACTGGTAATTTACCCATTATACAGCCAGAACCTAAAATAATTTGGTTAACACCAGCCAGAAACCCACAAAATAGGCTAATCCAATTCAAGCTAGCTGGTTCATAAACCTAGATTGACAATCTTATTGCACCATACCTGATTCTCATCGAAATCATCCACTAAACTGCTCCCTGTGGGAACATGAAAATCATCCATGTACTTGCTGGTTTGCGCATACCACAGCCGAATAACCTGTAGAAAAGTATTCATGAGAATTTTATTTTAATCATATAAAAACAGTACAGAGAGAACTGGAGGTTAGGTGTTTAGTTTTTGAAGTAAAAATGGGCAAGAAGACAACTTCATACAGAGAGAACTTCTTTGAAGCAAATTGTCATACAGGTGGTGGGTTTATATTATTAATTCACTATTAGTTCACCATTTTGGTCATAATATTACATGTGTAAACATAATTGAGTCTTAAAACACCATTTCCATGAAACTAGAACACCAGATAGCATATCAACCTTTGATTTCGGCCATTTTTTTTTCACAGCTTTTACCGGCCAACCTTTAACCGATCAACCTTATCACAACTTTTACTTAATCCAGCTTGATTTAAAAGCAAAAGGCAAACAAAAAGAGAGATCAAAATATAAGCAAACTTAACATTTAATTTTGCAATTCCAAGTAAGGAAGAACAGCACGCATGCACACTTCCGGCGGGACTTGATTGCGTGGGGTGGGATTGGGACAGAGAGCGCCGGAGAAAAGCGATCGGGATTGACATTGGAAAAGGAGCGCAAGAGGTTTTTGCTTTTTTGGGGTTTTAGTGGGAAATGAAAAGTTAGTAAATTTTCCACGGAAAGCATAATGGAGGGAAGTGAAAATATTGGGAGGGAAGTGAAGACATGAGCATAGATTAGAGTAGCATGGGTTTGAGTTTAGAAAAAACACCCAAGTATAGCAGAGAACAGATAAAACTCTCTGTATTATGTTGAGCCAGAGACACCGACTAACAAATTCATATCACCTGAGGTAACAAAATTTCTCTACTTTACACATAGGACGTCTGATCAGTTTTGGCACGAATATTGAAGGGTCCATTGCCTTTTCACCTACACAGAATTAAACATAAATATTAAGTTACCTCAGAGAAAATAGACTCCCTACCAAAATCTCTGAAATGGACACCTCCTTTGAAATCAATACCATTCATCCCCCATCGGATGACTATAATTTACAATTTTACAATTTAGATAATAATTGTACAGCAATTAATATAAAAAATAATTCAAAATAAATATTTTATATTTTTTTTACATCTTATATGGCCAAATAATACTTATGAATGTCAATTTATATAATTTCATTGTTGTTTGCCTCTTAAAATTAAGCCAATAATTTGGAACCGTTCATTGTAATGTTATCAATCAACTGTTGATTTGCAATGAAATGAATCTAAATGTGTTTTAAAATGATCAGGAGAAAACTCTAAACATAAACAACACAAAATTTCTCTAGTTTGGTTATGTCTAAGTTTCGATCTAACGTGAGGTATTTATAGCCATTCGATGACACAATATTTTGTCAACTCGATGGATAGGTAAATGAAAATAAAATTTCATCAAACTTTGCTACAATGATTTTAATGTGATAATCTTTAATTTTAACGGTTCCGATCGACCATTGGACGACGCATACTTGTGAGTTTTCATTAACTCATGCAATGAGAGTTCATATGCTATGTTCAACAATGATAGATATGAGCTATTGATGCAACAAGAATGTTATGCTATATAATTTTTTGGTCTAAATCATTTAGTAATTCATAAACATGTTCTTCCATTAATTATCGTATAAATATAATTAATATCATTTGCAACTAATTTTTTTTGTTTTCTAAATAATGTTGTTTTAGCTTATTAATTGCTTTAATTTTACTAGTTGTGTGTCATTAGTATTTATAATCATATATATTTTGCAATCTAATCTGACACAACAATAACTATATATTTTTTTTCACAATGACGGCATGATTTTAACTTTTCATTTATCCCACCACAATCTAATGATTAAACATTAAACACATTAAAAATTATCAACAATACTATATAAAAAAAATTGGCTATTTTTCAGCAAATTTATATTAAAGAGAAATTTCATCAATTAATAAATTCACTTTTGCAATAATAAATTAGTTTAATCACTCGGTTAAAAAATTTAAGATAAAATTTCAACATAAATTATATGCATTTCATCTTTCAAAGAATAAGTTGCAACTGTAAATGGTTCACCTTCATATTTCAATAATTTGGAACCAAAATTTAAAATAATATTAGAAATTATATTTAAGATGAATTTTGTAGTACAATAAATTTTATAATTAAAGGTAAAACTTTGAATACATATTTTAATTTGGACCTTCCTCCTAATTTTTCACGTGAGATTCACACACAATATACACAAATTACTTAATTAATTTTCTTTCTAAAATTTGACAACTTTTATTTCTTTATTTTACCTTAATTGAATTCCCTCCAAAATTTGGTTTCCCCCCACTATGCACTCAGAAAAATTTGATTTCCCTCCCAGACAAAATTTTCATCTCCCTCACACTTTGACCCTTAGCAATTTTGATCCTATAAAGTAACTCAAATTGTGAGATTTGATCCTGACCATGCGATCTTTTCTGGCACAAATGTTAAAGAGATATGTGCATTCACCTCGGACCGGATTCTCATCGACAGTCCAAATCTAAACTCACAATTCAAGTTACTATAGAGAAATTGGACCCAGACAAAACAAACCTAGGTCTTATCCCCACAGCAAATTACCCTCCCTTCCAGCCGCCTTGTTCTTTCAATTTTCTTTTTCACCCCAATCCCCTTTGTCCCTCCCTCCCTATATGTCTCTCCCCCTCGCCAAGCCTACACGCCCCTTTCTAGTCCGAGTTTTCGAAACCCTAGATCTAAAGTGCGAAAAGTAAATGAGAAGAGCAGTGACGGCAAGTCGGCTCATGCAGTGTGCATTCAGGCAGAACCGCAGAAGGCAGGCGGGCTGGTGGCTCAGGCGGGACGGGGTACGGCTGCCGCCACTCAACATTGTATACTGGCAAGAGGTAACCTTCCAACATGGGTAGTATATTCTAGTATCTATTTGCCTTTCCATAATCTAAAGTGTGAAAGTCATGACTAGAGACATGGGTACTTTTGATTTCTATAGTGTTCATGCATCTGACTAATGATCCACGAAATTTGTGTCTTTGTAATTTCTATGGTTATTCAATGTTGTGATATTAAGATCGGTGAAATCAGGATTAATATGGTTATTCAACTATTCACTTACTAAGAGGTTGGAGGTAATTTGCAACAGCGCATTACCTAACCGAGTTTTAATTTTGGTGCATTTAGGTATATCGCACTTGAATTTTTTTAATAATTTAGATGACACCTTACTATTGCATCAGGTACTGCAAAATAATACAAATATAGACTAATACAACAAACTCTTCAGGTGCATCTTGATTTATTGCGCTGTTTATCTCTTCTGCACAGAGATCCTTCTTCTATGGGTCTTCAAAAAAGAAAATAGAATAGTAAGTGAATAGTTGAAAGACATGATACCAATATGTATTTATTATGAAATTGTGAGATCATTGGTTGAATGGCATAAAGATTAACATAATCAGCAAAAAATGAATTTATTATGAAATTTTTTGCTCTTGGTTTTCTTTACTAAAATTAACTTTAATTTTTTCTGTATCAGCTCAAGACGGTGCAAAAGGACTTGCAAAAGCAAATAAGCTCAATAGTTACTGCCCCAATAGCGAAGGAAGGCAAGAGGGTGGAGGCTCAATAGTTACTGCACCTGAAAGTAAGTGTTTAAAAGTTTGGTTCAATATTGTAGTCCAACGCCTAAAAATTTGGTTCTCCTTGTGGTATGGTGATGGAATTAAATTGTAGTGATTCTTGTGAGTAGTTATCTGAAAGTAAGTGTGTTTAAAAATTTGGTATGGTGATTGACTTAAATTGTACATAACACAATAGTGTAGTTTACTTATTTGTCTGCTTCTTTTTTTTTCCCTTCTCTATAAATGGCGGTGCTGGACTCGGTACATAAGCTGAGATCAATTTGTCCTAAATAAATAGCTAGCTAATGCAGTTTTTGTCTTTTATTTCAGAAAGGAGTAGGTGACGAATCTGTTGGATAAATATATTGGGTCCAAGCTAGAATGATATATTGCAAGACAACTACAATATCAGTTTCAATCTAGCAGCAAAAAAGCTCTCCAGGTTCTGTACTGTTGAAATAAATTAACCCCCTCATTTGGTATTGGTTTTCCTAGTTTTGACTTGGTGATATATATATATATATATATATATATATGTATGTATGTATATGTATAACACTAGAGGTTATATGTCAGCCACAATCGATCTGAACCATTCAACATGATCTCCGAATCAAATTTTACATTTTGTTAAACTGAGTGTATGATTTCTGATTTTTATTTTCTGGGCAGCAATATGGACAATGAAAATTAGCTGGACTCTGAATGGTCTGTGCTTCATATCTATCACGAGCTTATAAAGGTGGTCATTGGGGGCGAGTTTATTTTTTTAATGGTTGAATGGTGGGTATATTTTGGTTGGCAATATTAAGGGTAAAGCATTTTGGTAATATTTTGGGTATATTTTTGCAAACTCAATGGGGGTTTGTTTTATTTTGTTAATGCTTGAAAGGTGGGTATATTTTGGTTATATATAGAAGTTACTTTTCTTATCTTGATAGTTGTTTGAAAGGTGTTGTTTTACTGTCTTTATAATGTTGGAAAAATATATGATGATTATAGTCTTTTGTGGTTATATATCAAAGTCCATTACTCTTTTTATCTTGTTAGTTGTTTTCTATGTATGTACTATTCTCTGTGTTTTATGTAAATCTTGTTGAATGATAATCTGAAAATTGGTAAATAGTACTGGGTTGGTACCAGATTGGTACAGGAAGGGAGGATTGTAAAATTGGATTATGCTTTATTGCCTCAAGGTAGCTCATTTTAGACGTCGAATTTTTCACGCAAATAGTGGTAATTTATGTGCATGCAAAAAGTGCAAATCATGTCCTTACAAATAGTCAGCCATGTAATAACTACATATTACTCTCATGTAATAATGAAATCATATTCTCATGCAAATAATCAAGTAGGTCCCACATTATCTATCCTTGCATATAGTCTGGTGGGTTCCATGTTTCCTTGCCTTGTAAATACTATGGTGGGACCCACGTCTGCTCCTTGCAAATAGTATGATGGGATCCGCATTCTATTCCCTTGCATATACTCCAAACTGGGTCAACTCTCGAAGTAGTTGCATGGCTAGTTATTGCATGACAAGTCTCATGTAACCGACTTTTTGCATGGCTGCCCTTGTAAATACTAACTATTTGTATGGAGGGCATTTGCATGGTTGCACTTGCATGACTAACGCCATGCAAAAAGCCATTTCGGGGCTTGTTGCATGACAAAGGCCATGCAATAAGCCATTTTCGTTGTCATGCAATAAACAATTATTCTAGTAGTGACAAGTTTTACCATCATTTTTTATTGAAATCTATGAAAATGGCTAGGACCGAAATGAAAATTTTGAACTAAAATAATATATCAATTTTTATGGATTTTGTTAAAATCAAAGTAATCAAGTTGATTTGATAAAGCATGCACACTGTAATAGTGCCTCTATAAAAAAATGTACAATGTACACCTTAAATCATGCACTACAGCAGCAAAGACTTTCAGAGACCAGTTTTCCGGTCTTTGATAGTCACGTCGCCGGTCGTTGATAGTCATTCCGATCTCAGAAAGCCGATTCCGGTCTCTGATACTCTGGTCGCTGAAAGCATTGTCGCAGATACTCTTCTGATGACATCACAGGTCGCTGAATACTTTTTCTGCGACCAATTTTTTTTGTCGTTGTTGTTTTTTGCTGACGTCAGGAAAAATATATCAACGACCGTGAATCGACGGTCGCTGATAGTTAAATCCGGTCGCTGATACTATTTTGTCAATTTTTTTTTTGTTATTTACTTTTCTGTCAGTTTTTTGGGTTTTTTTTAATTTTACTTTTCTCAAAACACACACAATAGGTCGATTCAATTGTAACTTCAAATATCATACATAATTACAATTTTGATTTGAGATACAATAGTAATAATATCAACACAACAATTCTAATTTTGTCATAGTATCAATTACGATTTCCTCAAAATTCTCAAGTCATGAAATAAAAAAAAGCACATATTACTCAAAATTCTCAATTCTAATTTTCTCAAATTAAGCTAGCCTATTGATATTTTGCACAATATCAAACACCCCCATTTAACAAAACAGCACATATCAATGAATTTAATAAAGCCAGGAAAATCAACAACCCGCACTCAATTGATCAATACCCCAATTCATCACAAGAACTCACAATTTATCACATCTCGAGCAACAATCAATCAAGAAAAAGGGCTTGAAATTACCCAAAAAAGGCTCCAAATGCAAAAAAAGACAGCAACAGTCCCTTCTCTATCATCAACATATGTTGCTGTTAAATCCCTCTGCACATAACCAATTTTCAATAGCAAATATTAATCTCACCAACAATTAACCAACAAATTGTTTGACACAGGGACAGAAGTGGAAATAAAAACATAAAATGCTGATTTTGCATTTCAAAAAAGCCAACTTTGAAAATGCCTAATAAATAGCAAAAAAATGCTAAAAATATGAAATCAAGTTCTAGTGTATTTGTTTTTGAGCCCTTTATTTAGCTGTGTTTTATGTTCTTAATTTGGTCCCTCGATTTTTCTCTACTGGCTGACCAGTCAGAGGTCATGTGAAGCACTTTGAGTGCCAGTGGTACCAGTTATAATTTATATCAATAAAAATCATAGGTACCTCCTTCAATAGCATAAATGCGTTATTCTTGCATAATTAAGCTTTAGTACAGATAGCTATACAAAACCCTAATTTTGCATAAATGAGAGAAATATGTATAGCTCTGAATTGTTAAACCTTGATTTTGTGATGGTGCAAGCTCTGAATTGTTAACTATTGGAGGCAAGCTTGACAATTCTGGACGGTAAGCTTGATGGTGACACGGAGACCTTTCCAGTCCTTAGCTTGTCTTTATGCTTACCTACATATTTATTTTGACAAAAATCAAGTTTCTAGTCCTCAAGTATTGAGAAACTTGATTGAATTGGTTTAAATAAATCACTGAATTGAATTGGTTTTCTGAAAGTATTTAATATATAATTAATAAGGTTACATATAACATTCTCATAAAAATTATCATAAAACATTATCCAAACACTAAATAAATCATCAAATTAATCAAATTCAATGAAAATTCATCAAATTTAGTACCGACATCTCATTTTTCTGATGGTATTTGTACCGAAATAAGAGTACCAACCATGCCTTTGGAGAATAACAATTTTTTTTCCGAAAAACGAGCTCCTAAATCAGTCGCAATCTGTCAATCTGTCAACAGCTAAACCAAACAATCCAAATCTAGTGACAGAATCGCTAAATCAATTCAATTCAGTGAAATACCTGGAGAAGAAACAGTGATGCGCTGGGAGGACAGAGGCGACGGCGGACAGTGGAGAGAGGCACCGGAGGAGGGAAAGGCGCCGGAGGAGATAGGGGGTTCTCTCTCTAGCGGGATGGAGGGTTTCTCTGGTGCGCAGGATGGAGGGTTATTTTCTCTGGCGTGAGTGAGAGAGAAAGGATGGTCTGGAGAGAGAGGGTCTAGCGCGGGCAAGAGAGAGCGAGAGAGAGAGTGATGAGAGCCGTCGGTCTGAGGCGATCGATTTTGGAGAAGGGGTTGGGTTTCGATCAAAAATTGAAGAAGGGTTTGGGGTTCCGATTGGAGTTCTGCCGCGAAGAAGGAGATTCTGGCGCCGCGCGTTTTATCTCAAATTTTCAGCGATAAAAAAAAAAAAAACATTCAGCGACTGGTGTTGGTGCCAGTCGCTGATACCGGTCGCTAATACAGTTGGTCGCCAGAATTTGACTGAAAATCATTATTTTGGAGGAAAAATTATCATCAGCGACCGGCGTCACAACCGGTCGCTGTTACCAGTAGCTGATACTCTGTTTTGCTGTAGTGATGCTTTTGAAACTAGGAATTGGAATCGGATGAATTGGTCGGAATTGAAAGAATCGGATTAGAAACTCGGATTTGTTTGGCAGAACCTTGTTTTGTAGCCAAAATATAGAAACAAATTGGTAAAAAAGTTTTGTCCAAAAATTGTGTTAAGACAAAATATTGTACTCAAATAATCTATTAATATGACATAATACATGCATTACAACCAAAATATTTTTTTATTGTTAAATGCTATGACGACCTGACTAGATCATCTCGACATCCTATGTATTAAAATATAAAAAGGGATATTGTTGTATTGAGCTAAATAATAAAGTACTTTTAAGAAAAAAGATCTAAATAATAAAGTTATTAATGAGATAACAATCAAATTTGTATGTAATGACTTAAAAAAAAAATATTTAATTTTAAAATAAAATAAAATAAAGAAAATAAAAATACTCAATAAAATGTACAAGAGAAAAATAAAAATTTTAGTTTCTACTTTTATATTTTGAGAACAATCAAATTTTAATTTCATCCGGCCATACTCCCATCGTTTAGTCAAAAAAAAAAAAAGAACAAAAAAAAGCAGACAACACTTTGAGACAGTGTCATCAGCTGTACAGTTCTCAAATATACCAATAGTTTGAATCTACTTGACTACATATACCAATAATTGATATGAACGTGGTTTTTGATGAAACAATTTAGGGACTGTTCAGCAACATGGGAATTTAGAGGGAACAGGAATTTTTCATTTGGGATTGGGAATTTTAATTTGTCAAAACCGAAGTTATTTAACATATAGGAAATTTTAGAGTATAGGTGTTCGGCAAATGCATGGAATTGTTAGGATGTTAGTTTGTTTTTCTTTTTTTTCTTTTTATAGGAGATGTAATACTAAAATTAAACTATTATAAGTGTATTGATACTAATTACTGATTATGATCAATATAATTGTATATATTATATTCTCAAAATGTTTAAATTAGTAAATTGACTATACACACTTAATATTAGCTTAATCTATAAAATTAAGCATTGCTAGTTTAATTATGCTTGTTTAATTAATTTCTTTTATCATTATGTTTTTTTTAATTAATTTTTGTTTGTGTTTGTTTAAATTATGTTTGGTTTATTATATCATTAAATTGTGTTTGTTTAATTGTGATTGTTTATGAAAAAAAAAATAGCTACAAAGTAAATTTTATTTTGAAAATTATGGTTAGTATATAAAATAAATATTTTTCATGATTAAATATGATTTCAACCATATAATAAATAATTGGAGCATTATTAATATGATTTCCACCATTGTGATAAATAATTGGAGCATTATTATTTTTTTAAGTACGTTATGTGCATGCTCAAAAGTTGGGAAATAAAACGGAGGTTTGATCGAATTTTTTTTCCCATGAAAAGTGAGTCAAAAAGGAAAGAAGAATACCCTTTGGTATTGAAAATTGGAATTTTAAACTTGTTACCGAACACATACATGAAAAAAATACCCATGACTCAACTTTACCTATGAAAACCCATGGTAATTGAGTGTGCCGAACGTACCCTTATGTTCTCAAAATAAAGTCATACAGTTCATGTACACCCAGTCTATTTAACAATTTATAATGCTTTAACCCTTCTTCTCTTTTCCGCAGCTCCATCTGTTTTCCCCAATTTTCTTCGACAGCAATGAAAAAAATACAAATTGGTTCGATTTAATCATCAAAACAGTTTAATTTTACTCTTAACGCAAGAGAAACAGTTTAATTTCATCACCGATATCTACTATTTGTATTGTAACTTCTAATAACGCTCTTTATTTCTTTTAATTCTAAGAGTTGACAGAAATTATTTCTCCTAATTTCTTCTCCAGCTTTGTTGGTGCTACTGCCATTATTGGAGGACTGTATGTAGTGTTATGGGGTAAAGCAGAGGATTTGAAGAGAATGAAAGAACAGAGAATTATAGATTATAAAAAGATTTCCACCTCAATATACACTGAATCTCAAAATTGAGAAACTGATATTGAACAACCCCTTCTGACAAACAAGTCAGAGTTGGAAAGTTGGAAAAATAGAATATTATTGTGTCAATTTTTTTGTTAGTATTTATGATATTTTTTTATTAAGACCTTGTCCTTCAATGAAAATATTAATTTTGGCCATTTTATTTTTCAATTGGGAAGATTTTGTTTATTTCATGGATCTACATAACTACAATATGACTACCAAAATTAAGTAATTAATCTCTAAACAAAATTGAACACAGAAATCATTCAAATATGTATAAAAAACTTCTGTAATCTATACTCTCGTTTACAAATAATCTTTATAAATTAAACAAAAATGAAATGCCAGCTCAATTAGACTACTTGGCCCAATTGGGCTTCCCATCAAACAACCAATTGATACACTGGGAAAATTTTTTTGTTTAAAAAAAATTAAAATTATTATATGAGAATTCAAATTGAAAAAAAATAATATATTGAGTAAATTATACAAATATTTGCTAAAGTATATCTTGTTTTGTATTTGGTACGAAATAAATTCCACTGCTAAGACAGAATCTTGGTCATGATCATGTCCTATTTAAGGGTGTATGTAAGTATGAATTTTCAAGTAATTAACAATGACAGATATATTGATGTTAATATTTATTAAATTGAGGTATTGACAATTGCGCAATGTATTTGCTAATTTGAACCAGGATGAATTGTTCAGGTCCAATTATTTCAATTGATGGGTTACAGATTCTAGGCCCCAGATATTAGCAGGCCAAAGCCCAACAATCCAAATTTTGCAACATATAGAAATACAGCAAACGACAGCTTATTGTGGGTTCCATGAGATGATCAGTACATTGCATGCACAATATAATAGTGCCTATATAAAAAATATACAATGTACACCTTAAATCCTCTCTCTCTTTTTTTTTTTTTTTAATTAAACTTGACAGATGCTGTCAAGTGCGTCTGTCTCTCTCTCTCTAAGTGTAAAGACAACAATGGGTGAGTTTAGCCTAGAGGAACAGAAACCATTGATGGCTATGTTGGCAACACAGTGCATATATGCAGTAATGAATCTGGTGTCGAAAGCGGCATTCAACCGCGGTTTCAGCACGATGGTTTTTGTGGTGTGTACAGACAATGCTTTGCTACTCTTTTTCTATTCCCTTTCACACTCCTTGCAAAGCGGTATGTACTGTATATAGTATAGTTTCTCTTTAATCACCTTTTAGATAGCACTGACACAACAATTTCATACAAAGTGGAATAACATGCTATAAAGTATGAACAGATCAGACATTATTCAAACCAACCTAAGTTGGAATTGGCTGAGACCTATATATGTTACATCAACACTTGTAAATTGTACTGCATACATCTGTGTTTGACACAACATCGATACTCATGTCTTTATAAAATTTGAGCTTAAAATGACATGTCGTGTCATGATATACACTCCTGTCGTATATCGGTTCAATAGTAGCGTTGGTTTTAATCAGCAGGATCCATGGAAATCCATTCGATCTTTTAATCAACAGTGTTATATTGATTTATATTAATTTTTTACTTTTCCAATGTCTTATATAAATACTCAGCAGTGCAACCATGAATCAGTCATTGTATTATGAGGGGGTACATTTGGTGTCTCCATCAATGGCTGCAGCTATGGCCAACCTAATTCCAACAATTACTTTTGTAATGGATGCTTCTTGTCACACCCCAGATTTTTACCATCCGGAGCGTGATTATATAAGCATCTTCACATCTTTCCTTGGCCCGTCAACCTACGTCGCCAATAGAAATGAAAATAAAACAACAAAACGGAGTCAGCTACAAAGCTCAGTAACCGGTTATTTAACGACGCGCTTCTCTATAATTGGCTTAATTTAACAACCATTTAAAATTGGCTGGATCAATCCACACAAATTCACATCAAATTATGCACGCATATTTCATCGGCGATAGCACGTCGGTCTAGGTTATCTATAAAACAAGTCACATCATTTTCACACATGTGGAATCCCTGTCACAGGCGATTCTCACATTCTCATAACACAATTCCTTAAACTGCTAACCCACTGGAAAGTCCAACCAACAGTGGGAGGCTACAATCACATATCAAATTCCAACCTCAGACCCGCTATCCCGTTAAATATGTCATCATAATCCAATATGCAATACCAATACCCAAATCAACCATACAAAATGAAAACACAGATTATAGAGAAGTCCGGTTACTTGATATATTGCAAGATGCTCAGAATTTCAAATCGAATTGCAAGGACAGTCTAGAATCACTGCGACGTAGTCGGAATTCGAATCGGCCATTGATAATTGATATGAAAATTCAACAAAATATCTATTCCATTTACTTTCTGTTTTATTTGTTTCTTTTCTTCCGATATCAAACTGATTAGAGTCGGGTATAGAGAACACAGAGATAAGGAATATTTAATCTCTATATATATAATCGAAACGGCGCATTACTTGAAGTGGTGTATTTACTGGGAGTTCAAATGACAATAAAACTGATCGAAGAAGTGAATTTAATATAATTATTAAATAAAATGGTTATCAGATAAAAAACCGCTCACAGTCTGGCGTCTCTTAAATTTTTATTCTTAACGGATGTATACTAGAAAATTTGTTGAAATAATTTAATTATACATTAGAATTTTCATATATGTATTTAACTTTATAAAATATTACAAAAATAAATTCTAAATGTACTAATTTGTTTGAATATATTTTCAAATAATTATATATCACTATTATATTTTTAAGAAATGTTACATTGGGTATATCACTATTATATTTTTAAGAAATCTATTGGGTATATATTATACTCTTTTAAACTTTTAATCTTAGCTAATTATATGTGACTTGATCAAAAATATTGTGAAGGATATAAAGTGAACAATTATTTAAATCCATTATTTTACAATTTACAGATTAGAGACGATGAAATTAAGAAGTTCAAGAAGCTGGGCTAAGATACCTGGCACCATGATTCGTGTAGGAGGAGCAATGACAATGGCCTTCTTCAAAGGTCCAAAGCTTTTAAACATGTATTTCCAAAATTTAATGGCAGACCGTCACACGAATATCGACAAATGGGTTATTGGTGGCCTCTATCTAATGGGAGCAAGCAGTTTCTGGTCTTTATGGCTTATATTACAGGTAACTTTAATTAAGGGTAAAATAATACCAAATTGTGAATACAAATAATAAATTAAAAGATAGTTTTGTGTACTGTGTGTTACTAAATTCCAGATCTTGATTAAAAGATTATTTAAACTAGCTATATACTAGATATTGTTGCAAATAATTTCTTTACTGTAAGAGTTGTTCCGATGAAATATGACAATTTTAGTCTTTCCCTTTCTTTGTAGGTCCCCATTTGCAAATCATATACTGACCCGTTATCACTCTTGGCATGGACATGCTTGATGTCAGCACTACAAGCAGCCGCCGCAACATTTTACGTTCATCCTAATTTGAGAATTTGGCGCTTCACTTCTTTGAGTGACCTCTTTGCTTGCATATATGCAGTACCTAACTTGACACCCACTACTACAGAATAAGTGATCGTACATGGACATAAACATGAGAGCTACACGGATTTCCCGTCATGTGAAATGCGAGAGTGTAGAAATACCTGAATATTTACACACGGATATTTACTCGTGTGCGATTATCGAGAGCTACATGGATTATTACATAAAAAATCGTGTACAAACCCTTGCCAGCATCGCTAAATGTCCGTGTACAATTACTCTTTCTACACGGATATTTAGCTAAATGTCCATGTAGCTCTCTTATTTTTTTTTTTATATTTAAATACCTTTCTACATGGACTTTAGTTAAATGTCCGTGTAGAATTGTCCTTTTTTTCACTTTTCTTTTTTTGGTGGCTAGCCTCCAATTTTGCTAACCATTTAAAATTAGAATTCCAAAACAGAGAAACATTAAACAGATGTCTTTTAAACTCAGAATTCCAAAACTATACAACAATATAAATAATTTATGTACACTAAATTATACAAAATTATACAAATCAATATTGAGCATTACAAAATTTAAATTGAAACCGCCTTGCCCACATACATCTGACATCGTCGATCTGCTCCTTGGTGTAACACTTTTGCTTTGGTCCATACTATAATTATAATTCATGCAACATATATATATATACAAAGCCTTTTGTACATGCAATCTATTCTGATAAAACATAACATATACTCCTCAGGATCCAATACAATATTTGTATAAAAGTTATATCCTTACCACTTAGTAACCACATGATCAAGGTTTGGACTCAAATTGCCAAAACACTTAGTTATGATCTAGTTTGAATAGAAATTTCATACAAACTAAGGTGTATTAGATCTAACATGTCAAAAAAGAGAGGCAGTAGAAGAAGGGGCTCTGTGGCTGAAATTTTGTTGGGGGGGGGGGGGGGGGGGGGGGTGGGGGGCGCCTAGTAGAACAGGTATTGGCTAATTGTTAAGAGAATATTTATTGGGGGACTTTCATGTCTGCCGAATTTTTGATGTAAGGATGGTAATTAGATACTCCAATGTTTTGATAGCAGAGGAACACTGATTTGTAACTGATACTTAGTAGCTACTACTAAGTTTTTCAAAAAAAAAAACATGTCAAAAAAGAGTATGCATGTGATTCATGACATAATGTCTCTTGGTTAAAGATCTCCAGCATATTGCATCTTCAAATGACATTCATTAACATATATGTGCATAAATAACAGGGAATAAAAATTCTCCTTTAAAATTCTCATCCAAAATTATAAGGAAATATTTATATATAAAATTAGTTGAATTTGTATAGCTTTTATACGAACCATTGAAAATCAATTTCGTAAAAAAAAAAATATTGCATCTTATATGAATTTACGATGACTCTGATACCAAATGATAGTCTTAATAATTCATGACGTGCATGTTTTGCAATTAAAAAACACAAGCAATCCAGAATCCGTAAATCCAAAATAAAATAGCAAAGTAATTTAAATCTTACAATTATGAAGTGCAGATATCTTTAGACGGAAGCATTAGTACTAATCTTCAACAATTTTCCTTGGATCTGATGATGGAGACCTTAGGCATTTTTTTGGTTCTCATTTTCAAAGATCTTAGATCCGACCTCCTTATACGCAAAAATCATATCAACATTCAATACAGAGAGAGTATTAATTGATCAAAACGGCGCTGGAAGGAGAAGGCCTTTTATATAACCAAAACCCTCAAATAACATTTCTACACGGCTCTTTATTAAACATCCGTATAGCTCTCTCAAGGTTTTCTACACTGTTATTTAAACATAAAACTGTATACAATTTCTACATTTCTACACGGCTATTTATATAAAGGTCCATGTAGCTCTATCAAGCTTTCTATACTATTATTTAAAAAAACATTCGTGTACAATTCCTACCTTTCTACACGGTTCTTTAATAAATATCCGTGTAGCTCTCTCAAGGCTTTCTACACTGTTATTTAAACAATAATCCATGTACAATTCCTAATAAACGTCTGTGTAGCTCTTTTAAGACTTTCTACACTGATTCTTTAATAAATATCCATCTAGAGATCCCATAGATATTTCAGACTTCCAAATAATTATAATTTCTACACGGTTTTTATATAAAATTGTCAAATCCGTGTACAATGTGCAGTGTACAATGACCATTTTTGTAGTAGTGACCTTTCCCTTCTTTTAAGATCTCTTAGCTATTTAAGAGGAACATATATTGATACAGTTGATTAATCCATGATTTACAGGGTTTCTTCGGATCTGCTGTGACCTTCTATCTGCAATCGTGGTGCATATCTGTTAGAGGGCCTTTGTATTCAGCAAAGGATTTGAAGAGAATGGAAGAACAAAGAAATTTAGATTTTAATGTGTAAATTTTTTGCTAGTATTTATGATCTATTCTGTCAAGACCATGTCATTCAATTAAAAAAATTAATTTGGGCCATTTTACTTTTTAATTGGGAAGATTTGATATGCACAGTAAACTAAAAGCTCCATTGTTTAGTTCTATATAATTTCAACCTATCAACAAATTATTTGGCCAAGATATGTTTAAAGATACTCAAAATATAGATGTTGTAGATTCCTTTACAATTTTCCACAAAACTTGTTCAGCTAAATCCGAGTCAGTTTGAGAAAGATATGACCAAAATACTAACCTTTGATAAATCTGTTCAGGTTGTGTGCTTTGTTTTTTTTTTTTTAATTCATCAAACTTCTTTACTTGTAAGTATAATCAGAATATGAACTTAGTGAGCTAAACAAGGCACGAATGAGCACAAAAGAGTAAGTATGAAGGAACAAATATCTTTGTCACTAATCATCTCTTGTTGAGCATGCAAGGAACTAATATTTTACGTGTTAATTACACACTACTTTGAAGCCTTCTTTCATTTATGTTCCCTATCAAAGACTTCCTCAATAATCATCATCTAAATTATTGATTTGTGCAATACCTCAAAAGCTTTTTTCACCTCAGGCAACGATGGGCTCATTTGTTGAAGGATCGTATACTTTCGAAACAAAGGAGGTCTCAATGCTTGCACCCCAGGGTCGAATAAATGAAGAATTGTTCAAAATAGATTCCTACAAAAGAATTTATACTATCAAGTATGGTCCCTTTACCCTGGGCGACATCAAATGGGAGATCCGCCTATTACCGTATGGAGAAGATTTGCACTATTATCTCAGTTTGTTAGATGATGCAGTGGTAGTAAAGAAGATTGGCTACATATCCTTGCTGCAGGATCACAGTAGCAATGGTGATTGGAAGATCGACACTTGGATAAATTTGAACGAAGAGATGGGTTTCGAAGTAGATCCCTTAGCCAAGGAATTGGGCCTCCCCATGGCGGTATGGTTAACAACGTTTGACAAATCGGAGCAAGAGAAATATTGTAAAGATGATTGCTTCTTGATTAAATTCGTATTATGGGTCATTGCTGATGATTCCAGGAAGTCGCCGGAAAATGCTGTGCGCCTTCGACAGCCTCATCAACCCGAGTTCATATCACCAAATCTTTCTGTGCCTTCGACAGCCTCATCAACCCACCTGGGAACTGGTGATTTTGCAGATATTATTTTTCTTGTGAAAAAAGACACATTTGCTGCCCATAGGTGTGTGCTTGCGGCTCGTTCATCTGTTTTCCGATCAGAACTTCTCGCCCTACAAAAGGATATTAATATGAGCATGAAGAGTTTATGTGTATCCGTACGGTACAATATTGATGGACTCACATTTAAACACTTGCTCCATTTCATTTATACCGATACCTTGCCGCCTGACTTTGAGGAGGTTACCCCACCCGAGAGATACCACCACATGTTTGTCGCAGCGCATTGTTTTAAAATTGAAGGGCTCGAGTTAATATGCGAGAAGAAGCTTACCAAGGTGGTTGCCAACGCCATGATAACCGCAATAGATCTCTCGGAGTATCATGGGTGTGGTCTGCTCAAAATTGTTCAGCATGATTGAAATAATTGCTTCAACTGTTCTGGGTACAAAAGAAGTCGACCACCTATGTCTATGTTAGCAGTAGTTGTACCACCGAGAGGTATGTCGGAGAGGAGTCCAAGTAATAAAAGGGATTAAAGTATTTAAGAAATAGAGAATGAATATTGTATTAATCTTAACTGTATCAATTACAATTATAATGAAGTTCATTTACAGATTATATTGTAGTTTATTCCTAAACATCTCCAATTAATCATCTCCTACGTACCACTCTTGTATTCCTAATTATTTCCCTCATTGTATACCCACTTATATCTCTAATAGGGATCGGAGTTTATCCAGTTTTTTTTTTTTTTTTTTCAAAGGTTTTGTTGTATCATATCAATGCATGTGTAAAAAATTATGGCATTTCAACTTTGGTATGACTGTCATCTTGAGCTTGTAAAAATGTATATTCATGTGGATAATTTCTAGGCATTGATTTTTTAACTTACTGATTCATATAAAAGAAAAATCAAAATTTGATAATTTTTTATGGACTCATAGAGAAAATAACATAGATCACATCTAACGCTTTTATTTTGACGTTTAAGTTTTAAACTTTGAGTGATTTAAGTTTTTAAAAATGGAGGCATGATGGAGGCATTTGAACCCTCCTCTATATATATATATATATATATTCTCTAGAAATCTAATATGATATTTATTTCTTGTCAAAGAAAGGAATGGAGTGTAGAGGTTAAAATGCAACAATTTGATTCAGTTTATCAGTTTTTTCACTACCTGAATTGGACTGTTTAAAAAATTTATGTAATCTATACTCTGGTTTAAAAATAATCGTTATAAATTAAACAAAAATAAAAGCCAGCAGAGTTAGCCTGCTTGGCCCAATTGGGCTTTCCATCAAACAGCCAATTGATACACTGGGAATTTTTTTGGTTTAATTAAAATTAGTATGTGAGAATTCTAGTTGAAAAAATAAAAATAATATATTGAGTAATTATACAAATATTTGTTAAAGTATATCTTGTTTTGTATTTGGTACGAAACAAATTATATTGTAAGATGAAAATCCATGTTTGAATCTAGGTCATGATAATGTCCAATATAAGGATGTAAGTATGAATTTGCAATTAATTAACAATGACAGATATGTTGATGCTAATATTAATTATAATGATACTTAATATTTGAGATAGATGTTAATTTGTGGTTTTGACAATTGCGCAATGTATTTGCTAATTTGAACCAAGATGAATTGTTCAGGCCCAATTATTTCAATTGATGGGTTACAGATTCAAGGCCCAAATATTAGCAGGCCTAAGTCCAACAATCCAAATTTAGCAACATACATAGATACAGCAAACGACAGCTTATTGTGGGGTACATGAGATGATCAGTACATTGCAGGCACACTGTCATAGTGCCTATATAAAAATTGTACAATGTACACCTTAAATACCTAGTTGTTACTCTCTCTCTTTCTCTCTTTGAAATCTCCGCAGCTGTGAAGTTGTGAACCGGACTCGAACTCCCGTTCTTTGGATGGCCACAGTCCTAGAACTTTTTTTCTAGCCAACTGTACTCTCTCTCTCTCCCTCTAAGTGTAAACACAACATTGGTTGGGTTTAGCTTAGGGGAACAGAAACCATTGATGGCTATGGTGGCAACACAGTGCATATATGCAGTAATGAATCTGGTATCAAAAGAGGCATTCAACCGCAGTTTCAGCACAATGATTTTTGTGGTGTACAGACAAAGCATTGCTACTCTTTTTTCTAATCCCTTTTACCCTCCTTGCAAAGCGGTACGTACTCTATATAGTATATAGTTTCTCTTTAGTCACCTTTTAGATAGCACTGACACAACAATTTCATACAAAGAGGAATAACTCGTTAATTTCCTACTAGTCATAGTTTGACTTTTGAATTTATTACTTGATCAGGGCACAACAATGGAGAACATATTATTTTTTCACTTATGTTTATTTAGTTTTTTTTTATTTTTTTCTGGACTCAAAACATGTATAACCAATGTCTGGGTGACATATGCAATACCATCATTGAAAACCAGGGTCAATTTAAATACAGAGAGCGTAGTAGAGTCCATATTGATGGATTGATCATGCTGCTATTTGCAAAGTTAGAAGAGTCATAGAAACTCTGCCTGTATAGTTTCTACACAGTTTGTCCCAAGCTAGGAAAAAGGAGGGTGGTTCGTGATAGGCTAGGCCAGTCAGCAGTAAAAGAGCAATCTCTTTATGGAAATAAAACCCTCACGAATGGGAGACCTCCTGGGAAGTCCCTGTGTTGTTGATTCCGGTTGGGTTTCATTTCTAGCCTACCCAAACTTGATTGGGAATAAAGGCTTTGAACAAGAAGAAAAAAGAATCATAGAGGATAGATTGCTAGATATTTCCAAAATTTAGTAGCTATATATATATTTTTTCGAGGAGGAGGGTTCAAATACACCATCATTTTTCTACTTCAATATGCTCCACATAGATTACATCATTTTTCTCCATTTTCAAAGTCCAAACAGTCCATCCGAACTACTCACCATGATCTTCATAATAAAATATGTTTGGAGATCAAATTTTATATTTTTTAGAATTTGTATACTATTTTTTAAGATAGATACAAAATCACCTTTTTAAGGAGATTCATGACCATCCGATAAAGTCATATTGTACCTATCTAAAATGATAGTAACAAAAATTCTAAAAAATATAAAACTTGGTCTCCAATTATATTTTATTATGAAGATCATGCTGAGCGGTTTGGATCGACTGTTCAGTCTTTAAAAATGGAGATAAAGGGCATGGTGCATATTGGAGCACCAAAATGATGGTGCATTTGAACCCTCCTCATATAAAAATAGTCATTATCAATTATCTTGTGTTGATCTGAATTAATTTTAAAGGTTTAAGCATCTCAGTTAACTTGAAACCTTTCAAATTTACAAGGGCAGGGTTTCTGACATGTCTCTCAATTTTAAAGGCTTTGGATTGGTTTTCCTTGAATCTTTAACTGGGTATGTATGAAATTACTTGAAATTCAATTAAGCTGGATTTTTTTTTTAATGTTCAGCTGGAAATTTGTTATATTGATTTGTATTAATTTTTTTACCTTTCCAATGTCTTATATTATATATAAATACTCAACAGTATAACCATGAATCAGTCATTGTATTATCAGGGGATACATTTGGGTTCTCCATCAATGGCAGCAGCTATGGCCAACCTAATTCCAGCAATTACTTTTGTAATGGCTGCTTCTATTGGGTATGTATTATATATATACTCTTTTAAACTTTTAATCTTAGCTTATATGTGACTTGATCAAAAATATTGTGAAGGATCTGAACTATGAAGTGAACAATTATTTAAATCCATTATTTTACAATTTACAGATTAGAGACAGTGAAACTAAGAAGTTTAAGAAGCTGGGCTAAGATACTTGCCACCATGATTTGTGTAGGAGGAGCAATGACAATGGCCTTCTTCAAAGGTCCAAAGCTTTTAAACATGTCTTTCCAAAATTTAATGGCAGATCGTCACACGAATATCGACAAATGGGTTATTGATGGCCTCTATCTCATGGGAGCAAGCAGTTTCTGGTCTTTATGGCTTAATTACAAGGTAACTTTAATTAAAGGTAAGATAATACCAAATTGTGAATAAAAATAATAAATTAAAAGAGAGTTTTGTGTACTCTGTGTTACTAAATTCCAGATCTTGATTAAAAGATTATTTAAACTAGCTATATAATAGATATTGTTGCAAATAATTTCTTTACTGTAAGAGTTATTCCGATGAAATATGATAATATTAGTCTTTTCATTTCTTTGTAGGTCCCCATTTGCAAATCGTACTCTGACCCGTTATCACTCTCGGCATGGACATGCTTAATGTCAGCCCTACAAGCAGCCGCCGCAACATTTTACGTTCATCCATATTTGAGAATTTGGCGCTTCACTTCTTTGAGTGACCTCTTTGCTTGCATATATGCAGTACCTAACTTGACTCCTTTGCCTTCTTTTAAGATCTCTTAGCTATTTATGAGGAACTATATTGATACAGTTGATCAATTTTATGGTTTACAGGGTTCCTTTGGATCTGCTGTGACCTTCTATCTGCAATCGTGGTGCATATCGGTTAGAGGGCCTTTGTATTCTGCCATGTTTAGCCTGCTCTCGACTATAATTACTATAGTTCTTTCTTCTATTATACTTCATGAAGAGTTCCACATTGGAAGGTAATTGTTCATTTTTGTAAGAGAGAGATGTAAGGAAATAACTTAGTATTGCAATTTTAGTTTGAGATTTACATGTATCTCTATTTATAGAAGAAATTTAAAAACTAGCCGTTGTACTATTAATTACAACTACCAAGTACTAACCACTATCTCCTAACGTATTAATTACAGGACACTACTCCCTAAAGTAGCCATTACAATTCAAAAATCATAACTAGCTGTTATTTTTAAAAGTAATTGTGTTCAAAATCATTCACAAAATTCATAGTCAGGATAGTTTTACTATAATAAATCATCATCGAGGAACTTGAATAAAGCCATAAATATAAGTAAATCAATGTCATATGAATAAATAATAAAGGAAAACAAAGAATTGGAACGGAAAAGGTTTACTATTAGTTGTGTAGATTCTAATAACTCTATTTCCTTTTTATTCTAAAAGTTGACACAAATTATTTGTGCTAATTTCTTCTACAGCTTTGTTGGTGCTACTGCCATTATAGGAGGGCTACATGTTGTGTTATGGGGTAAAGCTGAGGATTTGAAGAGAATGGAAGAAGAAAGAAATTTAAATTATAAAAGGAGTTCCATCTCAGTAGGCATTGAATCTCAAAATTGGGAAACTGATATCCAACAAGCCCTTCTGACAAACAAGTAAGACTTAGAGAAATAGAATAATGTTTCAATTTTTTGTTAGCTATATATGATCTTTTTTATCAAAGACTATGTCATTTAATAACAAAATTTAATGTCTGCTATTTTATCTTTCAATTGGGAAGATCTGATATGCACAGTAAACTAAAAGTTCCATTGTTTAGATCATGGATCTACATATTTCCAGTTTGACTACCAAAATTAAGTAATTAATCTCTTGCTCAACATCTTAACTATATTGACACTATCTGAACAAATTTGAACACAGAAATCATTCAAATATGTACAAAAAAATTCTGTAATCTATACTCTGCTTTAAAAATAATTGTTATAAATTTAACAAAAATAAAAGCCTGCCCAGTTAGCCTGCTTGGCCCAATTGGGCTTTCCATCAAACACCCACACCCAAACGGCACTTGCATAAGGACATTACAATTGAGGGCCCCATTGTTAAAATTCTTACTTTCAAATTACTCTAGTATATATTATAGTATTTCTGTTAATTCAATTTTTTTAAATATAAGGCTCAACTGATTTGAGCCACAGTTATTTGTTTAAAAAATTTTGTTACACACCTTGTTCGTTGTTTTGAAGTTTTCATCAAAATAACCACTTGTTACACACCTAAAAGTTTTACACATCACAACTTAATTACCTGGCCTCAGTTATTGGGCTTGTCATCAAAATAACCACTTGCACACTGGGAATTTTTTTTCTGTAAGAAAACATAAAATTAAAATATCTGAAAATTGAAATGGAAAAAAAATACAAAAAAGGATGTTATGAGTAAATTATACAAATACTTAAATTATACGAATCTTTCAGGTCCAACAATTTCAATTGATGGGTTACAGATTTTAGGCCCAAAACAAGCCTCAAATCCAAATTTAGCAGCAGCTAGATTTTTACTAGTACGGAACTACGGAATTTTTATGTGCAAACGAAATATTAAATGTATATAAATTTATAAAAACATATGTTTTGACTTTATTGAATAGTAGATAATATGTTGCAATAAATAAACATAATCTGGAAGGAATATTCTCATATCTTACCAGTACGGAACTACGGATAAAAAAAATTATGTGCAAACGAAATATAAAATATATATAAATTTATAAAACATTTGTATGTTTTGACTTTATTGAATAGTATATAACATGTTGTAATAAATAAACATAATCTAGAAGGAATATTCTCATAACTTTGTCACTAAAATCTCATCTCTCAGCTCCGTGCTGAGCACATAATTACACACTCTTTTGAAGCCCTCTTTCATTTCTGTTCCCTATCAATCATGATCCAAATTCTTAATTTGTGGAATACCTCAAAAACCTTTTTCACCTCAACGAAGATGATAAGCAGCGTAGGGATTTTGGGAAAATATTACTATCTGGTTTAGATATTACGGTAGCATGTAAGTTAAGATGGTTTCATGCTTAAATGAAACGGGCTGTTAAGCCTTTTATAAAAAAACAAAATCAGAATCTTATTATAATTTTTTTTTTTTTTTTTGAAGGTTGTCGACAATTGTCGGCAACAAATATCAGAATCTTATTATAATTAGTTGGTGGACATGTGTACATTAGTGAATTTCAAAGGAAAATCAATAATGTTTTATTTTTGTATTGCTGAATTGTGCAATGGCTACTGCGCTAATTGGCCGTCCAACGGAATGGAAAAAGGATTTACTGTAATAATATGATTCTCATGCATTTATGTGCCAAACTACTGCCTACAGAGCTAAGATTGTATACTTGCTAGGAAGAAAATAACCAAGACCCACTACCATCAATTTATGATGTTAGATTTTTTTACTATATAATTTCAACCTATCAACAAATTATTTGGCCAAGATATGTTTAAAGATACTCAAATTATTTGTTCAGCTAAATCCGAGTCAGTTTGAGAAAGATATGACGAAAATACTAACCTTTGATAAATCTGTTCAGGTTGTGTGATTTGTTTTTTTTTTTTTTTTTTAATTCATCAAACTTCTTTACTTGTAACTAAAATCAGAATATGAACTTAGTGAGCTAAACAAGGCACAAATAAGCACGAAAGAGTAAGTATAAAGGAACAAATATCTTGGTCACTAATCATCTCTTGCTGAGCATGCAAGGAACTAATATTTTACGTCTTAATTAAACACAACTTTGAAGCCTTCTTTCATTTATGTTCCCTATCAAAGACTTCCTCAATAATCATTATCCAAATTCTTTATTTGTACAATACCTCAAAAGCTTTTTTCATCTCAGGCAGTGATGGGCTCATTTGCTGAAGGATTGTATACTTTCGAAACAAAGGAGGGTTCAAAGCTTGCTCCCCAGGGTCGAATAAATGAAGAATTGGGCAAAATAAAATCCTACGAAAGAATGTGTACTATCAAGTATGGTCCCTTTACCCTGGGCGACATCAAATGGGAGATCTGCCTATTTCCGTATGGAGAATTTTTGTTCTATTTTCTCTGTTTGTTAGATGATGCAGTGGTAGTCAAGAAGTTTGGCTACATATACTTGGTGCAGGATCACAGTAGAAATAGTGATTGGAAGATCCACAGTTGTTTAAAATTGAACGAAGAGAAGGATTTCGTAGTAAACACCTATGCCGAGGGATTGGGCCTCAAATCCCCGGTACTGTTAACAATCTTTACAAAATCAGAGCAAGAGAAATATTCTAAAAATGATTACTTCTTGAATAAATTCGTATTATGGGTCATTGCTGATGATTCCAGGAAGGCGCTGGCAAATGCTGTGCACCTTGGACAGCCTCATCAACCCGAGTTCATATCACCAAATCTTTCTGTGCCTTCGACAGCCTCATCAACCCTCCTGGCAACTGGGGATTTTACAGATATTATTTTTCTTGTGAAGAAAAGACACATTTACTGCCCATAGGTGTGTGCTTGCGGCTCGTTCATCTGTTTTCCGATCAGAACTTCTTGCCCTACAAAAGGATATTGATATGAGCATGAATAGTTTATGTGTATCCATACGGAACATTGATGGACTCACATTTAAACACTTGCTCCATTTCATTTATACTGATACCTTGCCGCCTGACTTCGAGGAGGTTACCCCACCAGAGAGGTACCACCGCATGTTTGTCACAGCGCATCATTTTAAAATTGAAGGGCTCAAGTTAATATGTGAGAAGAAGCTTACCAAGGTGGTTGCCGACGCCATGATTACTGCAATAGATCTCTCGGAGTATCATGAGCTCGGTCTGCTCAAAATTGTTCAGCATGATTGAAATAATTGCTTCAACTGTTCTGGGTATAAAAGAAGTCGACCACCTATGTCTATGTTAGCAGTAGTTGTACCACCGACAAGTATGTTGGAGAGGAGTCCGTAATAAAAGGGGTTAAAGGACTTTAAGAAATAGAGAATGAACATTGTATTAATCAAGTGTATCAATTACAATACAGATCTACAATTGTATTCTTGTTTGGAAGAAGATCACCAAAATCTACTACACACACACACACACGCTGTTTGTAGATAATTTTCTATACCTTGCAACTTCCATACAGGACGGAACTTAAATGAACCAGAAAATAATTGAAACTAATTAATGGTGTATTTTAGTATTTATCAATAATTCAATTTGAACTCTGCTATAGCAGATATGAATCAAAGCTTGAGCGCACATAGGGGAGCTTGAAAAATCAAAGGGGTTTATATATTGTGGCTCCAAATTTACAAATATAAAATTAGGAATCGTTCAGGCCCAACTATTTTAATTTATGTGTTACGGATCTAGGCCCAAATACAAGCAGGCCTAAGGCCTCAAATCCAAATTTGGCAGCAACTAGATTTTCATTAGTACGTATGGTCCGTACGGAATTGATGTGCAAAAGAAAAAAAAATGTAAATTTATCCAAACATCAGTATGTTTGACTTTACTGAATGGTAGATAACATGCAGCAATTAATAAACATAATGTGGAAGGAATATTCTCAAATCATTGTCACCATATCTCATGTCTTAGCTGCGTGCTGAGCACATAGAGAAATAGTCTTTTCCCTTTTAATTATCCCCTAAATTGAAGCCCTCTTTCATTTCTGTTCCCTATCAATCACCCTTCAAATTCTTAATCTGTGCAATGGGTTCGCGGCTTGCACTGCTGAGCACAATGGGTTCATTTGCTGAAGGAGTGTTTACAGTTGAAACAAAGGAGGTTTCGCGGCTTGCACTGCTGGGCTGAATAAACAAAGAATTGTTATCAGTGGCCTTTGTTTCACGGGATCAAGCAGCATCTGGTCTTTATGGCTTATATTACAGGTAACTTTCATTAAAGGTTACAACAATATTAAACTGTGAATACAAAGAATAAATAAAAAGGAAGTTTTGTGTACTCATGTTACTAAATTCCAAATCTTGTTGTATTTCACTTGCTTATATACTTGATTGTTGCAAATAATTTCTTCATTCTAAGAGTGGTTCCAATGAAATATAATAATTTTGGTCTTTCCATTTCTTTGTAGGTTCCCATTTGCAAATCAATGACAAATCAAAAAATAATAAGAAAAAAAAAGTAAGGAACTGGAATGAGAAAGGTTTACTCGCAGCCGATGAACACTTATACTGGTTATTACAATTTATCACAGATATCTACTATTCATATTGTAACTTCTAATAACTCTCTTTATTTCTTTTGCTTCTAAGAGTTGACACAAATTATTTGTGCTAATTTCTTCTCCAGTTTTGTTGGTGCTACTGCCATTATTTGAGGACTGTATGTATTGTTATGGGGTAAGGTAGAGGATTTGAAGAGAATGAAAGAACAGAGAGTTATAGATTATAAAAAGATTTCCACCTCAATAGACACTGAATCTCAAAATTGTGAAGCTGATATTGAACAACCCCTTCTGACAAACAAGTCAGAGTTGGAAAAATAGAAGATTAATGTGTCAATTTTTTGTTAGTATTTATGATATTTTTTATTAAGACCATGTTCTTCAATGAAAATATTAATTTCGTCCATTTTTTTATATTTCAATTGGGAAGATTTTGTTTAGCTCATGGATATACATAACTGCAATATGACTACCAAAATTAAGTAATGAATCTTTAAACAAAATTGAACACAGAAATCATTCAAATTTGTATAAAAAATTTCTGTAATGTATACTCTGTTTTAAAAATAATCCAAAAATAAAATGCCAGCCCAGTTAGCCTGCTTGGCCCAATTGGGTTTCAATCAAACAACCAACTGATACACTGGGAAGTTTTTTGGTTTAAAAATAAAATAAAATTAGTATCTGAGAATTTAATTTGGAAAAATAAAAAAAATATATTGAGTAAATTATACAGATATTTGTTGAGTATATCTAGTTTTGTATTTGGTACAAAATCAATTCTACTGCTAAAACAATTGAAAAATAAGATGATAATGTCCAATACGATGTATGTAAGTATGGATTTTCCATTAATTAACAATGACAGATATGTTGGTGTTAATATTTATTAAAATGATATTTAATATTTGAGATTGATGTTAATTTGTGGTATTGACAATTGCGCAATGCATTTGCTAATTTGGACCAAGATGAATTGTCCAGGCCCAATTATTTCAATTGATGGGTTAGGCCCAAATATTGTCAGACTACAGCAAGCGACAGCTTATTGTGGGTTCCACGAGATGATGAGTACATTGCAAGCACATTATAATAGTGCCTATATAAAAAATGTACAATGTACACCTTAAATCCTATCTCTCCCCCTCCATCTCTCTCTCTCTGTTTTTTTTTTTTTTTTTTTTTTTTTTTGAGAAAACTTGACAGAGGCTGTCAAGTACCCCTCTCTCTCTTTCTTTCTAAGTGTGGTCTCCATGAGATGATGATCACTTGATCAGTACATTAATTGCATGAACACTGTAATAGTGGAATTCACATCCCTCAGGTTACCTTACTGAGTACAATTGAACCGGACGGTAGGAAATTAGAATTTTTAACTTGGCACGAATCTCAAAGCACAATTAATACTGCCACCTACATCATCCTTAGCAGGCACCAGCTGAAATTAAATCTGGGCTGTCCATTTCAATTGTGTTGAGTCAGGTACCTGGGAGGATACGGACCCGTAATAGTGCCTCTATAAAAAATGTACAATATACACCTTAAATCCTTGTTGTAATGCACATTGTCTCTCTCTCTCTCTCTCTCTCTCTCTCTCTCTCTCTCTGTCTTGAAAGCTTCTCTCCCTCTCTAAGTGGAAACCCAACAATGATTGGGTTTAGCCTAGAGGAACAGAAACCATTGATGGCTATGGTGGCAACACAGTGCATATATGCAGTAATGAATATGGTGTCGAAAGCGGCATTCAACTGCAGTTTCAGCACAATGGATTTTGTGGTGTACAGACAAAGCATTGCTACTCTTTTTCTACTCCCTTTCACACTCCTTGAAAAGCGGTACGTACTGTATATACTATATAGTTTTTCTATAACCACCTTTTATATAGCACTGCCACAACAATTTCATACAAAGTGGAATAACTTAAGTAAAATTAGGATTTTTAACTTAAAGTCCCTAACTTTTAATTCATACTATAAAGTATGAACAGATCCGACATTATTCAAACCAACCTAAATTGGAATTGCCTTAGAATTGCCTTAGCTTGTACAATTGTACTGCATACGTCTGTGTTTGACACAATCACACAACATCGATACTTATAAAATTTGAACTTAAAATGACATGTCGTGTCATGATATACACTCATGTCGTATATCAGTTCGATAGTAGCGTTGGTTTTAATGAGCAGCATCCATGGAAATCCAATCGATCTGAAATAGCATGAAAACAAATTGTCTATTACTTGGTACTATTCCTAGTTAATTTCCTACTGGTCATAGTTTGAATTTTGAATTTTGAATTTTGAATTTATTACTTGATCATGAAGGCACAACAATGGAGAACATTTTTTTTTTTTTTCTGGCCTCAAAACATGTATGACCAATGTCTGGGTGACATATGTAACACCATCATTGAAAACCAGAATCAATTTAAATAAAAGAACATAGTAGAGTCCATATTGATGGATTGGTCATGCTGCTATTTCCAAAGTTAAAAAAAGAGTCATAGAGGGTAGATTGCTAGATGATTCCAAAATTTAGTAGCTATATATATAAACATAGTCATTATCAATTATCATGTGTTTATCTGAATTAATTTTAAATGTTTAAGCGTCTCGGTTAACTTGAAACCTTTCAAATTTACAGGGGCAGGGTTTCTGATATGTCTCTCAATTTTAAAAGCTTTGGATTGGTTTTCCTTGCATCTTTAACTGGGTATGTATGAAATTACTTAAAATTCAATTAAGCTGGAAATTTGTCATATTGATTTATATTAATTTTTTTATTTTTCCAATGTCTTATATAAATACTAAACAGTGTCACCATGAATTAGACATTGTATTATCAAGGGATACATTTGGGCTCTCCATCAATGGCTGCAGATATGGCCAACCTAATTCCAGCAATTACTTTTGTAATGGTTGCTTCTATTGGGTATGTATTATATATACTCTTTTAAACTTTTAAGAGTAAGGCTACGGTGCTATGGCTCAATATTCGAGTTTTCAAAATCCTAACGGTCGATCCGAACTGGTCATCTTGTTCTCCATATTAATATGTGTTTGGAAACTAAATTTTACATTTTTTTTAAATTGTTTACTATTTTTTTAGATAGGTAGAAAATCACTTGATCTAAAAAATTCTACACCATTCAGATATTTGATTTTCTATCTATCTAAAGAAATAGTAAAAATTTCGAAAAAATGTAAAATTTGATCTCCAAACACATATTAATATGGAGAACAAGATGAATGGTTCGGATCGACCGTTAGGATTTTGAAAACTTGAATATTGAGCCTTAGCACCATAGTCCTCTATGCAACCTATAGCACCGTAGCCTTACTCAACTTTTAATCTTAGCTAATTATATGTGACTTGATAAAAATTGTTGTGAAGGATATAAAGTTAACAATTATTTAAATCCATAATTTTACAATTTACAGATTAGAGACAATGAAATTAAGAAGCTTAAGAAGCTGGGCTAAGATACTTGGCACCATGATTTGTGTAGGAGGAGCAATGATAATGGCCTTCTTCAAAGGTCCAAAGCTTTTAAACATGTCTTTCCAAAATTTAATGGTGGATCTTCACATGAATCTCGACAAATGGGTTATTTGTGGCCTCTATCTCATGGGAGCAAGCAGTTTCTTGTCTTTATGGCTTATATTACAGGTAACTTTAATTGAAATGTAAAATAATATCAAATTGTGAATAAAAAGAATAAATTAAAAGAGAGTACAAAGAGAGTTTTGTGTACTGTGTTACTAAATTCCAGACCTTGATTAAAAGATTATTTATACTATCCAGATCTTTCTATATTTCACATGCATATATATATACTAGATATTGTTGCAAATAATTTCTTTGTAGGTCCCCATTTGCAAATCTTACACTGACCTGTTATCACTCTCGGCATGGACATGCTTGATGTCAGCCCTACAAGCAGCCTGTCACATCCTAACAACAAGAGTGACAACCCACCGTGCTCAACCGCGTAAGGCGATTCAATCCTCAAATACAAGCATGTATGTATATATATACACATACATTCCCAATGACAAGATATATATAAAAGCCACAATAAATGAAGGAACTTTCTAAAGTTCTATACATGTGACAAACAAATAAAAAAATAAACCTGTTATGGTGTAATAATGTACAAATGAAATACCATAGCAGATTTATTGGATATAAACAATTAACCTTTATTATGGAAAATCTCGCAAATCTTATAGTTCTACACCTCGTTTCCGAATTTCGTGTTTTGTACCTGGAACCCACAAAGTGGAATGGTTAGAGATTGAAATCCCGCAGTGTGGTATTCAATTCCAATCAAGTTATCCTCAGATCTAATCAACTGAAACTGAAACAACACCAAGCACCACAAAAATATAGAGCACACAATAATCTAAGAGTCAAATAACTAGCTACAACCTAAACAAGTCAAACATCATAAACCAAAGTTAATTATTTATGAAAAACTCAAGTACCTCAAGAAAAATCCGAAAGGTAGAAAAGTACCACGGAACCAAATAAACAAGCTAAATAAACCATTTATAAACTATAACAATCAATCATAAATATAAGTTTATAATATGCAATTCTCTCATCAAATGCAAGTTTGTTCCCATTTTACTTATGCACACTCATTGCCTAACCATGTTTACTGCAAACTCAATGTCTAATCATGCTTTATTCATAATTTATTTAGCCAATTGCACACAAGCCTTGACCACAATTAATAACAACTAGCTAACATACAATCAAGTTTACTTAATGCAATGTTCATATTATAAAACAAGTGCTCAAATGTTCTAGTGTAACAATATAAGAATTCATTTCAATTCACTTAGGAGTTCTCATTTTGTAATTCATGATTCATACGATAATTATTCAAGGTTGGGTAATACCAGAGTATGATGGGTAAACCACACGGAGCGCTCCATGCCTCGATCATGCGCTATAGGTGGAAGCGCCTACATGACCTGATCACATACTACAGGTGGAAGCGCCCACGTGATCAACTGAAATTCACAACTGGTTTTTAAATCACGTGCTACACGTGGAAGCGCCTACATGACTTCGATTATGTGCTACCTAAATAATGGCGCCTACATGACTATTAGGTTTCAACTAGACACTACCACGCAGTAGCATCTATAGGACTTCGATCATGTGCTATAGGTGGAAGGGCCTACATGATCGTCAGGTTTCAGGTCAAACATAAGCTACCTCAAAGTAGCATATACAAGACTCGATCATGCGCTATCCCGAAGTTGGTGCCTACATGATCCAACCACGCGCTATCTGGCAATTGGTGCCTACGTGATCAACAGGTTCAGGTTCAATACTCAAGCATGTGCTATTGGGAATTGGCGCCTACATTCTTATGGTCTTGCGCTACCCGAAAATAATTGGCGCCTGCATAATCATCATATTTCAGAATTAAGATTCGAGCATGCGCTATAGGTGGAAGCACCTACATGCTCGAAGGTTACCCATACATACCGTTTTGGCCTACAACTCATCAAAGATGTTACTTTAAAAATTCTGTAAATTCCCACAAATTTCATTTACGGCAATCTCATATTTAAACATTTCACTTCAATCATGCCAAACCCATTTTTATTCAAGATCCTTTTAAATCAAACTCCTATTTTGGCCCAATCGCTTCCTATTATATCATAACATAGACTTATAATATATATTCATGCATAATCTATTTGCAACCAAATAATAATTCTAAATTTAGCTACCAATTTGTAAATTTCAGCACCATTCAAGAACTTAATTATGACTAATTAACAATCAAACAAATAAGCAAGCAACAACAACAACCAATGAATTGACAAGAAAACAACAACAATAAAATTAGTTCGAGGAATTTGAGAATAACTCGGAATCAGCACCTTAGCAATGTTGAGACGAAGTCATCAGCATATTGTTGCAGCATTTGTGCATCATACAACCCTACTTGATCCAATCGTGCAAAGTTCATGCCAGATTAATTTTCCACTAGACTCCCGAGAGAGAGAGAGAGCAAGCAATATCTCGACAAGGTCCTGCAACTAATCATCCCACTGCTCCATCTTGCTCAATTCTGAACGTCCACTGCATGTTGAACTCTCAAAGCTAGTCACAATGGCAACTTCTACCTTCTACTCCTCTATTGTTCCTTCTTGCATAGGTGTCGGCACCGGTCACCACATTATTTCTCTCCTCTATCTCCTTTATTTTTCTTTTGTCCTTTATCGGTTTCTTTTTCTATATAATTTCTGATATCTCCAAGAATGGAGGGCGATACAGGCAAAGGACCAAAAGGAATAGAATCTGGAGATGCATATGATGGACACGTGTGAGAAATTATATTTGTTTAGATGAGTGGTAAATTGTAATTCAATGAATTAAAAGAAAAGAATCTGACGGGTGTCTACATGTCATTATTTTAGGATATTAGAAGTTGTCACTTATTCTTATTTTATTAGTTGGCTAATTTGCACAAGGCCCCTCTTTATTTTTGAAATAGAACTTAGAAATTTTAAATTCTATGTTTTTCATTAATTAACCTATGTTACAAATAAATTTTGAAATATTCTAATAGAGCAAGTATATGACCTTATAAGCAAATATATTTCATGTACTTAATTAAATTATTTTACTCAACTTACTAGTACAACTATGATAGGCACGTATGATATATTCTGAACTTTTGTTTTAGCATTTCATATGTATTTGTAGTCCATTAATTACTAATTTTAAAAATACACAGGTTCATAAATCTTAAAAATCCATATCGCTATTTTTAAACACACTTTACTTAATTGAGATAATTTCCAAGTATTTGAAAACTAGGATGTTGCACAGCCGCTGCAACATTTTACGTTCATCCTGATTTGAGGATTTGGCACATCACTTCTTTGAGTGACCTCTTTGCTTGCATATGTGCAGTACGTACCTATCTTGACTCCTTTGCCTTCTTTTAAGATCTCTTAGCTAATTAAGAGGAACATATTGATACAGTTGATTAATCCATGATTTACAGGGTTTCTTTGGATCTGCTGTGACCTTCTATCTGTAATCGTGGTGCATATCTCTAAACCTTTGTATTCAGCCATGTTTAGCCCGCTCTCGACTATAATTACTACAGTTCTTTCTTCTATTATACTTCACGAAGAGCTCCACATTGGAAGGTAATTGTGTTCAAAACATTCACAAAATTCATAGTCAGGATAGTTTTACCATTATAAATCCTCATCAAGGAACTTGAATAAAACCATAAATATAAGTAAATCAATGGCATGTTAATAAATAATAAAGGAAAAAAAAAAAAAAAAGGAATTGGAACTGAAACGGTTCACTATTAGTAGTGTAGATTCTGATAACTCTATTTCATTTTTATTCTAAAAGTTGACACAAATTATTTCTACTAATTTCTTCTACAGCTTTGTTGGTGCTACGGCTATTATTGGAGGATTGTATGTAGTGCTATGGGGTGAAGGAGAAGATTTGAAGAGAATGGAAGAACAGAGAAATTTAGATTTTAAAAAGATTTCCATCTCAATAGACACTGAATCTCAAAATTGGGAAAGTGATATCCAGCAACACCTCTTGACAAACAAGTCAGAGTTGGAATGAAGATTAATGTGTCAATTTTTTGCTAGTATTTATGATCTTTTTTGTCAAGACATGTCATTCAATGAAACAATTAATTTGGGCCATTTTACTTTTTAATTGGGAAGATCTGATATGCACAGTAAACTAAAAGTTCCAGTTTGACTACCAAAATTAAGTAATTAACCTCTTGCTCAACATCATAACTACAATAACACTGTATAAGCAAATTAAACACAAAAAATAATTCAAATATGACTCTGGCTTGATATTATCATCCTAACTTTGACAGTAACATTTTTATCGTTGAAATCCCTAACCTAAACAAGATTTTTAGGTCAAATTCCTACCAAAACCCTAGACATTTTTACTATATAATTTCAACTTATCAACAAGTTATTTGTCCAAGATATGTTTAAAGATACTCAAAATAAAGATGTTGTAGATTCCTTAACAATTTTCCACAAATTTTTTGTTTAGCTAAATCCGAGTCAGTTTGAGAAAGATATGACCAAAATACTAACCTTTGATAAATCTGTTCAGGTTGTGTGATTTTTTTTTTTTTTTTTTAAAATTCACCAAACTTCTTTACTTGTAACTATAATCAGAATATGAACTTAGTGAGCTAAACAAGGCACGAATTGAATGAGCACAAAAAAGTAAGTATAAAGGAACAAATATCTTTGTCACTAATCATCTCTTGCTGAGCATGCAAGGAACTAATATTTTATGTGTTAATTACACGCTAATTTGAAGCCTTGTTTCATTTATGTTCCCTATCAAAGACTTCCTCAATAATCATCATCCAAATTCTTGATTTGTTCAATACCTCAAAAGTTTTTTTCACCTCAGGCAGCGATCGATGGGCTCATTTGCTGAAGGATTGTATACTTTCGAAACAAAGGAGGTTTCAAAGCTTGCTCCCCAGGGTCAAATAAATGCAGAATTGCTCGATATAGAATCCTACGAAAGAATGTATACTATCAAGTATGGTCCCTTTACCCTGGGCAACATCAAATGGGAGATCCGCCTATTACCGTTCGGAGAATTGTTGGAATATTATCTCTGTTTGTTAGATGATGCAGTGGTAGTCAAGAAGTTTGGCTACATTTCCTTGGTGCAGGATCACAGTAGCAATGGTGATTGGAAGATCCACAGATCGACAAAATTGAATGAAGAGAAGGGTTTCGAAGTACCCTGCTACGCCAAGGGAATGGGCCTCCCCATGGTAGATATAACATACTTTACCAAATCAGAACAACAGAAATATTCTAAAGATGATTGCTTCTTGAATAAATTCGTATTATGAGTCATTGCTGATGATTCCAGGAAGGCGCCGGCAAATGCTGTGCGCCTTGGACAGCCTCATCAACCCGAGTTCATATCACCAAACCTTTCTGTGCCTTCGACAGCCTCATCAACCCTCCTGGTAACTGGTGATTTTGCAGATATTATTTTTCTTGTAAAAAAAGACAAATTTGCTGCCCATAGGTGTGTGCTTGCGGCTCGTTCATCTGTTTTCCGATCAGAACTTCTCGCCCTACAAAAGGATATTAAAATGAGCATGAATAGTTTATGTGTATCCGTACAGCACATTGATGGACTCACATTTAAACACTTGCTCCATTTCATTTATACCGATACCTTGCCACCTGACTTCGAGGAGGTTACCCCACCAGAGAGATACCACCGCATGTTTGTCGCAGCACATCATTTTAAAATTGAAGGGCTCAAGTTAATATGTGAGAAGGAGCTTACCAAGGTGGTTGCCGATGCCATGATAACCGCAATAGATCTCTCGGAGTATCATGAGAGCGGTCAGCTCAAAATTGTTCAGCATGATTGAAATAATTGCCTCAACTGTTCTGGATACAAAAGAAGTCGACCACCTATGTCTATGTAAGCAGTAGTTGTACCACCGACAAGTATGTCAGAGAGGAGTCCAAGTAATAAAAGGGATTAAAAGATTTAAGAAATAGAGAATAAATATTGTTTACAATTATAGTGAAGTTCATTTACAGACTATGTTATAGTTTATTTCTAAACATCTCCAATTAATCATCTTCTACCTACAACTCTTGTATTGCGAATTATTTCTTGTTAGTATAAATTTTCAGAATATTCGGATAGTTAGAAATTAAATTAAATAAATCAAATTGAAATAGAGTTACCCGGATCGTGTACGAAACACTTTCCTTAAGTGTATTCCGTCTCATCGTGCAAGATAGAACCACAACTAAAATAATCCGGGATTGTTGCTCCTTAGGCACGCCATAGAAGCAACTGACGATAACTCTACAATATCCAGCATAGATCAGAATTTGATTAATTGGAATAAAATACAAATGGAGGATCAATCAAAAGAGACTTTATGTGGGAGCTAATCAAAGGTTTCTTATTTGTTTTATTTCTCCGATCTCTTTCAACAGAGAAAGATGTATCATTTATAATATTCAAAACATTAGCAACTTATGCGTTGATTAATTGCCTTAAGAAGAGATTAATAGAGAGATTAATGAGATTCGTGGGTCTTCTGTAACGCCTTTTGATTTAATTATTAAATTAAATATTCTTTTATTTTCTAATATCAATCAAGGAGAACATAATTCATTGAATTTATTGTGCTTCAGTTATTTCTAAGAAATAAATATGAGATTTATTTACTTTAGCCCCTCAAGCTAATTAATATTACAAACGGTAATTTTAACAATTTTGAGTTTTCAAATAAAGTTCCAACAATCCCCCATAAAACTCAAAATTTAAGAATATCAAATGGAAGATTATATAGAAACAAATTGCTGGATATTAGTATTGTGCATCGATGAAGTAGTTTAGAAACTTTGAACTTCATCTAGTATCGATAGCTTTAATTTGGAGGAAACAGAGTGAACTATGTCTTGAACTCATTCCTTTTATCCAAAATTTAACCACCATACACACAACATGGAGCTTCTCATCATGGTATGCGCATTAATGACCTTACGCAAGTCTTGGATTTTCATGAGAGTCTTAAAGGCTTATCCATGCCTCGCACTGCGGCCGTTACAGACACTCTCATATAGGTGAGTTACCTACCAAGGATATGTGTAAATTCATATCCTGCGGAAATTACCGCCTCGGTTCTCATTAAGAGCTAAATTGCTCAACCTGCCATCTACATAGAGCACACTCACCATAGGGATGGGGTTGGAGTCAATGCTCCTTAAAAGTGTGCGCTCTTTTGGTCAACTTATCGGTTTGTTATTACCCATTGGATCTCTTTCAAGGGATCGCCTATCAGAGATTGGGTTGCCACAGCAAGATGACCCATTAGGGCTAACACCCATACCCCTCGATGAAACTTGTATATACAGACTTTAATTGTAGTCCATCATCAACATTTTCATGACAATGAATTATCATTCATTGCTTAAGTTTGTAAGTAATTTATTTTACTTTATTTATTTGTGATTAGTAACATCTTTAAAGGTTTATCAATAAATTTAAATAATTAATCATAGTATCATGCTATATAAATTTAATCACATATATTATTATTCATGTATATTATCATGATATTTTTATTATAGGATGAGTTAAATATTTGAATGAGCATTTAAATTCTCAATAACTACAATATCATCTCATTTAATTATATTTTAAATATAACATTATAATTAAATACATATTAGTCATCATGATTAACTAAATGAAAAACTTATCATTATACATTTTGCTCATTAAATAAAGGACATGTATTTACTATTTATGTATGTTTATATGATATGCATACATATCGAAGAGTTAATATAATATTTCTTCAAATATTTAAATCCCCCACATTTTCAATATGAGATACTAAATAGTATCTTATTAATCATTTTGCTGAAGTGTAAAAATCATTCATCTTAAAATTTCCAAATTAATATAAGTTATCATGATCGGTAACAGAAATCAATCAATAGATTAAATTGATTATTCTAATTGCATGATTTTCTTTATATACCCCCACATTTCATTTTTATTATTTTTATATTCACCAAATAATTCATATCACATAATTAGAATCAGTGCATAAATTGTTGATTATATTTTTCTTTTGTAGAATTTTCTTTTTTTAAACCCCACAAATTTCTTGGTACACCGAACTAATTATTGCTTTGTTTTAATTTCTAGTTATAGTAAAGGTGATAATTTATTCAACCAAAATGAAGAATAATAATGGAAAGGTCATTAATTATTTTTTAATTAATCATAAAGATCAATTGAATCCTCATTACTTATTACTCTCCAATTTTTTTCCGGACATTAAGGAAATAATCAAGACCGTTATAAATATTTCATAATTACATAGGTAATTTCAAGGGCATTTAATTAGGACTTTTCAGTTTGCTTAGTCATAATTATATTACTTAGATTTTTTTTCGTGTTATAAAATATCAGAGTTAATGATCATGATCCAATGATCAAGATTAATATTTTCTTTATTCATTTTTCTCCCCAATACTTAAAGAGATAATCAAGGAGGTTAATCAATGATTTACGATTACAAAATCAATTATAAGATAACTAGTTAGCCTTTCAGTTTTGTTGGCTGTAATAATTAATTATATTATTCAATTATAGTAATTAATTACATCATTCGGTTATATATAAGACTAAGTGATTATGCGGCAATTAAGGGTCAACATTAATGTTATGGTAATTTCTGCCAATGACCCTAGACATTTATTTGTCAGTGACCCCTTCAATTTTCTTTTTATTACAAATAAGTCCATTATTAAATATTTACCATAAATAGTATTCTTTTTTTTTCCTTTTTTTTTTTTAGAAAATTATCTTCTAAATCCAATTACTTGATTTATGAATTATAAATTCAGACTTCGGAATTTTGTTAAGAATTTATATGTTCTTTATTTTCATTTTTATTTTTCTACAAAATTTCAACAATATTCCTTTATTAATATTTTAGATTGTTGAGATCTAATTTGTTTTATTTAGCAGTATGGAATTAAATAACTAGAATCAATAAATTAAAATCCTTCTATCAACCAAATTCACATGGCTTCAATTACTCAGTATGTATATTATTTTCTTTTTTACCGTAAATGAAAAAGAAAAAGGAAACTTTAATCAAAGGGTGTCTTTAATATCAAGAGATTTACATCTAATCAAAATTTCGGTTATAATTAGAATCAAAATAACAAGAACAAATTAAGGGATAGTTTTATATTTTATTCCTTTATAAGAATACTAAACAGAGATAATTATATTCCAGTTATGACTGGAACAGTAAAATTATGATTTTGATAGTTCCTCCATATAGATTATTAGATCTACTGTTTCTAAATTAATATCTATGTAGATTATTAGATCTAGTGTTTCTAAATTAATATATATAATAGTTTGTCTATATAAATCATTAGATCTACTGTTTCTAAATTAATATATGATCAATATTAATTTGGATTTACTGGATATTATGATTCTTTGATCATAACCTCTTTTGAATTACTCTTAAATATTCTAGGCCACATACTATTCTAACTCAAATTAATATTTTTCAATAATATTGCTTTGATTATTTTTGCCAAACATATATTCAGAAAATCAATATCAAAATTAATATAATTACTATCCGAATTACGGATATACGGTTAAGATTGTTGGTAAAAATTTTCAGAATATTCGGATAGTTAGAAATTAAATAAAATAAATCAAATTGAAATAGAGTTACCCAGATCGTGTACGAAACACTTTCCTTAAGTGTATTCCGTCTCATCGTGCAAGATATAACCGCAACTAAGATAATCCGGGGTTGTTGCTCCTTAGGCACGCCATAGAAGCAACTGACGATAACTCCGCAATATCCAGCATAGATCAGAATTTGATTAATTAGAATAAAATACAAATGGAGGATCAATCAAAAGAGACTTTATGTGGGAGCTAATCAAAGGTTTCTTATTTGTTTTATTTCTCCGATCTCTTTCAACAGAAAAAGATGTATCATTTATAATATTCAAAACATTAGCAACTTATGCGTTGATTAATTGCCTTAAGAAGAGATTAATAGAGAGATTAATGAGATTCGTGGCTCTTCTGTAACGCCTTTTGATTTAATTATTAAATTAAATATTCTTTTATTTTCTAATATCAATCAAGGAGAACATAATTCATTGAATTTATTGTGCTTCAGTTATTTCTAAGAAATAAATATGAGATTTATTTACTTTAGCCCCTCAAGCTAATTAATATTACAAACGGTAATTTTAACAATTTTGAGTTTTCAAATAAAGTTCCAACATTTCTCACATTATATACCCACTTATATCTCTAACAGGGATCGGAGTTTATCCATTTTTTTAGTTTTTCAAAGGTTTTGTTGTATTCTGTGTTTTTGTTAAGTTGTTCATGTTGTTTAATTGCTTGTATCATATTGGCATTTTCCTTTTTTCTCATTTTAATTATATATATATAATTAAAATGAGAAAAAAGGAATGGAGTTGGTGATCTTGCAAGTTCAAATCCTATTAGTTGGTGGAGCTGTGTACATTGGTCAATTTGAAAGGAACATCAATTATGATTTTTTTTTAAATTGCTGAATTTTTCATGCGCTAATTGGTTGTGTAACATAACGGAGAAAGGATTCCATTATAATTATATAATTCTCATGCATTTATTATGTGCCAAAGTACAGAGCTATAATTGTATTCTTGCTTGGAATAAAATCACCAAAATATACTACATATATTCATGACCCTCTTCGTATAGAATTTTCTATACCTTGCAACTTCCATATAGGACTTGAACTTAAATGAACCAGAAAATAATTGAAACTAATGCTGTATTTAAGTATTTATCAATAATTCAATTTGAACTCTGCTATAGCAGATATGAATCAAAGCTTGAGCACACATAGGGGAGCTTGAAAAATCAAAGGGGTTTATTATGGCTCCAAATTTACAAATATAAAATTAGGAATCGTTCTGGCCCAACTATTTTTAATTTATGTGTTACGGATCTAGGCCCAAATACAAGCAGGCCTAAGGCCTCAACTCCAAATTTGGCAGCTACTAGATTTTCATTAATACGGTCTGTACGGAATTGATGTGCAAAAGAAAAGCAAATATATATAAATTTATTCAAACATCTGTATGTTGGACTTTATTGAATAGTAGATAATATGTTGCAATTAATAAACATAATCTGGAAGGAATATTCTCAAATCATTGTCACTATATCTCATGTCTTAGCTGCATGCTGAGCACATAGAGAAATAGTCTTTTCCCTGTTAATTACCCCCTAAATTGAAGCCCTCTTTCATTTCTGTTCCCTATCAATCGTCCTCCAAATTCTTAATTTGTGCAATACCTCAAAAGCTTTTTTTCACCTCAGCCAACAATGGGATCATTTGCTGAAGGAGTGTTTACAGTTGAAACAAAGGAGGTTTCATGGCTTGCACCTCAGGGCCGAATAAACGAAGAATTGTTGAAAATAAAATCCTTCGAAAGAAGTATAATACCAAGTACGGTCCCTTTACCATAGGCCATATCGAATGGGAGATGCGCCTATACCCGGTTGGAGAATTCATCTGGTATTATCTCTGTTTGTTAGATGATACAGTGGTAGTCAAGAAATATGGCTACATGTCCTTGGTGCGGGATTACAGTAGCAAAGCCGAATGGAAGATAGACACTTTATAAAAATAATTGAAGAGATGGATTTCAAAGCAACCCCTCTCAGCGAGGGATTGGGTCTCCCCATGGTGCCGTTAACGTACTTTACCAAAGAAGATCAAGAGAAGTATTCTAATGATGATTGCTTCATGCATAAATTATTTTTATGGGTCAATTTTGATGGGTCCAAGAAAGCACGGGCAAAATCTATGCGCCTTCGATGGCCACAACAACCCCAGGTAATATCAACAAACCCTTCTGAGCCTTTAGCACTTGACCAGTCGGATGAAGAAGAAATGGGAATATCACCTCCTTTGTACCTAATTAGTACACTCCTAGAAACCAGGGATTTTGCAGATATTATTTTTGTTGTAAAAAAGCATACATTCGCTGCCCATAGGTGCATGCTTGCGGCTTGTTTCTCTGTGCTCCGATCAGAACTCGCTCTACAAGACAATATTGATACGAGCATGAAGAGTTTATGTGTATCCATACAGCATATGGATGGACTCACATTTAAGCACTTGCTCCATTTCATTTATACAGATTGGATTGGGTTGGGTTGATATGAGACAGCTGGTTAATGGACCCCCCCCCCCCCCCCCGTTGCTTTTGTTAGGGAGAGAGAGAATGGAAAAAGAGGCCCAGCCCAGTTGGATAAATAAACGGGTTGGGTTCATATACACATTATATATATAATGTACATTTGAACAGCCGGCTAGATAAGTTTAATAACATTGAACATTCAAGATGAATTCCATATATTTGTCACCTTTCACTCAAGCTCAATTCAACTCCTTAACCAACTTCTTCAATCCCAATTCATATACAAATATTACCATATATAGCCTCACTCATAAATTCACAGCCAAACGTACTATGTATATGTTATAGCTACAAATTAAATCACTTGACCATTAAATATTAATTATTATGTCTTCTCGATCTGCTCTGCAGCTGTAAGTAAGAATCACCATTGCAGTTACTGGAAGTTGACTTACTTAAACCCACCCGCTTTTCCTTCATTACTTGAATTCGAAAAACTGACCATCATTCGCCACTATATATTTTATTCCCTCTCATAAGTCATAAGCTTGCTTATTGAAGCAGGTATGGACCCGTTAACCCATTATGACTCAAATCTAAAACATGAAGCAATTTCAGATTTCCAAATTCAAGCCATATGTTAAGCCCGTTATTGTTTAAGTAGAGAGAAGGGGCCATATCAAATCAGCTGTGCAAAAAAAAAATTAAAAATAAACATACTTTAAACACTGACAGTTTTGGAGGGAGTATGAACTATTTAATTTCTTAAAGAAAGATATGTTTTTCAAACACTTAGTGTAGATGAATTCGAGTAACCCATAAGGCAGCGCGGCCCCTTATATATGTAGAAGAATCTACTGAGGATTGACATCTCATCTCATTCGAGAGAGAATTGGAAATGCAAAACAAAAATCAAGCATTGAAACTGCAACAATAAAAAAATCAGTAAAGCAGGATGGTACGGACAGGTCCCAGTACCATTCAGGTGTTACAGGCGGTAGATCAGTACTCAATAAAGAAGGTGTGTGTATATATGGGTCAAAAATTTCATACAAAGAGGAAGAACTTATTTTAGATTAGGAGATCTCCAAATAATGAGATTAACTTAGAACCAAACATATTTACAGGGGCAGGGTATCTGACATGTCTCTCAGTTTTAAAGGCTTTGGATTGGTTTTCATTGCAGCTTTAGCAGGGAATGTATGAACTTACTTGCAATTCAATTAAGCTGGGAATTTATTATATTGATTTACATTAAAAAATTTACTTTTCCAATATCTTATATATATATATATATATACTCAACAGTGCCACAATGAATCAGTCATTGTATTGCCAGGGGTACATTTGGGTTCTCCATCAATGGCAGCAGCTATGGCCAACCTAATTCCAGCAATTACTTTTGTAATGGATGCTTCTGTTGGGTATGTTTTGTATTCTTAAAATTTGAATCTTATTTTATATGTGAAATTAAGAGAAAATGAAATTATTTGTATTCATCATTTCACATTTTACAGATTAGAGACAGTGAAATTAAGAAGTTTAAGAAGTTGGGCTAAGATACTTGGCACCATGATTTGTGTAGGAGCAATGACAATGGCTTTCTTTAAAGGACCAAAGCTTCTAAACATGTCTTTCCAAAATTTATTGGTGGATCTTCACATGAATATCGACAAATGGGTCATCAGTGGCCTCTGTCTCATGGGATCAAGCAGTTTCTGGTCTTTATGGCTTATATTACCGGTAACTTTAATTAAAGGTTACAACAATATTAAATTGTGAATAAAAAGAATTAATAAAAAGAAAGTTTCGTGTATTCATGAAACTAAATTCCAAATCTTGTTTAAAAGATTATTTAAACTAGCCAGATCTTGTTATATTTCACTTGCATATATACTTGATTAATGCAAATGGTTTCTTCATTCTTTGTAGGTTCCCATTTGCAATTATGATAATTTTCAATTCATACAACAAAGTATGAACAGATCAGACATTATTCAAACCAACCCAAATTGGAATTGTCTTAGACCTAAGTTACATCAACACTTGTAAAATTGTACTACATACGTCTGTGTTTGACACAACATCGATACTCATGTCTTTATAAAATTTTAATTTAAAATGACATGTCATGTCATGATATACACTCTTGTCGTATATCGGTTTCGATAGTAGGGTTGGTTTTAATCAGCAGCATCCATGGAAATCCAATCGATCTGCTGCTATTTCCAAAGTTAAAAAAAAAAGTCATAGAGGGTAGATTCCTAGATATTTCCAAAATTTAGTAGCATATATATATATATATATATATATATATAAACATAGTCATAATCAATTATCATTTGTTTATCTGAATTAATTTTAAATGTTTAAGCATCTCGGTTAACTTGAAACCTTTCAAATTTACAGGGGCGGGGTTTCTGACATGTCACTCAATTTTAAAGGCTTTGGATTGGTTTTCCTTGCATCTTTAACTGGGTATATATGAAATTACTTGAAATTCAATTAAGCTGGAAATTTGTTATATTGATTTATATTAATTTTTTTATTTTTCTAATGTCTTATATAAATACTCAACAGTGTCACCATGAATCAGACATTGTATTATCATGGGGTACATATGGGGTCTCCATCAATGGCTGCAGCTATGGCCAACCTAATTCCAGCAATTACTTTTCTAATGGCTGCTTCTATTGGGTATGTATTATAAACTTTTAATCTTAGCTAATTATATGTGAACAATTATTTAAATCCATAATTTTACAATTTACAGATTAGAGAGTGAAATTAAGAAGTTCAAGAAGCTGGGCTAAGATACTTAATTGGCACGATGACTTGTGTAGGAGGAGCAATGACAATAGCCTTCTTCAAACGTCCAAAGCTTTGAAACTCGTCTTTCCATAATTTAATGGCAGATCGTCACACGAATATCGACAAATGGGTTATTAGTGGCCTCTATCTCATGGGAGCAAGCAGTTTCTGGTCTTTATGGCTTAATTACAGGTAACTTTAATTAAAGGCAAGTTAATGCCAAATTGTGAATAAAAATAATAAATTAAAAGAGAGTTTTGTGTACTCTGTGTTACTAAATTCCAGATCTTGATTAAAAGATTATTTAAACTAGCTATATAATAGATATTGTTGCAAATAATTTCTTTACTGTAAGAGTTATTCCCATGAAATATGACAATTTTAGTCTTTTCATTTCTTTGTAGGTCCCCATTTGCAAATCGTACTCTCACCCGTTATCACTCTCGGCATGGACATGCTTGATGTCAGCCCTACAAGCAGCCACCGCAACATTTTATGTTCATCCAGATTTGAGAATTTGGCGCTTCACTTCTTTCAGCGACCTCTTGGCTTGCATATATGCAGTACCTAACTTGACTCCTTTGCCTTCTTTTAAGATCTCTTAGCTATTTAAGAGGAACATATATTGATACAGTTGATTAATTTTATGGTTTACAGGGTTTATTTAGATCTGCTGTGACCTTCTGTCTGCAATTGTGGTGCATATCGGTTAGAGGGCCTTTGTATTCTGCCATGTTTAGCCTGCTCTCAACTATAATTACTACAGTTCTTTCTTCTATTATACTTCATGAAGAGTTCCACATTGGAAGGTAATTGTTAATTTTTGTAAGAGAGAGATGTAAGGAAACAACTTAGTATTGCAATTTTATTTTTGAGATTTACATGTATCTCTATTTATAGAAGAAATATAAAAACTAGCCGTTGTACTATTAATTACAACTACCAACTACTAACCACTAACCATCATCTCCTAATGTATTAATTACACACTACTCCCTAAACTAGCCATTACAATTCAAAAATCATAACTAGCTGTTATTTTTAAAAGTAACAGTGTTCAAAATCATTCACAAAATTCATAGTCAGGATAGTTTTACTGTAATAAATCATCATCAAGGAACTTGAATAAAGCCATAAATATAAGTAAATCAATGTCATATGAGTAAATAATAAAGGAAAAAAAAAAGAATTGGAACGGAAAAGGTTAACTATTAGTTGTGTAGATTCTAATAACTCTATTTGTTTTTTATTCTAAAATTAAGTTGACAGAAATTAATTTTGCTAATTTATTCTACAGCTTTGTTGGTGCTACTGCCATTATAGGGGGGCTATATGTTGTGTTATGTGGTAAAGCTGAGGATTTGAAGAGAATTGAAGAACAATGAAATTTAAATTATAAAAGGAGTTCCATCTGACAAAATTGGGAAACTGATATCCAACAAGCCCTTCTGACAAACAAGTAAGATTTGGAAAAATAGAATGATGTGTCAATTTGTTTTTAGCTATATATGATCTTTTTTATCAAAGACTATGTCATTTAATAATAAAAATTTGATGTCTGCTATTTTATCTTTCAATCGGGAAGATCTGATATGCACAGTAAACTAAAAGTTCCATTGTTTAGATCATGGATCTACATATTTCCAGTTTGACTACCAAAATTAAGTAATTAATCTCTTGCTCAACATCTTAACTATATTGACACAATCTGAACAAATTTGAACACAGAAATCATTCAAATATGTACAAAAAAATTCTGTAATCTATACTCTGCTTTAAAAATAATTGTTATAAATTAAACAAAAATAAAAGCCTGCCCAATTAGCCTGCTTGGCCCAATTGGGCTTTCCATCAAACACCCACACCCAAAAGCACTTGCATAAGGACATTACAATTGAGGGCCCCATTGTTAAAATTCTTACTTTCAAGCTATGTTACATGGATACGGATACGGGTATCGTATCGGATACTATACGGATACGGCGATACGGCAATTTTCAAAAACGAAGGATACGATACGGCTATTATATATATATTTATATATGAGGGGGGATCAAGTTACAACATTTTTTGAGTTACAACAAGTTACAACAAGCATTATTTGCATTTTCAAAGTCCAAATCGTCGATCCAAACCGTTAGATGTGATCTCTACAATAAAATGTGCTTGGAGACCAAATTTTACATTTTTTAGAATTTTTTTACTATTTATTAAGGTGGGTACAAAAACTAGTCAAATTTATACCATTGAATTTTGTACACATCTTAATAAATAGTAAAAAAATTCCAAAAAATATAAAATTTGGTCTCCAAACACATTTTATTGTAGAGATCACATCTAATGGTTTGGATCAACGATTTGGACTTTGAAAATGTAAATAATGCTTGTTGTAACTTGTTGTAACTCAAAAAAAGTTGTAACTTGATCCCTCCTCTTTATATATATATTTTTTAATTATATTATTGTTTTATGTATTACAACAAAGAAATTTTTTTTCACTTATACTATTAATTCAACACTTGTAATATTATATCAAATTTTTTACTTACAAGGTTGTAATTTACAAGTAAAAAAAATGATAATTTTGACATGATATATGTATACGGTATTCACATCACCCAAATTTATAATTCATCTAAAAATTAATAGTGAACATTATAGATACCAAACAACATAAAATTAGATCCATAATATCCTTAACATAAATAACATCCATTACATATTCAAATCAAATAGACTAAACACTAGTTAATCTTAATTATAAATTATAAAGTCCATAAAATTAAACCAAGTTCATACTTCATAAAAAATTAAACTAATTAAAGATCCAACAAAACAAGTGAGACTAAATCTCCAAAACAAGTTGATACTTCATCTCAAATACTACGCATCATCTCCAAACACTATTCTCTCAAACTCTGGCTCGTCAAGTGAAAGACTTGCAATGGCAAGTTGCTCGGCACCATCAAATGACTCATGCCCATCACCCGCCACATCCCAAAACATACTCTCTCCCATAGAATATACGGGGGATTTTCTAGAAAGTAGTCTCAAATTAGGATGCACAAAAACTAAATCCTCGGCACGACTGGATGTCATTTTATTTCTCTTAGCGTCATATATAAGAGAATAAGTTTTCCAATTTCTCTTGCAATATGAAGATGATGGTTGACATAGCAACTTCAAAGCTAAACATTGGAGATTAGGAGCGTATCCACCATAAATCACCCACCAATTAAGTGGTGATACTTTTCCCCTATCGTCAATAGAATCATGTATATCAAATCCTTCGCCACAAATGGCAAATTCCGTCATCACACATCTTCTTTCATCGGCATTTGGAAAGAGTTTTCTAAAACATTGATTTCTCATGTTTGATATCTCTCGATCTAGATGAGGAGGCACACGATTTGGATGAGCATCACGCCATTGTGGACTATAGTACCTATTAGAAAAATATTTAAGTAAAAAATATGCATTAGTCATTAAATTTTGAGATTTTTTTTGTTAAATCCAGATCTAGACAGAGATCATAAAATATGTTTGAAATATTGAGATTTTTTTGTTATAATCAGATCTGGACATAGTGCAATAGAGAATCAAACTATGTTTCAAACATCAAGACTTTTTGGATAAAATCAGATCTGCAAAATAAGCATCAAAATATGTATTTTTATTCCAAAAAAAAATATACTTCAAATGAAAATATAAGTATATGGATACCTTGGATTTAAAGAGTGAGACAAGCAATGAAGAGAAGTATTACTTTTGGACCATCTTTCGTGCAAAATTGTGCTCACCACTTTGTAAAATGTTGATTCTTGATCATCTCGTTTTCCCTCATGACGATAAATGATGGCTTTCACTCGATCAATCATGGAATCCCACATCTCATACACCAAATGCAAACAAGATTTGTCGGTATCCGCACTTCTCAACATCCCATAAATAGGCTCGGTAAACTCAAGAATGTACTCAATTTTCTTCCAAAACCCCGCTTCATCTAGGATCTTTTCCCTCACAAAATTTGCCCTATCAACATTATCCTCTTGATACTCACTCCAACAATCTTTTATAACCATTTCTTTTAACCCTCTCTTAACTTGCAAAAACCTTTTGAACACAACAATTATCTAGGCGAAATGCGTCTCGGCGTAAATTATACGAATCTTTCAGGTCCAACAATTTCAATTGATGGGTTACAGATTTTAGGCCCAAAAACAAGCCTCAAATCCAAATTTAGCAGCAGCTAGATTTTTACTAGTACGGAACTACGGATTTTTGATGTGCAAACGAAATATTAAATGTATATAAATTTATAAAAATATATGTATGTTTTGATTTTATTGAATGGTAGATAATATGTTGCAATAAATAAACATAATCTGGAAGAAATATTCTCATATCTAACCAGTACGGAACTACGGATAAAAAAAATTATGTGCAAACGAAATATAAAATATTTATAAATTTATAAAAACATTTGTATGTTTTGACTTTATTGAGTAGTATATAACATGTTGTAATAAATAAACGGAAGGAATATTCTCATAACTTTGTCACTAAAATCTCATCTCTCAGCTCCGTGCTGAGCACATAATTACACTCTTTTGAAGCCCTCTTTCATTTCTGTTCCCTATCAATCATCATCCAAATTCTTAATTTGTGGAATACCTCAAAAACCTTTTTCACATCAACGAAGATGATAAACAGTGTAGGGATTTTGGGAAAATATTACTATCTGGTTTAGATATTACGGTAGCATGTAAGTTAAGATGGTTTCATGCTTAAATGAAACGGGCTGTTAAGCCTTTTATTTAAAAAACAAAAAAAAATCAGAATCTTATTATAATTAGTTGGTGGAGATGTGTACATTAGTGAATTTCAAAAGAAAATCAATAATGTTTTGTTTTTGAATTGCTGAATTGTTGATGCAATGACTACTGCGCTAATTGGCCGTCCAACGGAATGGAAAAAGGATTTCATTGTAATAATATGATTCTCATGAATTTATGTGCCAAACTACAGCCTACAGAGCTAAGATTATATACTTTCTAGGAAGAAAATCATCAAGACCTACTAATCATGACCCACTACCATCAATTTATGATGTTATATTTTTTACTATATAATTGTCACAACCCAAATAATCGACAACTTGCCGTGGCACCTAAGTCAAGTGAGTCACAACAGCACACCCAACTAGATGTTATAAGGCACAATAGTACTTAAGGTTATGGCAATACCGATGCTCAACGCTGCCAATATTCAATATAGTCTTTCAACATAGATATCACACACATGTTGAAAACAACACACATATATAGAAGTTTACAGTCTTTTCAATATTTACTAAAGAAACTTCTCGTGCAAATCTGTACAAAAGGCAAACTAAATGAGAAGTATCCAAGTGCAACAAGCACTAACAAAATGACTATATAACTAACATATACATATATGTAAACACTATACCAAAATCTATACAGTGTGGCAGCCAATGCTATTGCCGTTTAGTCCCGATACTGCTAGACTTTGCTCCTAAAACCTGAAATTCACAAAGTGGACAGATGAGAGATTTAAACCTCACAGTGCGGTACTTAGTTTCTGTCATGAGATCCTTAGATCCAACCAAGCAAAATGAAAACCACATCAAGTACAACAATAATGTAATAAAAATATTTGACAATCGAATGAAACAATCACAATAAAGATTAGTCAACTATTATACGCTTAACACAACAATATGCTAAGGTTAGGTTTCTCACAAGACCACATAGGTTCAGTTCTAGTAATTTAAAGAATACATTTATGTTTACATACAAGACTTCATTATCTCAACCATACTTTTTATTATCACTTATCCAAAGTCGAATAGAACCATTGTTTTATAAATTACTTTTCTAGAACTTTCAATTTGCATCACACACTACAGGTTCAACAAATATAAAACATAGGTCATGCACAGCCCAGCTATCCGGTACTCAAATAATGGCGCCTACACAGCCCAGCTATGCGCTACCCGAATATGGTGCCTACACAGCCTAGCTATGAGCTACCCGAATATGGCGCCTACACAACCCAGCTATGTGCTACCCGTATATGGCTCCTACATAGCCCAGCTATGCGCTACCCGAATAATGGCACCTACACAACCCAGCTATGCGCTACCCAAATATGGCGCCTACACAGCTCAGCTATGCGCTACCCAAATTTCATGCTTCAATTTCAATCAAAGTACATACGAGACATTCCTTATGCAAGAAAATCAAGATGTTCTATAAATGCAAGTCATAGTCATATTTCTATTTAAGTTCCCTTTGATGCATAGCTATATAAAAAAATTCAGCAATGTTCATGAAGAAATTTTAGTCTTCATTTCTAACCAGGGACATAAAAGACATACTATATGCAAATAAATCAAAATGTGCAATCAATGCAATGCATATTCACATTTCTATCTAAGGTTCCATTGATGCAAAGCTAACAAAATTTCAGCAAGATTCCTGACAAGTGCAAGGTTCAAATCACGTCATAATATACCATGGATAAAATTTGTACAATATAAAAATTGAGTCAGCACAATGATGAATTAAACATGCTTACTATACAACTCCAGTATATTGGTAAGGCTCATGTCTTGTAACAAACATGCATCTTAGTAACTTAATAAATAACTCTAAGAATGCAAGCATAAACCCGAATCAGCAATGATAAGCTATGCATGCACAAGTGTTCAACAGAATTTGTATCTGAGATGAAACAAAACTGAGTAATTTCGACATCCGCACCTGACACGCGATCTATTTACCAAGGCGATATCGTTGCTCTATTCTCTATCATCAGGTCACTGCTCCATCTTCTTTCATCCCTCTTTCTCCTCCTTACTATATTATCTCCTAATCACCTCCTCCCGTTAATTTCTAGGACCCCAAATCCGAATATAAGTTCCCCCCCCCTCTTCAGTTAGCGGATTCCCCAAGAATTAAAAAAAAAAACCAGACCCTTTTCCTCCTTACCCCTTTAGCGGGAAGGGCCTTCGTTGGAATTGTGGAGTTAGGTGATAAAAAAAAAAAAATGAGTTGTCCCATGACTAACAGGTGTCCCCATGTCATGCTTCCAAAGAAATTTATTTATATATTATGTAACTATTCTACCTATTTACTATTGTTATTACCATAAAAATATTTGACTAACTGAATGAGTTTTCCCATGACCAACAGGTGTCTCCATGTCATCCTTTCAAAGAAATTATTTAAATATTCTACTTATTTATATAAATATCCCGCTTATTACTATTGGTATTTTTATAAAAAGATTTGCTTACTAATATAATATTCAAAACAATATATAGCTCAAGTAAAAAAATGATTGTTTAATTTTTACTTAGTTTATCTACTTACTTTAAAACCGTAAAATTGTATTTTTGACATGCTATGTTTTTTAATTACAAAAATAAATCATAATTTATTTTTTAAATTTTACACTTAACTCGTCTTTTCATTTATAGTTAAAACTTGACTCCTTATGATTTTATATTTTAAATTTTAAGGATGTTACAATAATTTCAACCTATCAACAAATTATTTGACCAAGATATGTTTAAACATGCTCAAAATATAGATGTTGTAGATTCCTTTATAATTTTCCAGAATTTTTTTGTTTTGATAAATCCAAGTCAGTTTGAGATAGATATGACCAAAATACTAACCTTTGATAAATCTGTTCAGGTTGTGTGATTTGTTTTTTTTTTTTTTTAAATTCATCAAACTTCTTTACTTGTAACTATAATCAGAATATGAAATTGGTGAGCTAAACAAGGCACGAATGAGCACAAAAGATTAAGTATAAAGGAACAAATATAGAATAAGTATTCTCATATCTTTGTCACTAATCATCTCTTGCTGAGCATGCAAGGAACTAATATTTTACGTGTTAATTAAACACAACTTTGAAGCCTTGTTTCATTTATGTTCCCTATCAAAGGCTTCCTCAATAATTATCATCCAAATTCTTGATTTGTGCAATACCTCAAAAGCTTTTTTCACCTCAGGCAGCGATCGATGGGCTCATTTGCTGAAGGATTGTTTACTTTCGAAACAAAGGAGGTTTCAAAGCTTGCAACCCAGGGTCGAATAAATGAAGAATTTGACAAAATAAAATCCTATGAAAGAATGTATACTATCAAGTACGGTCCCTTTACCCTGGGCAACATCAAATGGGAGATCCTCCTAGTACCAATCGGAGAAAATTTGTGCCATTTTCTCTGTTTGTTAGATGATGCAGTGGTAGTCAAGAAGTTTGGCTACATATACTTGGTGCAGGATCACAGTAGCAATGGTGATTGGAAGATCCACACTGGGATAGAATTGCATGAAGAGGAGGGTTTGGAAATAAAACCCTCTGTAGCCGAGGCTTTGGATCTCAAATCCATGGCACTGTTAACGGACTTTAGCAAATCAGATCAAGAGAAATATTCTAAAGATGATTGCTTCTTGAATAAATTCGTATTTTGGGTCGACATTGCTGATGATTCCAGGAAGGTGCTGGCAAATGCTGTGCGCCTTGGAGAGCCTCATCAACCCGAGTTCATATCACCAAATCTTTCTGTGCCTTCGACAGCCTCATCAACCCTCCTGGTAACTGGTGATTTTGCAGATATTATTTTTCTTGTGAAAGAAGACACATTTGCTGCCCATAGGTGTGTGCTTGCGGCTCGTTCATCTGTTTTCCGAACAGAACTTCTTGCCCTTCAAAAGGATATTAATATGAGCATGAATAGTTTACGTGTATCCGTACGGCACATTGATGGACTCACATTTAAACACTTGCTCCATTTCATTTATACCGATACCTTGCCGCCTGACTTCGAGGAGGTTACCCCACCAAAGAGATACCACCGCATGTTTGTCGCAGCGCATTGTTTTAAAATTGAAGGGCTCAAGTTAATATGCGAGAAGCAGCTTACCAAGGTGGTTGCCAATGCCATGATAACCGCAATAGATCTCTTGGAGTATCATGAGTGCAGTCTACTCGAAATTGTTCAGCATGATTGAAATAATTGCTTCAACTGTTCTGGGTACAAAAGAAGTCGATCACCTATGTCTATGTTAGCAGTAGTTGCAAGTAATAAAAGGGATCAAAGGATTTAAGAAATAGAGAATGAATATTGTATTAATCTTGTGTATCAATTACAATTATAATGAAGTTCATTTACAGACTATATTATGCTTTATTTCTAAACATCTCCAATTAATCATCTCCTACCTACCACTCTTGTAATCGGTTTCTACCACATCAATTTCTACTAGTAATCGATTCTCAGCTTTTGCTGATGACGATTTGGATCTATTAAGCGATGCCCCTAATCCAATACCAGACCCCTCTCCAATTGCTATTCAGCCCCTTGACCATGATCCATGGGATCAGTCTGCTCCACATGAACCACCTGTTGTTGAAGCGAGTCCGACTATGGTGCCAACTGAGAAGGCGGTCACACAAATAACTGATCTGGTAGTGGCTTCTCACACTATGCCATGTCACCAAGAAGTTCCGGTAATCATTGATCAACATGTGGTGGAAGAGCGGGGTGCTGATTCGGGTGTGATTCCTGTCAATCCTATTCCTGAGAATCAACCCCAAAAGGGTACGAACAAGGCTTCTTCAGTTGATACTAGAAGCAGTTTGCGTGTCAAGCTGATGAGCACCTCTGAAAAGAAGAATGAGATCACCAAACCCATCCAACGTACTGCTGGTCCAGGTACCAAAAAATATTTAGATCAATTTCCTTATGCACATTTGACTGATTCTAAGGTTATTGAGATGTATGAAATAGGGGGTTTCCTATTGGGCTCGTCTGAGGCTACTAAATTACAAGTGGTTAATAAGTTTAGGACTATTTCTAAAAATTCGTTAGCTTCTGTACTAGATGAAGTTAAGGAAAAACGTCTCACCTTGAAATTGCCTTTACCTACTGATATTAGTGAGATTGTGCTTAATGCACAGTCTTTTGGGAATTGATTGTTATTTAATGTTTAAACTCTTTATTTGGAATGCACGGGGTCTAGGTATGTCTAAAAAATGCCGTGTCCTACGAGATTATGTTAAAGATCATTCTATCGATATTCTTGGTGTTGTTGAAACGAAAAAAGAATCCTTCAAGGATAGAACCCTATCGTCTTTAGGTTCCAATTTAACTACATGGATTCAAAAACCTTCTATAGGGAGGTCTGGAGGTTTACTTGTGGGATTTGATTCTTCTAAATTCAATTTGATTAATAGTTGGATAGGCGAGTTTACTATTTCAATTCATTTCCAAAATAAAAATAATCTTTTTGAATGGAAATATACTTTGGTCTATGGTCCTGTTCTCTCATCTAAGCGTAGTGATTTTTTTAGTGAGTTAGATTTGATTGCTAGTTATAATATTTCGGCATGGTTAGTATGTAGTGACTTTAATCTTATTCGTCACAGATCCGAAAGAGTAGGACCTTCTTTTAATCATACTTTAAGTACCAGATTTAATGCCCTTATAGCTCGACTTTCTCTTTTTGAATTTCCCCTAAGTGATAGACGATTTACTTGGTCCCGATCAGTCACTTCTACCTCTAAAGCTTTATTATATCGTGTTTTTTGTTCAATTCCATGGGAGGCTCAATATCCTTCTCATAGATAAACTTCTCTTCCCAAGTTCATGTCTGATCATAACCCTTTAATATTACAAACCTCATCTTCTGTATTTCATGCTCCTAGTAATTTTAAATTTGAGAAAGTATGGCTTGCTCAAGAGGGCTTTCATGAGTTATTAATTACATGGTGGAACTCTTTTTCAATTCTACCTAATTTAGGCAGACAATGGCAACTTAAATTATAATTTTTAAGGAGAAAATTACGTGGATGGCATGCTAATGTAATGGGTGCTCAAAAAAGGGCAAAACATAGTTTACTTTCTCAAATTTCTCATTATGAAGAGTTAGATGAAGCTAATAATCTTAGTTCAGTTGACTTAGAAAATTGGAAGACATGTCAATCTTCTCTTCATAAAATTTATTTGGATGAAGAGGTATATTGGCAACAACGAGCTAGATTAAAATGGTGTTTACAGGGTGATTTAAACACCAAATTCTTCCATGTTACAGCTTCTTCTCGTAAGAGGAGAAATTTTATTTTTTTCTTTGGAAATTGATGGCAATCAGTGTTCTGATCCTTTGATTCTAAAATAGCATGTTGTCGACTTCTATAAATCCTTGCTTGGCACCACCACTAGTAGGGACATCACTTTAGATCCAAATCTTTGGCCCTCTTCAAAAAAATTAACTATTTCTCAAGCAACCAGTTTGGAATCTCCTTTTACGATGGATGAAATACATAAAATTATGTTTTCTTCTAATCCTAATAAGGCTCCTGGCCTTGACGGATTTTCGTTCCAATTTTATCAAACTTTTTGGGACACAGTCAAGCTTGATATATTTCATCTGTTTCAAGCTTTTTATACCGATTCTCTTGATCTATCAAAGCTTAATCTAGCATCCATATGTTTGATACCTAAAAAGGATGATCCTAAACTGGTTACTAATTATAGACCCATCAGTTTAATTAACTGCATTTTCAAGCTTATTACAAAAGCCCTTACTGAAAGATTATCAACAGTTATTTCCTCCTTGATTGATCATTCTCAGACAGCTTTCATTAAGGGCAGATTAAGCACTGATAATATTGCTAGTGCTCATGAAGTTCTCCATCAAGTTCAAAAGAAACATCTCAAAGGTGTTCTCTTTAAACTCGATTATGAGAAAGCATTTGATAAAGTTAATTGGGATTTCTTAATTGAAATTTTAAGGGCTAGAAGTTTTGGAAAATCTTTTTATAAGTTAGATACATGTTATTTTACTAAGTGGTAAATCTTGTATAAATTTTAATGGTGAATTAAGTGGATATTTTCATTGTAAGAGGGGGGTACATCAGGGTGATCCCCTATCCCCTCTTCTTTTCAATCTAGTTGCTGATGTGTTAAATAAATCGCTTCAAAAAATTCAAGGTTCCGGTTTTATTCAAGGATTGGACCAATTTTCAAGTATTGGTTTCGTTTTGAATCTGCAATTTGCAGATGATACTCTTATCTTCTTACAAGCTGATCCTAGGATGGTTGAAGCTTTAAAATTACACTTAACTGCCTTTGAAAATCTTTCTGGAATGAAGATTAATTATGCCAAATTTGAAATTATTCCTTTCAATATTTCTGAAAATGAAGGCAAATTTTTGGCTGATATATTTGATTGTCCAATCTCTTCCCTTCCTCTAAAGTATCTTGGTATCCCTTTGCATTATAAGAAACCTTCTATTGCTGATTGGCAAGTTATTATTGATCGAATTACCAATCGTATTCAGGGGTGGAAAGGAAAACTCCTATCTATTGGTGGGCGAGTTACTTTATTAAATTCTGTGTTATCGGCAATCCCTATTTATTGGATATCTATTGTTAAAATGCCAACACAAATCAGAATGCGAATTGATAAATTAAGGAAATGTTTTCTTTGGTATGGTGGTGATTCAGTAAGAAAAAAATATAACTTGGTCTCATGGGAGGCCGTCTGCAAGAGTAAGAATTAGGGAGGATTAGGAGTCTTAGATCTTTCCCGACTTAATCAGTCTCTTTTAGGGAAATGGTGGGTATGGTTTCAAGATCCTAAAATTACTGGTCTTTGAAAATCTATTATTATCGATAAATATGGCTTTACAAGTTACTCTTCCAATTGCTCTCCTTTTTGGAAGGATATTCTTAAGGGTTCTCATATTGTTCACTTGGGATTTTTGAAGCAATTAGGAAATGGGCAAACAATTTTATTTTGGCATGATAGATGGATTTTAGATTTTCCATTATCTCTTACTTATCCATTCTTATTTTCTATCACATGTGATCCTAACCTCTTAGTTATTGAGGCCTATTCATCGGGTCTTTTGCACATTCAGTTTAATCGACAATTGACAGAGGTACTGTTAATAGAGTGGAATGATCTTCACTCTCAACTAAGTACTTTTAGTCCTGACCCATCTAAATCTGATTCTTTGTTATGGTGATGGTCATCAGACGGTAATTTTTCTGTTCATTCTTTTTACAAGTGGCTTGAGTATGGAGGAATTATTAATATAGAGTATGCCTCCATTTGGAATGCCAAAATACCTCTAAAAATAAGAATTTTTCTCTGGCTTCTGAAAAGGAATAAAATCCTTATAAAGGCCAATCTTGCTAAAAGAAGATGGACTGGAGATACCTCTTGTCCATTTTGTGGTGCTTTTGAGTCAACTGATCATTTATTTGTTAATTGCTACTTTGCTTTTCAGATTTGGAGTTGGATTGCAGCTCATAATAACTACACTTTTTCTGGTTCTACTATGTCAGATATATGGTCCTTAGCAGCCCATATTCCCTTAAAGGAACCATTATTAATTGAACTTGTTCGAGGAGTAGTCTTATGGACACTTTGGTTAGAAAGAAATAAATTGTGCTTTCAAAATTCTAGTATTCATTCTTTGCAGATAGTAGGATCAAAGATAATCTCTTTGACAAAATTTTGGTGTTCAACTCTTAGTAATAATTTGTTACATTCTTTACATCTAATTTTGCCTATTGATACTGTTACACTTAGGGGCACCTCTAATTGCTCAAAAACTGAAATTAAATTGCAATTGAAATTAAATAGATGAGTTTAGAGAAATTTGACACGCGGGATGTTAACGGAGTTCGGCAAAACAAAGGCCTACGTCTCCGGGGCTTCGCAACCTTGAGTGGTGCGCCTTTCTATTACCCAATACGAAAGGATTACAACTTGTGAACCGTTGAGCCCTTACAAACCAACCGGGAAGTCAAACGGCCAACTCAAAGAGATGAGAACAAGGTCTCAATTTGTCTAAAACACAAGAGAAACACTCAATAGATCACTCTAACCTAATCTAGATCAAGATTAGTGAAGTAGGTTTGAGGTTGCTTGAGGGATTTTGAAGTTTTAAGCTCTCACAACAATGGAGTAGGCTAAGCTCTCAGAAAATCGCTTTTAAAATGATTAGGGTCGGCTGAGATAGATTTGAAAGTGATCTCTTCAGTCTATTTATAGTGGCAGCTCAAAAATGAGCTGTTTGACATAAAACGTTACCAACGTTTTATTAAACGTTACAACGTTTTATTCAAATACGATTTAGGGTTTTAATTCTCTGACAGCTTAGAAAACGTTACATAACGTTTTATAACCGTTACAACGTTTCAAACCGTTATAACTATTTATAAACGTTACAACGTTTATTGCTTGTATTGAACAGCTGCACTCCAGTTGTTCTGTAGCTTTTAAACGTTACAACGTTTATCAACCGTTATAACGTTTGTAAAACGTTACAACGGTTGTATAACGTTATAACGTTATAACTTGATTCTTTTGAGGCTTCTGATTATTATAAAACGTTACCAACATTTTAAAAAAAACGTTCATAACGTTTTATCTCAATTTAATCAACCTCACACATACTTTACCAAGCATTTGATTTTACAATATGTATTCTTGATAAAGGTCTTCATGATTTCTTCAGTCCAAGCTTATTATTCAACAATTCTTAC